>JAKXYG010000451.1:0-239034 GCA_025895645.1 Cardicola forsteri
AGGTATGTGCTGCTGATGATTCCAAATAAGGATGAAACAGCTGTACAGTGCTTCTGGTTGACTTGCAAACCTAGTAAATTTATTATTCAAGTGAATCTGACAATACTAATATAACATTATTAAATTAGCTTGTCTGGTTTTGTAAAATGTCCATATTTACTAAAAAATGTTTTTCGTAAAGCATTTTGAGAAATAATAATAATAATAATAATAATAATAAAATAACAAAATATAGGATTTGTATTTTGTTGTATTAGAAAATACCAACAACTGTCATATCGTAAGACTTGTTTTTTATTGTTTTGTAAGAAAAAGAAAAGAAATTTTAAATTAAAATAATTGCACACTAAAAGGTAAAATCAAATTTTTCAATAACATGTCAATAAAAAAAGTTAACCAATATAAATGTTATCAATGATGATGGTTTGTAAAATAATTAAAAAAAAACAAAATTAATGACTGTAAATGTCAATAATACTTACTTGACAATTTATATAGTCGGGCAAATAAATGTTTAATTGTCCAAACTTTCTTGTTTGGTTGATTGATACAAATTTGACAACAATTGAAGAAGAAAAAACCAATTTCAATACAATAAATCTAAAATATCGAACAATGTATACATAAATTAGCCAATAAAAGATGGTTTTGAATTATATGTACAAACGATTGAAATAAGACACGTAGCTATTGAAATAAACGTTTAGATAGTTTTTAATTAATTAAATTTTTACATTTTATTATAATTTAATAAAGTTAAATAAAGCAAACGTCTATAATATTGTAATTGAAAAATAAAATAAAAACGTAACCTCAGTTTTTAATACTAATTAAATTAATTAATTCAGTTGTTCATAAATGTCAAATGTAAGTTATCATTTTTAAAAAGTATTAAAAATTAATATTAATTAATTTCAAATTTTGTATATAATTTGGTAAAAATAAGTTATATATAAACACGGCCAAGTCAAATAATTATTTCAATTTAATAGATTGTGTATTGAAATACTTGAACATGCATTCAAATACCGATTTCGTTTAATTTTGAAAATGATAATATTTAAAAATACACAAACATTTGTTCAAAATCTGAAGGGGCTCTTGGTATAATCGAAAACATTATCAACAAAATATAATGAAAATGTAATTTTAAATTGTCCGAACATTATACAGCACATGCAAATTGGAACGAGTTGTATTAAAAGTTGAATATAATATTTTACATATTTTAAAAATTTGCTAATTAAGATAGGTTATTATTATATTATTATGTTACAAAACCCCCATGTCTTGCAAAAAGCAAAAAGACAACTAGATAATTACATGTGTTCAAACGGTAGATGATAAAACGGTAGACGATAAAACCAATCAAGGGAAAAAGAATTTAAAAAAATCGTATTAGTCAACCTAGGTGAGTGAGTGTGAGTCACGTTAGTGCATTGTTCTATCAAAAGGGGATTTTGACCTTGAAAATGTATATAAGGTGGACAAATCAATATTTAGCTGGTACTATACGATTTGTATTGCGTCATCGTGCAAATTTGGTCACATGTTGAGAAACTTTCCTGCTCCCAACTTCGAGTAATTACACACTCACAAAAGGTTATCTAACTTTTATTGGTTCCCTTTATCGCAACTTTTTTTCTTGGTTGGTTTTATTCATCTACCTGCTCGAACATTGTTTCAAAAGTATTGTTTGATCTCATGAAACATTCATTTTAATTAAGTTTTTTCCCAATGGTTTTTAGTCAAGTTATCTGTCATTATCTGCCATTACCAATTGTCTACTTCATCACAGTTTTTGTTCGTCTTTTGGGTGGTAAACGTAGAATTTGACCAATTAATTTTCTTCGTTTACTTGCAATGATGTTATGTAGCAGACAAGAGTAAGTTCTTCTCATGAGCTGATTGTTAAGGCAGATAAAATATTGAGTTGAATCGATCAAAGACTAACATTGTTCTTCCAAGTCTTTGCTGTTGTTTGTCGACATGGCGTCTTTTTATTCTATTTTTATCAATATATATATTTTACAGAGGCCAGCTTGATAACCTTGCGTTTAAAACCTCCGCATTTATCCGAATTTGGGATTAATTTTTCTAGGTAAAATTAAGTTAGATTACACTAAGGAAATTAGAAACGGTTAATTAAAGAATGTGTTTCTAATAGCGTATGATAAAGTAACGTTGGCAGCGTTCAGTAACACCAATAGACATAACAAGATAACAATAATAATTATAAATAGTTTTTAAAATAAAAGATAGGGATGAAATGCATCGTATTACAGACAAATAACTTATTTATACAATAATTAAATTAACACGCTAAATGTGGCTGTACAACGTTGCCAATATTTTAACTCAACCGTAATCAGTTCTAGGCCTGATCAAAAACGGAAGGGGCTTAGAGCACAAAGTAGTCAACTCGGTTACTTTAAAAAACAAATACTACTCAAAACACGACAAGAAGACGCTATTTTAATCAAAGATGCAAAAATAACATGATTTCTATAATAGTTTTAAACGGAAATACTAAGCAAAAAAGCTCAATGTGCAGTATCTTCGATACCCCAGATAAAAAATTAAAGGTAGAATTTTGTTGCCTCATCATTCTTTTTCACATAAAACGTTTCCGTATTAATATTGTCAACTTACTACGAATAGTGGCGCTAAAATGGAACCAGTCACAACCACATGCGATTTAAAATAATGATGCCATTGTGTTGTATCCAAATAGAACCAAGTTTGCGTTGGATTGATGTGTGGAAATGCATTTTGACTGCTCATATAATTGGCTTGTCCGTAATTATTGTAATTGCTTCCATACAACGTGTTCAAAACATTGTAACCAACCGACGAAGGCAGTGTTTGTTTGACTATTTTTAGCAATTTAGGCGGCATCATCAAGCCACTGTCGGGATCCCAATCTTTGGCCGTACCGCGAACAACATTGTTGTACAACAATTTGAGTTTGTCAACGTTTGACGATTGGGCATCCATGTTGGACTGAATAAGTTTGGAATTTGACGATGGAGTCGAATCGACACTGCTGCTGTCGGCATTCAACAGCCGACCAGCCAGCTGTTCAACGAATAGATCGATGTTGGTCGACGATGTGGAAATGTGTTGTGATGACAGTGATGCATCTTGCGATTGCTGGGTTGGAAGTAGGGAAGTTAGTGACAGCTGTTTTTGTTTGAATGGCATTGGTGGACATTGAAACTTGCGTTCGTATAGGGGTATCCAAGTTGTCCATCTATTTTTGTAAACAGAATGAGATTGAATTTGTTAATTTTATTGGTTTTTTATATAATAACAATGTTTTATTATCTGGCAAAATTCTAATCAAGATTCTGTATATAGTGCCAGTAGTAAAACTTAAAATAAAGATTACCTAGCTACGAGTTTAGGGGGTTAAAGAATTTTTGTCACTTTTGCACACAATATTGCATTTGCAATTGGAAACGTAACTCTACCGTAAATATAATTGTAAGCGTTGTATTACAACCGTCTTTTGACACAGCAGTGCAAACATGCATGTAATAAGAATGCAGCTTATTTTAGTGGATTTTACAGTGCCGGGATCAGACACGTTGGGTAGAGAATGAGACTTAAAACTGGACAAACATGGATTCGAGTGACATTGCCCCGGTTCCTGGCCTCAAGTCTACTTGTCGAAAATGTTTGCCGCAAAGAAGCATTCAAGTAGTAAAAAATTGGAAACAAAAATATAAAATGAAACAATTAAAATGTTCACTTTTGTAGTTGTTTCTTAATTTACAATTTAACAGTTTTTGGTTTTAAAGCTTTTGCTTACTAGCCTACTATTTGTAAACGGAAACAATTGGCAAAATGGAAATTATTTTAAACGAGATATTTAATTGTGCCTATAGAAGTTGTTTTGAGACAAGTATATAAAACGTCATACTGGTGACTTGCTTGGGGCATATGCATAAAAAATAACTCTAATGATTGAATTATTGGAGAGAAAAAACCAAATTAGCAAATATATAATTAGACAACTAAAATGAATTCTTGCAACAAATTGCAATGAGACATGAAATTGGGGGTTTAACGTTAGTCTTTTTACTTAAACAAAAATTTGTTCCCTACTTTGAATGTTTTATGGGAAACGCACATTGTTTGGCAGTGGACATTTTAGAGAAGCCGAATGTACGTCCGCACTTGGTGCCGAGGGTGGAGAATGAATCGATGCCCACCCGCTAGACCACCTCGGTACAAAATAACAAATTTGTTGGTTATAAAAATGTGAATGTAAAAACTGTGAGTACTTACAAGGTTGTACATACTGACTGAATTCTGGAATCATTGTATAACCAACTATCTGTAGAACAACTAAAGTTACAAGATATATATATATATATATATATATATATATATATATAACATTTTTTAATCTTACGAAAGCATGCAAAATTAATAACATAAATGTTTTTTATTTATAATTTTTAAAGTAAAATACGTTTTCTTCAATTTACCGTTATAATAATATTTTCAATAATATAATTTATATATATTTTTAAGTAAATTTATAAATTATTTATTTTGTAAAATGTTAAATATATATTAAGTATCTAAACTAATTTTAAAGTTGAAACATTTAACTTAAAAATATTGTTTATCTGTTTGTAAAAAAGGGGTTTGCTATTGTGCGTTTGTGGGTGTGTCAGTAGAAGTTTGTCATTCTAAATAATGTAATTTATATCGCATTGAACGTAAACTGTATTAGTGTAGCGTTTCTTTTTCAATTTAAAAATGTTATTTAAAAAAAATTATAAACTAATAAGTGTCAACAATCTTGGAAAAATGTGCGTTTTTCATCTTACCATTTGCCAGCTGGTAATAAATAAAATTAATTTTTTACATTAGAAAAAAACAAAATTTGACAACAAATATCTTCGGCAATTCTTGTTTTAATAGTTAAATGCCAAATCTTTCTAAAACACATTGAAATTTTTATAGGAGATTTCAATTCTTGAGTAGGTTAATCATTTAGTTAAAATAATAATAATAATAATAATTATTATTATTACAGTTTAGTGTTTTAAATACTTTAATTACCCCCGTATTGAATTTTGAATAACCGATATTTCTAAAACAACCAAATCGATAAATATGCGTTGTTCACGTGTACAAAATAAATAATTACTATTAGTAGTGGAAAATTTGTAAATGTCAACTTTATTGCCAATCGTTTCACTAAAAGGTTAACATTGATTTTCAATGGTTTAGTGTTTTTAACTGACAATAACTTTGTATAAGTAATTCGTGTATTTTTATTGAAATGTTTAGCAGTATAATAATGTACAACTAATACAACAAATCGAAATTAGTTTGTTATGACCGATTGTTTTTCTTAAACATAATGTAAAGTACTTAATGGCTGACTAATGTTAATAAAGTTTTAATTTTTAATAATATACGTGACTGTTCTTCTACGTACTGCATTCTGGACTGGATTCAACTAAGTACATAAACTAACACAGCAGAAACCGAGTGTACAACGGTATAATTGTGCTTTAAAAAATGGGTGCAAGCATACAGCTAAGCTAATTAAAAGGCATTTTAAGGTATACGTATACATATACAGCGTTGGGCTAAGGGAAATAATCCTGATAAAAAATTCGGTGACCTTGTTAATTTTTGTGAACAATGACGCCGTTACAAGGATTCCATCTATTGCCACAAAGCTTTGTTATTCTTCAAAGTTTGTTAGTATTATCAAATTGTTAAGGTCGATCGTTCAATATAATACACAAACATAGAAATAATGAAAACATGCATAATCGTGAGAAATATTCATTATAAACATAAATCATTTTCAACCATTATCATGTGTGTGTAAAACTTGATAGGTATGCACTGCTGATGATTGCAAATAAGGATGAAACAGCTGTACAATGCTCCTGGTTGACTTAAAAAACCTAGTAAATTTATTATTCGAGTAAATCTGACAATTATAATATAGCAATTCTAAAAACAAATAATCTCTTAAAAACCCATTATCAAAATATCAAAAATAAGTATCCTATCATTTCAAGTAAAATACAAATACAGAAATGATGGACAGGTGACTACTTCATTAATTAAATGAATATATATATATATATATATATATATATACTAAAGGCAATAAATCGAAATAGACAAATTTAAAAAAATTCGATGTTGTTTTTTGTAATCTTGTTTAACTAATAAAATAAATTATACACATAAAAATTAATTGTGTTTTTTGTAACTTGCCGAAATGAAAATTCTGCCTTTGTACAATACCTCTCTTCCCACTACCCATCCATCACCCCCCCATTATTTTGCTATCAATATTTTCAATTTTTTAAAATTTTAATTTTGTTTATAAAACTAACTGGCAAAATAAACAGAATTATTCAATTACAATTATTGTTTAAAAGGAATCTATTTTTTATATAATATATTTTATTGATCAATAATTACTCTATTTAAAAAAAAAATATAAATAATTTTGAGATAGACCTTTGTTTAAAAGATTGTAAAAAATCATTTGCTACTTTAAAAATAGCATTAATTTCTCTATCCAGTATCATTATTTAAAAAATGTTTTTGTCAACTCCTCCATTTATAAAATTAATGGTTGCGTTTGTTAAAGGTCAACGTTGTTATTTAATAATCTCTAATACCAAAATTTAAATCTCTTTATTAAAATGGCATATAAATAAATATCATTTTGGAAACGTATAAAATGAATCTGTTTAGTGTGTAGACAATTTTGAAAATTAAACATTTTTAAAAATCACCTCCAAGTGGACTGAACGGATCTACCAGCGGACAACATAATTATTTAATTATTAATAAATAAAAAATATATGTGGAAAATTTACAACATTAGATTATAAGGAAATGTAGAAGATTGACTAACTTGGTTTCAAAATTTGCCACAATAAAATTTCTACTTAGCGCCACAGAAAAGTGGACACTACCGGAGTCTGCTGAAAAGTATAAAACTTATTGTTTCTTATTTTAGAAATTGATAAATTTAGAAATGCATGTGTTGCTATTTACTAATTTATACTCAACATTCCAAAGTTATGCGTGATGTGGATTTTATTACAGATGATCAATATTTTTGTAAAACCATTGTTTACCTGTCTGGTCCACACAGTTACTATGTCAACAAACATCTGTATTTAGAAAAACAAATCCAAATACTTGTTCATATAGTAACTGTGTAGACAAGATAAACAAATTTTCCTACAAAAATATTTATATAATTTTTAGAAAAATCCACACCACAACCTTGTAAACGGCAATAAACCCACTAATTATTTTTTTTGTTATAGCTACAACAAGAAATGTTTACAATAATGTTCTCGTGTATACTTTTAAATTAGTAACATGTTTTTAATATAACGTGTACAATTTACAATATTTATGGACTATTAAAATTTTAAACTTTCATAATTTTTTTAAACCCAAATTTAAACACTTTTATGGTTTTCTTTAAGGATGTGTCAATAGTTTGTAAACCAATGCATTGTCTTTGTAAAGACATTATTTATGTTGCAATAAATTGCATTTTACAGGATTATTTTTGTACGTCGATAGAATGATATTAAGAGTGCCTGGTAAAAAATATAAATATTACTTAAATTATTCAAAAATAATAAAGTTTGTAATTTTGTACTTTTTAAGTTTATGCATTTTGGTTTATATAATTTATGGTTTTTAAATTATGTGATTTTTTTAAAGTTTAAATAAGTGCTTTATTACAAGAATGAATGTTGTTTTATATTATGATTAAAAATTATTATTTGGGATGAAATATTTTTTCTGAATGCTGTTAAAATATTATTTAAGATATGCATTAATAAAAGTTTGATATTTAAGATAAGTAACAAGTGCTAAATGTCATAAAATATAATTGTTTAATTTTTTTCTATTTGGTTTTGTTTATATATATATATATATATATATATATATATATATTTGAAAAAGATTGTTGTGAAAATTAAAAATTAAAGTAAACACGCTTTTGAAATAAAAAAACGTTTATAGAAATTTATTTATCTGTCGGTAAGGGGTAGAGTAATAATAATGTTTTGCTTATTTATTCACTAATATTTAAACCGATTTTCATTATAAAACGAAACAGCTAAATTTATATTTTATAAAATTTAAATTAAACCATTTTTAGGTTTTTCAACATTTTGAAACTGGGGAATAAAACACTTATTGAAAAAATAAACATTTTAAATACCAAAATCATGTTGTAAATGTTTGTTTTTATTAGCAAAAGAAAATCATGTATTAGAAACACATTGCATAGATTTGGAATAAATTGTAGAGTGCAGTTATTAAATAGCAAATTGTACAAAACATGTTAAATATTTGTACCTTTATTTTTGTGCAATAGCTAAAATGCAATATACTGATGCAAAAATTACATTAAAAAAATGTGTTGTGTTACCTTAACAAACAACAAAAGATTTAAAATGTATTTTTTTTTACCCAAAAGTTTAAATTTAAATATCATACGGCCCAAAATAAAAAATGGTTATATGTTTAAAAAATACTATCTAATAATATCAACACTAATTGCTTAATTATTTTTTAGTACAATAAAGCAAATCATCTAGAAAATTAAAAAACGTATTTGACTAAAGTCAGATTTTGTCAAAATTTAGATTAGATTGAACTACATTAAAAAGCCTACCAAGAACATATCAAAGCTCCTGAGCAAAATAATAACAAAAAGGCAGTAGTAATAATCATTAAAAATTTTGTGATGCATAAGATAATAAACTATTTAATAATTACAGAGATTGTATATGCTTTGATATTTTAACATTAAATACTATATTTTATTTTCATAATTTAATCTAGCCTTTAATTATAAACCATTTTCTATTGAATATAAAATATTGCAACTATTCGTTATAGTTTTTAAAAATGTTATGGTTGCATTTTGTTTACAATAGAAAGGTTTAAATTAGATAGCTACATGTTTACTAAACATATATCCCTAGTGGCGTGTGTTAAATTTTAAACAACAGTAATAATTATGTAAAAATGTACAGTCACAATTCCTACATCCATTATTAAACTATTTTTCTAATTCTTCAATGTTTGAAAGCTTATTTACAAAAGAACATGTTTTGACAACAAGCCATTTCAAATAACAAAATGGCATTTAGCGCCATTCGAAAGATTCAAATCTACATTTATTATTGAAAAAGTCAAATAACGAGGCTGATGCGCCACCCGTAAATTACAAAACAAAAAAATTATGTTTGAATTTTCCACTTTATTGATACACGTTGGTAGCATGCAAGGCAATGCTTCGTTTTTTTGTTTAAAACAACAAATTATTTATGTAAATTGTTGTTTTAAAAAAGACAAAAAGCTAATAATAATAATAATAATATGCTTATGTAACATCTGTTATATTAATTTTTTTTTAAAATTATATAAAATAAGTCTATGATTATTTTTAAACAAAAAATAATTAAATAGCATCTTTATAAAAACACTAAAAAATAAGCTAAAATTTATGTAAATATTATAAATTTAATTGCATTTGACAGTGTATGCAAACATAATTGGGTATTTTTTAAACAGTTTTAAAAATAAATTTGCATTTGCACAATTGAGTAAAAATTTATTAGAAAAAGTTTTATTATACAATAAATTAAAATGGAAATTTATAAAAATTGTTGCAAAAAATAAAAAGTGAATTATTTGTTTGTTTGTTTGTTTATTAAGTTGCAAAATAATAGAAACGCAAACTAAAAATGTGCCGGGGTGATCTAGCGGTATAGCGCTCGAATTTGCACCTCGGTGGGCATGGGTTCGAATCCCACCACCAGCTCACTAAAATGCGGGCCCACGTTCGGTTTCGCTAAAATGCCCACTGCTAAAAGATGTTTTTAATAAAACATTCAAAGTAGCAAACATAAATGCTAATTATATCCCGAGTTAAACTCCTCCAATGATCTCTGTTAGCTGCATAGGGTAAACATTTGGACGATGGAGCTTAACATAAATAAAAGGACTGAGTTCGCATGTTACAATATATATATATATATATATATATATATATATATATGGTATCCTAGTGGTACAGTGGTTAACTTGGACCTGGTGGGAATGGGTTCGAGTCCCACCACCGGCACTAAAATGCGGGCTCGCGCTCGGCTTCGCTAAAATGCCCACTGCTGAAATATGTTTCTAATAAAACATTCAAAGCAGCAAACATAAAAGAAAAATAATAATAATAAATATTGACTATTTTTGCCGGAGTGATCCAGCGGTACAGCGCTCGAATTCGGACCTCGGTAGGCATAGGGGTTCGAATCCCACCACTGGACCTGGGCTTCGCTAAAATGTCCACTGCTGAAAGATGCGTTTCCCGTGAAACATTCAAAGTAATAAACATAAAATAAAAAATTATAAAATAAAATAAAACCAATTTAAATTCTTTACGTAGAACATGACCGTGACACTTGCATTATTTTTTGAATTGTCTTATAAATTTCAATGATTTTCAGCTTTTTTCAAATAGCGTCATTTTCTATTCTGTCTAATTTGGACACTCCCAACGACCATTGAAGCATCTTCATTTCTACTGAGTTCAGTTTCGTTTATTGGGCTTTCTTAATGCGCCAAGTTTCCGATTAAAAAATAATGGCCGGTCTCAGTGCGGTCTTAATACTGTTGGCTTTTGTTTTTACTGTTATCCTCCTGTCATAGTACTCTCCTAAGTTTTCTCCAGTTACTCTATCCCGTCTGTGTTCTTTTTTGTAGCGATGAACCCAGGTATATATATATATATAGCAAAAGTCAACAATGGGAAGTTTAGTAAAGCTAATTGCATAGTCGTAACTTTTTTAAAAACGAAACACATGCATTCAATAAATGACATTGTAATCAATAGTACTTACTTGCTAAAGTAAACCAATGTAGCCAATATTAGAATGAGAAATAAATCGAGTAATCCCAATAAAATGTCGATGCATACAACGTAAGGCTTTTGAATTTTGTTGGCCAACTGGAATTGCATTTCTGTCAAATTGGATTGATTCATGTCATCGGTTGAATCCAACTCGTCGACTGACGAATAGAGACTGCCGAAAAAAAACGATGCAACAGCGAAAATGGCCAGGGACAATACGCATTTATTATTGTTATTATCTAACTGTTGTTGTTATTATTTAAATGTTTTGACATGTGCATATTAAAAAAATTTTAATGGCGGGGACTTGTATTTAGTGACAGTAGTGGTGAAACTCGAACTCCATATCCAGTGCTCAATCAACTCTGCCCCTCGGGCACTGCATGTTATGTTTAGGCTGTAGAATGGATTCTGCACTTTCCATGTTAGACAAGTGAACGATTTTAATAGTGTGATTTACGTTGTAATGCAAAATTAGGAAGTATATAAAAGATTTGGTAAGAGGGTTTTTATTTACTTGTTAAAGACAATTAACACACAGTATTTGAGGTTACTAATCTATTAGCATTAACTGGATTTACTGTAAATTATAAATTTACAAAGTTTGTATTAATCATCTGTAACTCAGTCAATAAGACTTTGGTATAAAAGAATGTAGGTTCAAGTTTGTATCAAATTCAAAATGTATGTATAATGTTTAACAAGAATGGAACAGGTGTACAAAGCTTATAGTTGGTACATTTAACAGTTTTAATATCAGTCCAATGTTTTAAAGGAACATGTTTTCAACAGTTCCATTATAATAAAGAAACATACATTGTTGAAAAAATGACAATAACAAAAGTTGAAAACAAATATTTTGTTTTAGCCATTATAAAATGGAATTGTACTATAGAGTTGCTCAACTATGACAAAATACGTAGTTTAAAAAATGCACGTTTTTGTCATGTTAGGAGCTCAATTTTATTTGATTCAGGAGTGACCAATATCCCGACTAAGTATGGCATACATGAAATACATGAAGAACATTAGTAAACAAAGATAGCGTATAGTTAAAATGTTTTATTGCTTACCGAATGCCAATAATTGACTGCAAAACAAAATATATGTCAAACAATTGGCTAAATAATCTTACTTTGAATTCATTTTGTTTTTTTGTTGACCGCAACATCCACAAAGCGATTCATTATTCCTATTCGAATTTTGCACTTTCTTCTGGCTGTTTTGATGAAAATAATGATTTTGCGTTGCCATTCCTCTATCAAAGCCGGATTGGCTCGCTATTACTCGTCCATGAACGGGCAATGTAGCGAAAGCTCGGTGACTGGCAGACTGGCAGCTTGAATTCATCGGCGTCCGATAATGTTGACCGTTGTTTGCATTCATCGACATCATCATCATGTTGAAATCATTTGCATTATTTGCATTGGGAACGTGCATACTACTGGCATTTATGTTGGAATTAGTAGTATAATTGAAGTCGTCATGAACAGACTGATCGTCGTGCAAATTAATTTTGGGAGGCGATAAAACGACTGCCTGACCGTAGCCTTTGGCCCAAGGCTGATCGAGACTTACGGCACTGTCGAACATGGGATTGGTAAGATTGCGCGAACTTTGATTCATGCGTCCCATAGTTCCTGCCTTTGAATGTTTTCCAAGTCCCGACATAATTACGTTTTCGTTGGATGGAATATTTAGCAACTGCGTGTGCGTTTCGTCGTCCGTATCTTGATTGGGCAAATACAGTGATGTCGAACGAGCATATCGAATGGCGGATATGTTTGACGATGATTTGGGAACTCGATCGATTGTTCGACTATTAAATGTATCCAACGTTTGATTCAAGGGCAATGTGCTGTTCATTGTTTGACTGGATTGGAATTAAATAAAAAAGAAAAAGATCAGCAATTGTCAAATGTGCGATAATTTTTCATTTTACAATCTTCCATCATTCGTATTGCGACAATAAAGATTGCACTGTTTTTGACACGTTCTTCGTAGAAATCCTGATGCAATCTTACGTATTGTAATTTTGGTTTATTTAAATGCCAACTAGGCGAAGAGGAAAGGTGGTCAGAAACGTACTTGGACGGATGCATTTTGAAACGTTTTCGAAAAACCATGAACAATTGAAAGGGATTGTTCGAAATGCTATGCAAACTTGGAATTAATAAAGATGTGGCTTTGCCACTAACTTCTGTTGTTGTTCATTGACAGCACAACAAGGTAAAATGTTTATTAATATTTCACTATTTCCTTATTTAAAAGTTTATCAAGTTAAGGTTAAATTTATTAGTGTTAATTAAAAAGTAAAAGTTTACCTTGCTAGTTTACATAACCAAATAATATATATACTACAAGTATTAATAAGTATTTGTAAATAAAAAAGTAAACGTTTTGTGCACTAAGCTTTACTGAAACATGTATCTATATAGAACATAATTAACGTTTTTACATATTCTTGAATAAAGTGAATAATTGATTTATTTAGATGATTGTATACTAAAAATAGTTTGGTAATTCGCTCATTTATTACTACTAATGTTAACATCAATGTTCCAGTAGAATGAATAATATTTAACATAATTCAATAAAAATTAAAACTACTTCGCATCATTTTCTCATTTAAATACATAAAAAAAATAGGCTTGTAAATGTATTACAAATGGCTAGAAACGCAGAACTTGAAATTGAGTAGTTTTGCAACTATTACAATAAATACGGCAAAAATTTATAAGTGTCAAATTTTAATTAATTTGTTATGTTGATTGTTCTTCGTAAAAATAAATATTAAGAATAAAACATAATGTAAACTACTTCATATTTACCCAGTAATGTTTGAAAGCTACTTCCCCATTTAAACGAAATTACTAAATGCTATTTACTCATCTGTTAAATAATAAATAATTGGTTTATGGGCTTTCAATTATTATTTAAAAATGCATTTCAATACTGTAAGTTTATGTTTCTACAATACAAAATTTAACATTGTTGTTACTTGGTAATAAAAATGTTAATTTAAATAAACAAAATTGATTAATTAATTAGTTTTTAGTATTTACTTTATAAATAAATAATGTTTAAAATATGTTTACATCAATAAGTTTTTTGAATTATTTCAAAAACCAATTACTATCAAAACGTTGTTTTGGTTTTTACTCAAAAGTATTGATTTATTTTTAAATTTAAGTGAAAAATTGCAATGTATTTTTATAATTGTACATATTTTTGTGTACTGCAAGCTACTTCTACTAAAGTATCTAAACCAATAACCATAATAATAATAGTAATAATAAAAAGAATAATAATAAGAACAATAATAATAATATTAGTATAAAAATAAAAATGCAGTATATCTTGTTAAAACAAATTGAAGATTATATAACATTATTGACACTGTATAAGCACTACTCAAATCCTCAGGTTGATTAGCATCCCATATATATGTATACTCATTAAAAAAATTAATGTTAAATTGAAAAAAAATTAATCTAAACAAATTTATCTCTTAATATTTTTCTGTAAAAATAATTATTAGAAATTTAAAATAATGTAAAGTACTTAATGGTTGCTTCATATTTACTTAGAAATATTTATTTTAAAATGCCGAATTAGCCAAAAAATTATATTTTAAAAATAACACTCATACAAACGTAATAACTAAATGCAATTTTCACCTTTTTAATAATAATAAAATTTTAATTAATGTGTTTAAAATTATTATTTAAAACTAGATTTTAATACCTTAATTTTATGTTTCTACAACATAAAATTTACGTTGTTATTATCTTATTAAAAATTCTATTTATATCAAAAAAGTAATCTGACAAAATTAATTTAAATTGTATTTAAATTTATTTTGTTTAGATAAAAAACATAATTTAAAAATAATATGGGATAAAATTAAAATAATTATATTTTTGAAAATTGCATACTAAACACCTAAATCAATTAGTTGCAAATACAAGCCACATTTATTATTTAATATTTTTTAATAGATTATGCAGAAAGCAATTTAGTAACCCTATAAATTAGATACGTTTTGCATTTTGTAGAATATTCAACGTCCTATTTAATGTTAATAATTTTACCCAATCTTAGACTATGAGCAAATTAATATTTTATGTAAATGTTTTAATGGTTACTATATATATATAATTATACTTGTATTCTAATTATTATATAATATTGTAAATTTAATAATTAAAAAGGTGTTTTTTTGTATGTTTTGGTTAAATAATCACTTTTTTGCTGTATTTGGGTTTGAATTTCACTCAATGCGGTTTGGTATTTTGTCAGTATACATTTGCTAATAATATGTTTAACGTCAGAACATATTTAAACGATAAAAAACAAGATAAAACCATATTAAAAAGCAAAAAAATAATTAATAACATTCAGTGTTAAACGATTGTAAAATAGTAACAAATTAACTCATTTAAAAAATTTATTGTTTCAATATTTTACCAAAAATATTAAAAACCCAATCTAACGTTTGGTTCTAGCAGTGAAGCGCATATCCATATTTAAAGTAGGCAACGTATTTCATTCCAGTTAATTTTTTTTAATATTTTTGTTTGCAAAATAAATTAATGTATATTTTTAAAATAACAAATTTTTTTACACATTACAAAGATTTGATTAATACGGTACATTTTTCTATAAATATATAACCTTGATACATACGCTGGTAATGCGATGCCTAAACTTTAACTTTTTCTAGTTAAAATTTATTAAATATAAAAATATGTAATTTTTTTACAAAAATAATTGTTAAAAAATATATTTTAATTTTATATTCCTTCTATTTCAAAAAAATAATTTTAAAAATAAAATAACGGCTCATACATATATTTACAAATTTGCACTGTACTTTTAAATAGTCAATAAATAATTTATTTAAAAAATATTTTAATATAAAGAATTTTAAAACAATTTTTTTCCAAAAAATTATTAAATTATTTTTAATAATTTAAGCACAAGGTTGTTTTTTATTCTCCTGTGCATACTTCAAAAGTGGTAATGTGTATTTTAACATAACTTACAATTTACTATACGTTTTCCTTATTTAGACCGCAAAAGCTTCGAAAAGTAAAAAGCTTACTTTTATTCAACTTCCTCCATACAGTTCAGACCTCAATGTAATTGAAAAATGTTTTAGCATTTTAAAACGTGAGGTGAACCGCATGGAAACTGACGTACTAGTAGAAACAAAAATTAATCATGTTGTAAAAAATTGCATTTCGAAGGATTATATTGGTATGTTGATAGATTCCTACCCCAAGCGGCTGGCAGAGGTTGAACAAAAGCGTGGATATCACTTAAATTACTGACATTATTAAGTTTGTTACCTTTATTTTGTATATTTATGTACTTAAGTAGATAAAACTATTTTTTAAAACCAATTATCTGTGTTTGTTTTTAAGTTTTCATAATGATGGTATTGTGCTTTATTGCTAAAACGAATATTATTGTGTATTATTTTAATAATTTTTTTGTGAATAATATTAAATGTATATATATTAGTAAAGTATTATCTAAGATACTTATTAACAAGCGTTAGATATGTCTAAGATAAGTAACAAGTGCTACATATATTTCAAAATTATAGTAGGTCAACATTGAATTCACTTATGTCACTATCTGTATGTCAGTAGATAATTGTTGCCTTTTCATCGTAACAGTGTTAGACGATTGTAAAATAGTAACAAATTAACTAATTTAAAACATTTATTGTTTCAATATTTTACCAAAAATATTTAAAACGTAATCTAACGATTAGTTCTAGCAGTGATGCTCATATCCATATTTAGTAGGGATACAAGTTTATGTCTACCCATCCTCCCGTTTTATTCTAATACTAAAATTGTATGCATTTATTACATGTACAACACACACTTACATTAATAAAAGAAATTATGGTAAATTGAAATTTAAAAACTCACTACGCTAATCAATCTTCAAAAAGTATTGTCTACAGCTACTTAAAACAAGCATTGTATATAAAATCTTGTTTTATGCGTTGATTTCAGCGTTTTAACACTGCATATTGGAAAGCAAATTATAAAATGAATTAGAGAAAAAATGACATATAAGTCAAAAAAATATTATTTTATGGATAAAGAGGTTTGTGGCCAACCACATTCAATAGTGTTATTTGTAGGCAATTTAAAAATATTATACCAGGGTGGTGCAGCTTTGATAAGCATGAGTTCGAGTGCCGGCACTAAATGCAGACTCCGTTTATTTGTGCTCAATGCTTACTTTCTAAATAATGTTTTCTGTAAAAAATCAATTAAATAAATAAATCAAAAACTTAAATTTAAAAACGTTTATTGTATTAACAATAGCAGCAATACACTATTATTAAAATGTTTTAACAGCTAAAACATATAAACGATACTTTATCGTAAAATGTGTTTATAAAAAAATATACAAATATTCCGAGTTTACTTTATATAACAAGTAAATTTTGAATTTCTTATACAGTTACCTTTTTTGTTCTCTTTTTTATTTGAAACGCTTTTATATTTAACATACTTAGTAATGTTTATTTCAAGTGTCATCATTTTCTATAATATTTTATAAAATAAAATAAATAATTGTTAAGATTTTTAGTCAAACTTTAATTTGCAAACGCGTTTTTTATTATTTGTTTTTGATAAAAAATGTTTTCTTAATCCATTTTACAATTTGGCACTTAAACATAATTTAATTTGTTTAGGAAAAACTAATTTAAACTCAATTACAAATAATTATAAATAATAATAATACTATTTATCAAAAATAATGCTATTGCTTAAAATTATATATGCATAAATTAAAAAATAGGATTTTATTATAAATTAGTTTTGGCGGTGACAAAACGGTGATTAAACGGAAACTCGTACAATTTTAAACTTTGAATCACATGTTATTTACTCAAGTAAGGTTTTATAACTATATAATCTGTAACAGCTATACCACAATAATTACATTAAATTGTATAGCAATATAACTATTTATTATTATTGTTATCTATTCTATGTTTTAATTTTAATATATATATATATATATATATATATATATATATTTGTAAAAAAAATACTAATTAAAGAAAACCATTCATTTAAATTTAAAGTTGCTTTTTTAGTTCAATAATTTAAGTAATCAACATTGCACAATAATTTAAAAACAATTTATCTGTTATCTAATTACTTATAAATTTACATAATTATCTTCTGTTTTTCTATTGTATAATTTGCTTGATTTAAGAATCAAAAAAGGTCAGCTAAATGACCTTTTAATTTCAAAATTATTTCTATCTGAATAAACAAAAATGAGTCAAATGTAAATGCTGTAAAACGCTTAATCGAGTAAAAGCAACCAAACTGAAAATATTGAATGTAATTAATCTAAAATTATATTTCAAATTGTTTGTTAAACAATAGATCGCATCCTTATTTGGAATCATTATCATCAGCGCATACCTTTCAAGTTTTACACACGTATAAACTTGAATCCACTGAGCTACAGATACCCAGTGTCCTACATCGTTTATTAAAAAAATAATAAAATGTATTTTGATTATGAAATAAATTTACAACTTTATTTATTCACTTCTAAAATGATATAAAGTGCAACTAAATAAGGTAAAAGTGAACCAAGTGCAAAGAAAATAAATGTAATTGGTTTTGAAAACTGCTTAAATGCATTGTCGAGTTAAAAAGCACAATTTAATTCGATCGACTTTGATTTGCCGTGATAGTCTGACCGTATAGTGCTGGACACAAACTAGGACAGGTACGGAATTGAGAGCCACTACTGGCATAGGTTTGGGGCCTTTGTTTGGCTTCGCTAAATGCCAGTACCGCGTTGGTCTAGCGGTACAGCGCTCGAATTTGGACCTCGGTGGACCTGGGGGTTTAAATCCCACCACCGGCCTACTAAAATGCGCGCCCACGTTCGGCTTCGCTAAAATGTCCCCACTGCTGAAAGATGTTTCTAGTAAAACATTCAAAGTAGCAAGCATAAAATAAAAAATTAAAAAATTAAAAAAAACTTGCAGAAAACGTTTTGTTGTAAAACTCAGTTACCAATTTAAAAATAGAATAAATAATAATAATAAAATAATTTTTAATTTTTAAATAAAACAATAATGTCTATTTAATAAATTTTTATAATTTTTTTTTATATATCTTTATATTGTTAAAAAAAAGAAATAATTCTATTTACAGTTGATAACATAATTCTTTTTTTTACATTTTTTGGGAAGCAACATTGATAAAAACGAAAAAATTAAATGGTAATGTTAAAACGAAATTGGAAAACGTTTTCTATAAACTAAGCTCCATATAGTTATGTTATGCCATCCGTTTTATGCATATTTGTTGTCATTTCTGAAGCCGTGTTTGTGATTGAAACTTGAAAACAAACAGACACGTTATGGAAAATGGTAAATAGTTTTATGAAATTTTGAATAATAAATTTCGATAATGATTAATACGAAAATTGTTTCTTTTTAACATATACAATCAAAAGTTCAATTTTATTATAAGTTAAAATAGTAAACAATTAAACGTTGCAATTATTTAGAATAAATAAAATTTCCATACTAATTACTCAGAAGCATTTAAGTCAAATATAATTGTCTTAATATTATAATTATTGGATAGAAAAACCCAATTTTGTAAATATCTAGACACGTACAAGTAGGCAGACCTTTTAACATACGACAAGGATAAGATTCAAAACCTTTGTTTAATTTTGCTAATTATTTGCAATAGTAAATAGAAAGCATAAAATAAAAAAATGTTTTGTTCAATTACCCACAACGATTTTGTTAACGTTTGACATTGAAGATTGAGTCAAGTTTTGGCTATTGCACCCAATCATACTATTAAAAATGTGTTGTTTTTAATTTTTTTGCTTTAATTTGATCAAAGGGTGTTCTTTTCTTGTGTTATAGTACCATTTACATTTTAAACAGGCCAGTATACTAACCTTGGGTTGTAAACCTTTATTTTTTCAACTGGATTTAGGACTGGTTATGTTAGATTTTATACCTGTTTACTTATTAAAACATGTTGCCCGCAATACATTTGAATCACAAAAATAAAACAACTCGATGTTAATTGAATGCTTTAACGCTTATTTAATATAACTTAACAATAGTTTATAAATAACAGTCATTAAAAAATTTACATTTGTTACTTAGAATGTTTAACAAAAAACATCTTTCAGCAGTGGACATTTTAGCAAAACCGAACGTCGGCCTGCATGTTAGTGCCGACAATGGGATTCAAACCCATGCTTACCCAGAACCATATATATATATATATATATATATATATATATATATATATATATAATATTTTGTAAGCATAACTATATATTTTGTACACTGTAAAATTAACTACTGAAATTCAATAGAAATACATTGTAACAAAGAATCAATTTTCTCAAAAATTATAAATTATGCATTAATTTACTGTTTAATTTGAAAATAAATAAAAAAATAATTAAAAAAAAAATGTTTATCAGATATTTATGAAAACGAGTAAAACTTACATTGTCAAAATTGGGAGCAATTAAAAAATAAACAGATTCTATGTTTGCTTATAATGTTAATTTTTGCATAAAAAAATTTTTTAGAAATAAATATTTTGTCAAACACTGTAATATTTAAATGAATTTAACGTCTTAAGTTAAAATTTTGCTATTACGTACAAACATGCAAATATTGATTGGAAAGTAATTAAACAAATTAACCAATCAGCTGATTGAATACCTATATTTTCAATCAATTCTATATGATTTGAGCCAATAGCATTTGGTAATTCCGTCTATGCTGTTTTTTGTTCAAGGTCAAATTAAAATTGTTATGGGACAAACAATCAACCAATCAAAAAATGTTTTTAAAAAATGAAAAGAGATGAAAAATAAGTTTGATTAGTAGGCATATAGAATATTATAATATTTTAATGGATTTTTTTTGAAAACCTTTTAATTACTATGAAAAAATATGGACAAGTGGATTTTATACAATAAATTATTATTATTACTATTATAAATAATAATAATGGTCAGTTAGATAATATGTACCAAATAAAACATTTAATTCTTTTTAAATAATATTTTTTTAAATAGGAATAAAATTTACATTTTTTAAGTATTGTTATAAAATTACAATTTAAACTATTGTGTTACAATTGTCAAAATGTACCAAATAATAGACATACTTGGTTTGTTAAAAATGATTAACAGTGTATATATTTCAGTTTGTACAAAAACTCAAACCCATGATTATTTTAGCTTTAAAATAAAATCACTGAGATATGGATAGTGAACACAAATCTAGTAAATTATTATTTTTAACAAATTCAATTGGTGCTAATTTTCAAGTGACTTTAAATGCTTTGCGCTACTACCTCTAATAAGCAAATAAATAATTCCTTTTATTACATTTTTATACATGTTCTAGCATACTGCACAGTGTTTAATAGCCTGCACCACACAAGTTAATTTATTTTAAGATTATTTATTTTAAGACAAAAAATAATTTAATTAGTGAGTTGTTTGTGTACAATTTTATTTTATAATTAAAAAAATTATTGCAAAAATGATTTACTTACTGTTCTATCAAAATTTTAAAAGATAGTTTATAATAACCCTAATATTATTTTAAAACGAATACTTTACGAACATTTAATTAAATATAATTATAAATATTAAAAAATAACACATTTTTGGGGTATATTAAATTTGTTTTAATTTCTACTGTGCTATACTGTTAAAATAATTGTTAAATGCAATTATTGTCAACCAATAATTATAAAAATTACTACAAAACTAAATAAAATAAAACAGCATTTATTTATACACAATTTATTCATTTTTACGTCAAATTTATAAATTAGTTAAAATTTGAAATAAAACAGTTTATTTAAACATATTTTTAACAAGTAGACAGTGTCTATTGGTTTCATCATTTAAATTATAGAATTATTAAAGATTTAAATGTTATATTAAAAAGAAATTTTAAATGCAGATATATATATTATTAAAATAGTCTAATTTAAACTATTAATTTTGCTGATTTAAATTGTATGTCAAAGTTTAAAATTGTAAAAACTTTGTTGTACTTAGAATCAATAGTAACTGATAAACAAAACAAAAGTATAAATAATTTTACAACGGTGTTTAATTTTTGTATAAAATCAAATATCACCAAGAAATTGTATTATTTTTAGAAATATACTAACTTTGAGAAAAGGGAAATAAACAAATATTTTTGTTTTTATTGTTCACTTGTTTTATTAAGTAAATAAACAACTAGCTTAGCCAAACGTGAGTTATCTACTACTACCAGCATAAATATTTAAATACTTGATTTAACTGAGTGAAAATTAAGCAGTTTACTTAATTGTATCAAAACTTACCGCTTTTTAATTGAACTAAAATGTTTACTTAATATATATATATATATATATATATTGTTACAATAAAAACGCAATTTTGCTTTATAAATAATTTATATATATATATATATATATATATATATTGTTACAATAAAAACGCAATTTTGCTTTATAAATAATTTAAGTGTTACATTTAAAGATGTTAATAAAAAACAAAATATTTAACTTTTTGTTTATTACTCTAATATTATTTTGGTCTATTTAGTTCAATGCAGTAGATTATTAGAAAAAACTCATAAAGTGTTCTAATTCAAAGCTGGATAAGCGTGAATACCACCAACGGAATCAAATGTGGGTTTTTACCTAGCTTCAATAAACATCGACTTTCTAAAATAAATTTCCTGCAAAACAATTAATTAATAATTAAAGTAAAAAAATGCATTTTTTATATGATATTTTTACATCATAGTATAATTTTACAAATTCTTATTTTTTCTTTAATAATATTATTTTTTGTAAAGAAGTACTATTACCAAACTATCTTTTTAGCCTTAGATTTTAGCATGAGCTTGAAATTAATTGCGTTAGATGTAAATTGGGTTTGCAACAACCGTAAATTAATTAAATTAATTTTATGTTCAATGCAACGGTTTTTATTAAGATGCATTGTATCATTTTGATTTAATTGTTTTCTTTAACAATTTTTATAAGTTGAAAATAAATTAATTTGTATTTAATTCAATTGTTCATGTATTCATGAGTTCTTAAAAGCAAATTGGTTGGTTTACATTGAATAAAAAATCCACTTGGTTTCAGTCAACTAGAAGCACTGTTTCATTCTTGTTTGGAATTGTCAGCAGTGCATAGCTTTCACGTTTTACAGATACACGAACTTGAACCTACGCTTTATTTAATGTTAGGATTGTTTGTTACACGATAATTGGATGTCATTTTACAAGTACGTTTTATTGTTTTTACTATCATCGCTATTAGATTAGTTTGTAATTAGTAATTACAATGAGTGGAGGTTGCCAGAAAGTCAAACATTATTCATTATGTTTTCGGCAATCTATATGTTTTACAGATGGATGTGCAGATACACATACTGAATATTCTAAGGTTGCACACCCATTCTGTATAAAAAAAACATTTTGCAATTGAGTACAACCAGTCTCCAAAATAGATGTGTACTAGTAGTAAACTACAAAGTACAAAACTTGCAAATGTTTTAAAGAATTGTTTTAGTGTAAGTTGTGTCAAAATGTTTTAGGATGTCGGACAATTGTTTAGGATAATGCTTCAGTGTATACTTTAAATGTGGCAATGCGTATTCTAATTTAACTTACAATTTACTATTCGTATTACCTTTTAAGACTACAATAGTTTAGAACAAACAAACAATAGCTCATTTTTGTTAAATTTCTTTTATACAGTTTAGACGTCAACTTAATTGAATATGTTTTAGTATTTTAAAACGTGAGGCAAATAGCTTGGAAACTGATGCATCATTAGAACAAAAAAAATCTTGCGAAAAATTGAATGTTAAAAGATTATATTTGTACGTTAATAGGTTCATATCTAAAGGGGCTGGCAAAAATTAAAAAAAGAATGTAGATGTTACTTGAATCATTGACATTATAAAGTATGTAACCTTTATTTTGTATATTTATGTATATTCGTTAATAAAATCATTTTTTTACATTAATTATATGCGTTTGTTTTAAACTTTTAATAAATGGAGGTACTATGCTTTATTGTCATGATGAATGTTGTATATTATACAGCCAATCAAAAATTAACGCAAAAAATTACAAAAGTATTAAATCTAAATTAATTTGTTATGTCGCATTGTTTTTTCGGAAAAATAACCATTGAAAATTAAAAATAGTGTCAAGTACTTAATAGTTCATTTATTTATGCTTCGAAATATTTATTTAAAAAGGCTGAGTCGGCCAAAATAGCGTATTTTAAAAGCTACTTCTATATTAACGTGGATAATAAGTCGAAGTTACATAATTTTTATAATAATTAGCAAATTATTATTTTGTGTGCTTAATTTAATTAAAAATGAACAATAACTAATCATTAAAATTGATGTTAAACAAACATTGAAATCTGCCCTGATTGTGATGTTATAGTAATTATCAAAATAAACATTTAATTATTCTAATCTATTTAAATAAAAATAATAAAAATAAATTTTTAAAATCTTAACTAAAATTTTAAAACAAATAGAATAATTTATTATTTACGTTTAAACTTGAGTTTCCGCTCATCCGCTAATTTTGCTTTCTGATTGCATTGTTTTTGAAATGGAGAATAGTGATAAAAAATGTTTTCATTTTACCGAAAATAAATACCGTGTTATTAAAGAATTAAAAAATGAAGGATTTTTATCCAAAAAAATTGGCAGATTTATACAGAGTTAACCTTTCAACAATTTATCGGATTATTAACTGTCAAAAACCTCAAAATTATGATAATGTGGAAAGAAAACGTGTAACGACTACTACAGATAATCAGAAAATCGTTATAAAATTTAAAAAATTTATAATAAACCTATCTCAGAAACCAAAGAAATAGTTTAAACAATTTTATTTATTCCATAATAAGAAACAGAGCAATGGAATCTGGTTTAATCCTACAATCACCAAAGAGTAAGCCATTTATTACCAAAATACAAAAGGATGATAAATTAGCCTTTTGTAAACTATGGAGTGAACTATACCCTTGTTATTGGCGTTCCATGTACTTTGCCGATGAAACAATGATTCAGAACAAACCATTTGACTTTAAAAATAAAGTGTTGTGTGGGTCGAGTTTTCAAAAACATTCACTCCGGTTGTTTTACTTAACTGTTAGCTAACAGTCCGGATATCAATGCTATTGAAAACGTTTTTTAGTATGATAAAGCGCAACATCAATAAGCATATTGAAATTGAGGATTTATGTGAACGTATTCGGTTTGTTGTTCAATATGAGACGAAACAAAATTATATCAACATTCTTATCGACAGCATTCCAAAACGCCTAAATCAGGTTGTTTCTCTTGTATGCTATGTAGTTGTAAGAGAGGTTTTATTTTAATAATAACTTTTTTGCAGTAATTGTTGTAATAGTTGTAATTAGAATTGCTTTTTGCGAATATTTTTTATAAATATTAGTAAAGTAATATCTAAGGCATGCATTAATTAGTGTCTAAGATAAGAAAATAGTACTGGATATCTTCAAATATAATAGTAGGTCCATGTTTTATTTGGTTCCTTTTCTAACTGCTTATCTAATCTAGTAAATATATTTGGTAATTGAATACTATACAATAAACGTAATCAATACACTTGAAAATACTAATTTTGTATTATTATTTTCCTATATACTTTTAAATAATAGAATGTTTCAATGATATAAATAGAATTTTATATTAATTACCTAAAATTACATTGTACAAAAATAAAACAAAATACTTAGATAATTTAATAAATGCGATTGTTACTTGATTTTACTGATATTTGTAGTTTCATATTTTCAAAGTGCACAAATCAACTAATGTCGGTACTATATATATATATATATATATAAATTGTTAATTATTTTATTTATGCCTTTAGTTTGAAACTTTCCAGCAATAATTAACTCTTATATTTTAACTTTTTGTAAATTATAATAAATTGCTTGTTTGTTGTGTATTTTTAATTATAAAATTATTTTAATTTCTATTAAAATTAAGAATTTTATTTTAATAAGAAAAACAACAAAATTATTAAAAATATATGTATTCTTACAACGTATTTATTTACAATATGGTCAGTGCCATATCTCTTTAAAAAATAGGAATGTTAGAAATCAAGATTTGTAATCTGGCCTTTATACAGATAGTGCTGAAACAGCAACAATACTATTTTATAACACAACAGCGAATAAGTAAAACCATCATTTTAATGACGTGGTTTAGCGTAATTCAAATCCGTTTTGTGTAAAATTTTATTTTTACTACTTTGAATATTTTGACGGGAAAGGTATTTTTAATAAAGCCAAACGTGGGTTGGTATTTAGTACCGGTAGTAAAAATCGAACCCAACCAATTTCGAGTCGAACACTGTACCGCTAGTGAAGAATTTTTAATGTTGAAAGGGTTTTAAAACAAGAGAGTTTAATAACAATTTTTACTTATAAATAACTTAGAGTTTAAAGTTATAATAAATACTTTTTTGTTTAAATGTAAAAAACTAACAGAATTATATTGTTTTAAAAGTAGATACTATTAATTACATTTATTCATTTATTTACTCCAAAAGCAATAATTTTAATAGCAGTATTAATAGTATTAACATAAACTATCAAAGTTATGCCTAAATTATAATTACATTTTATTAAACTATGTACTGAGGAAAAATCTTTTACATGTAGTTGTGTGTCTTTCTATTGACAAATGTTTAATTTCTTTAAATTTAAATGTTTTCTTTTTGACAAAATTGTAAACTTATTTACAATAATTATTTTTTAAATACTATTATACTATTTAATTAAAAACATTGTTTATTAACTAATTTTTTTTAGCATAATTAATTTTAAAATGTATAAACGTGACTTATTTATGTATTTATATTTAATGCAATAAATAATAGAAAAAAATCAAGGTTTTTGGTACAAATTTGTTTTTTTACACTTTATTTTTAAATACCAATAAACATTTATAAAATATTTATTATTAATATTATTATTATTTCTATATTATTATTATTATTATTACTTTTATTTCTTTTTAATTATTATTATTATTATTATTATTATTACTATTATTGTTATTATTATTATCATTATAATTGTTATTATATTATGATTACTATTATTACTATTATTATTATTATTATTACTATTATTATTATTTTTTATATCATTATTATTATTATGGATATTAGATTAAATACTTTAGTAGAAGTAACTTTCAGTACACTTGTTTATCTTAATATTCGATTGCCCATAATATATAGAAATATTTTATTGTATATTCAATTTTCGCGTTTTGCGTTAAAATAAAAATCTTCTATTAAAATGAATTCTTTGGAAAGTAATAATAAATTGGTAAAAAAATGTATATTTTAAATATTTTTGAAGTCCAAAAAATACTGCTAATTAATATAGAATATAATTATACGCATATTTTGTAATTTTCTGATGTTCTCGAAAATGTAGAGCAGCGGTATTAATAAAGTAGTATGTTGTTAATAATATCATGCTTTATTAACATCATTACCAAATGTTTTCTAAAACTTAATTGTAAAAACATTTTACAATGTTTTTTAATATTGTTTAATTAATATTAAATAATTAATTAAATTGTTAAAAAAATACTGCTATTCACTTTACTAGTTCATAGTTAACATACTTTGTAATTGAGTTGAAATTGTACTATTTTCAAAAATGCGTACTTATTCTTCTAAGTGTTTATATCATTACCTATATGCAAAATTTTAAAATAACTAAATTAAAATTATTATATTTATTATTTTTCTTGTTATTTTTAGTAATTGAAAAAACTATTGTGTTGATACATTTTCTTTAAGTTAATGATGACGTATTTTAAAATGTAAAATTAACAAAAAATTAAAAAAAATAATTTTAAAGTAAAAATATTTTTATTTAATTTTTTTGCACAATATATATATATATATATATATATTAAAAGTAATTTTTACTATAAATTAATGTTATTTGGCATACATATTTTTATTTACTTACATTTTTGTATTTAAATTTCAAAAAAAAAATTCTTATAATTTTAGTAGTGTAATCCTTATACTCAGATTATTCAATGTTTATATACATTTTGTTTATAACTAACACTTATATAATCTCTTATTTAAAAGCCTGAAATTATTTTGTGTACAGAAAATGGGTTTTAATGTAAAAATGTAAACAGATTCAAGTGTTTTTAATATATTAGCAATTTGAGTAGTTATCAACACTTCAAAGCAATCATTAAAATTAACTTGGTGTTTTATTTGAACTAAATGACGTAATTTTAACGAAATGCACAAACGTTTGCTTAAGTTGGACTCTTGATAGACATGTTGTGTATGTGTATGTCTGTGTAGTTATTAGTGTTAAGTTAATTAATGTGAATCCCACCACCGGCACCAAATGAGGGCACACGTTTGACTTCGCTAAAATGTCCACAGCTAAAAGATATTTATCGTAAAACATTTACATGTAAAGTAGTGAAAATAAATAAATAATAAATAAAATAATTTTAATTGCATAAAGTAGAAATTTTTGACTAACAAAAACGTTTTTTCAGATAGTTTATATTTTAATGCAATTTGCTGTCATTATTTTAGATATTAATAAAAATAGTTAAAACAAATTAAATTTTACATTAGATTGATATACGGAAGAACTCATAATTTAAACGTTTCTCGGAAATTATGGAAACTAATAAATATAAACTAACATAAAACATGTATAGTTTCTATTGCTCATTTTTTTACGCAAACGTATTTTATACCAAAATTTATTTCAAAAGAAAATAATGCACTTTTTAATTTTTTTTAAATGTTTAAGTTACGGTTTTATGATTAAGATGAAATTTTGCGATAATATTGGTAAAAAATTGATTTTGCGTAATTTTTTAGTGACCTTGCTAAAATAACGCCTTAAAAATGTTTTAGTGAAATTTAAATATATTTAATATAATTAATTAATGTTAGAAAAACTAGTTATTCATACTGTGATGATTTTAACAATATTCCATTTATTTAGTGCATATTTAATTAATAATAACTTGAAAATTATTGAACCTTTTTGCGTATATACCTTATTAATTTTATTCACTAAGGTAACACTGTAAAGTATTTATTTTAAATGGTTTGTACATACGTTTGTAAAAAAATGTATATAATTCAAAGTAAGTTTTGTGATACAGTACTAGACTCAAACTTGGGAAGTTATAAGTTTTATCTTTACCACGGGCACTAAATGCGGGTTTTTATTCGGCTTTGCTAAATGTCCACTTGCTGGAAAATGTTGTTCGTGAAGAATTTAAGAAGTCATAAGTAATTAGAATCACATATATATATATATATATATATATATATATATATATATATATATATATATATATATATATATATATATATATATATATATATATATATATATATATATACAGATAGTGACAAAAGTGAATCCATTGTTGACCTACTATGATATTAAAATATATGTAGCACTTGTTACTTATCTTAGACATATCTAACGCTTGTTAATAAGTACCTTAGATAACACTTTACTAATATATATACATTTAATATTATTTGCAAAAAAATTCTTAATATAATACACAATAACATTCGTTTTAGCAATAAAGCACAATACCACCATTATGAAAACTTAAAAACAAACACAGATAATTGGTTTTAAAAAATAGTTTTATCTACTAAAATACATAAATATACAAAATAAAGGTAACAAACTTAATAATGTCAATAATTTAAGTGATATCCACGCTTTTGTTCAACTTCTGCAAGCCGCTTGGGGTAGGAATCTATCAACGTACCAATATAATCCTTCGAAATGCAATTTTTTACAACATGGTTAATTTTCGCTTCCAATGATACGTCAGTTTCCATGCGGTTAACCTCACGTTTTAAAATACTAAAAGGTTTTCAATTACATTGAGGTCTGGACTGTATGGAGGAAGTTGAATAAAAGTAAGCTTTTTGCTTTTCAAAGCTTTTGTGGTCTAAATAAAGAAAAAGTATAGTAAATTGTAAGTTATGTTAAAATACACATTACCACTTTTGAAGTATGCACAGGAGCATTGTCTTGGATGATTGTTAAGTGTCCTGTAGCATTTCTGGACAGCTCGCTATGAAACAATTGTTTGAATATTTGTACAAATTCAGCGCTGTTTAAATTGCCACTAGTACGCATCCATTTTGGAGACTGATTGTACTTAATTGCAAAATATCCTTTGACACATGAAGGATGTGCAACTTTTATAGCAGTACAAGTGTGGTTGAGTGGAAAATTTGGACTATAAATAACCTTTGAATGTTCAGTCCATGGTTCGTAGGATAGGGCACACTCATCTGTGAAGTATATTGATCTCCAAAATGACGATGGATGATGTTTGTACTTTTTAGCAAACTCCACTCGTTGTAATCTATGGGCACGACTGAGTGGAGGTATGTTAACAGCCGCTTCAAAAATGAAACTTTCACATTTCATCCTCCTTCTTACAATCAAATAAAAAAAATCATCTAAGTATTGATTTTTTATTCGTTTTACATTAGTTGTTGAATGTTTTTTAAACTGATCATCTTGTTTCCTAGTTGAACGTTTTGTTCCAACTGTGAGTGATCTAGGACTTGTTCTATTGTTCAAAATGTTGTATACAGTTGAACATCTGCTTTCATAAATTCTGCACTTATTTTAATCTTTGTGCCCCTAATATAAAAACTTTGACTTAATTCATAATCATGGGAAGACAAATAACGACACTGAGCTCTTTTTAACCATAAGCCTTTTTATCAAAATTACAAATTTTTGAACGGAAAATAAAAATCGACCTTATACTTAAATGATTAAAAATAATTTTATAATTTTTTCGAAAAAAAATTGTTTTAAAATTGTTTATATTAAAATACTTTTAAAATGAATTAAGCATTGATTATTTAGAAATACAGTGTAAATTTGTATGCATATGTGTGAGCAGTTATTTTATTTAAAAAATTGTTTAAGTAATCTTAACTAGAAAAAGTTAAAGTTTAGGCATCGCATTACCAGCGTATGCATCAAGGTCATATATTTATAAAAAAATGTAGCTCATCAATCAAATCTATATAATGTGTAAAAAATTGTTATTTTAAAAATATTAATTTATTTTAAAAACAAAGATATTAAATAAAATTAATTTGAATGACATACATTGCCTACTGTACAATATTCAGAAATGTTTGAAATACAAACTGACGCATTTATAAATGTAACAAAATTGATTGTATATGGTTTAATCGAAAAGCATCAGTTATTTTGAAAACACGATGTACATAGTACATTTGACAAAACAAGAAAACATTTTTTATAAACGTTTATAAAAAATGTTTTAATAATTGTTTTTAAAATTTTTATTGAAGATTTTAAGCGTGTTCAAAATTTGTAATTTTTATTTTTATTTACAAATTTTAATGTTCGCTAATATTTGTAGCAACAAAATGTAAAGGATTTTTTAAATTAAAAAAGTTATTATTATTATTATTATTTAATTAATATTCATATTAATTAAATTTAAGCTAAACAAATATATTTTAATTTTACAAGAAATATAATTTAGTATATTGATTAGAACGATTTAACATAAAATTGGTTATATTAAATAGTTTATAATAATAATTATTATGAAAATATGGGCAACTAAAGTATGAATTATATTTTAAATATCTAATATTAATTACATTGATTATTTATTAATTATAATTATAAATAAACTTATTAATAATTATATATTAATTTATGTAGAAATATATTAATTGTACAGCTTAAAAATGAAAGTATAATAAAAAATAATTTGTATGTTTAATTAAAAATAATGCAAAATCTATTATTTAGTTTTTTGTATTGAAAATAGGCATAATTATATGTTGTTAAATTGTTAAATAAAAAATTGTTTAATCTTTAAAAAAGTAAATACAATTTAATTGTGTTGTTGCCCGGGTGGTTTAGTGGTACAGCGCTCGATTCAAACATGGATGGGCATAGGTTCGATTTCCATCACTGGCAGAAATGAGGACTTACGTTCAGCTTCGCTAAAATGTTTATAGCTAAAAAATGATTCCCGTAAAGCATTTAAACTAACTGAAAAAATTTATTAAATAAAAATCATGCTTCATGTTACCTTAAAAAACAAATTTCAACTTTATCTAACTTCAATTTGTTCACTTAAAAAATTAAATATAAATGTTAAATTAAACAGTTATTTCCCAAGAAGTTGCCACCTAAGAATATTAATATAAATTTTAAGTAGTTGTGCTTTTAATGTAATAAAACCAAATATTTATAACTATATTCAAAATTCTTAAAAAAACATCTGTCTACGTTTAGTTTATTGCTAATAATAAACTTAGAAAAATATTTTTAATAATTAAAAACTTTAAAATATTTAACTCCATATTTTATATTAATTATTTTATTCTACACTTCCAGCACCAAATTTGAACCCACGTTCGGCTTTGCTAAAAGGTTTACTGTTGTAAAATGTTTTCCGTAAAAGATAGAAAAATATTGTGAAATAAATGCATTATTATAAAGAATAACTATTGACATATTAATAAGTAGTTAAATTATTAAATTAAAATCTGCATCATGCAAACATGAAAGCGATATTACCTTTTCGTAAAATAAAGAGAAAATTTTGCACAGTATTAAAATTAAATTAACCTTTATTTTTGTTTAATTAAAAAAAAATTAATTAACTAAAAATAATAATTAATAATACAAACGATTAAGTATATAATTTATATTTATGAAGAAATATTTATTCAAAAGTCATTATAAAATTAACATATACAAACGTAATTATTAAACGCAATTTGCATTTTTATAATAATTAATTTATTATTAATTTATGTGTTTTATTTAATTTAAAAAAAATTAATTAATACTTAGAATTGATATTTAATAAACATAATGTTAAACTTTGTAAATGCCTCATAAATATTTTAAATATTTAAAAAAAATTGTAGAGTACCTAAAAATTAATTAATCTTTGAATTATATTTTTTGAATAAATATAAAATTTAAATTATTTATTTTATTGTGGCTTTACAACGGTTACAATAATTTTTGCTTACATAAATTATTCCTTAAAATAATACAATCAAAATGTTAAGTATTTTTTTACCCACAATAGAGGCATTTATTCCAGGATGCACCACATAGAGGACAAACAGTCAGGAATATCATGATCATTGGAAATTGAGACTTTATAAGCATTGCTCAAATCCTCGAAATCATTACTATTTAAAAAAAAATGTATCTTTTTGTTAAAATGCAAAAATGTTTTTGGATTTATTAGAAAAATTATTGTTCAACTTAAAAATTAAAAAAATTAGTTTAAATATTTGCTAATAAAAAGTTAAACAATATATTATTTTTTATTTTTACAAAATTATTAAAAGTTATTATTATTATTATTATTATTATTATTGCAAAACCTCCTTTGTTTTAAAAAATGAGCATGGGACAATAAGACAACAATTACAGCAAAAAATAACAACAACAATAACAAAGTCTCGTTGGCATTAAATATTCTACAAATCGAAGATTGCGCTTTTTTTCGGCTTTCACTCAACCTTGTCAAAAATTAACCGATTATGCCTATATATATATAACTTTTAAGTTTACATTTATTTACTATTACAAAACCCTTTTACTTTAAAAAAAATAAATAAAAAAAAGCATGGGACAATAAGACAACAATTACAGCAAAAAATAACAACAACAACAAAGTCTCGTAATTCAAAGAGAATATGACACAACACGTATTTGAACATTGTGCCAAACGTTTTGCTTAATTCTATAAAACATTCATTTCAATTAGATCTTCCCGAATAGTTTTTAGTCAACTTTTCTGTGGTCTACCAGCCTTTCTTTTACTGTTTTTATTATAAAACAAAAAATAGCTACCAGAATTATGTTTTATAAAAACTATATTAAACTTTTTCAATATTTTGGCACTTTGTTTGGTTTAGTATTACAAAAATCGATTAGAGTGTGGGCAGTCGTAGATGTATTCCTTCTACCGGGAATACAACTTCCATTTGCTAATAAATGTTTTTGTAAAACATGTATGCAGTAACAATTAATTAAAATCAATAAAATGTTTTTTGTAACAAAATAAAATAATGCATATAATTAAATTTATAAAACGTTTATTTTAACTAATTAAAAGTGTTTTATTTAATAAAAACTAAAAAAAATTTTTTTTAATATTAAATAGTCATTTATGCAATATTTAAATAATATTTGTTGTTTATTATGAATGTTTTACGAGAAACGCATCTTTCAGCAGTGGGCATTTTAGCAAAACCGACTGTGGACCCGCATTTTAGTGGGCCGGTAGTAGAATTTGAACCCCCATGCCCACCGAGGTCGAAATCGAGCGCTGTACCGCTAGACCACCCCGTCATACGTAACAATTAATTTTTTTAATATGTGAAGGTGATTTTAGAACTAAAATACAATACACATTATTATTATTATTATTATTATTATTACTATTATTATTATTATTACTATTATTATTATTATTACAAAACCCTTTTGCTTTAAAAAAAAGTAAGATTATTATTACAGCAAAAATTAACATCAAAGTCTCGTAATTCAAAGAGAACATGAGACAACAAAATGTTTCCACGTATTTGAAAAATTCTGCCAAACGTTTTGCTTGTGCCCATGAAACATTCATTTCAATTAGATGCCCGAATAGTTTTTAGCCAAGTTTTCTTTGGTCTGCCAACCTTTCTTTTACCATTTACAATTGTCCATTCCAAAACTGTTCTTGCTGGTCTTTCGGGCGGTAAACATAGAATTTAACCAAGTAATTTTCTTCGTCTAATTGCAATAATGTCATAGAGTGAACGAGAGTCAGTTCTTCTCATGATCTCATCATTTGAGATGTGATTGTGCCAGGTAATCATTAAAATATTTCTAAGACATTAACGAAAAACATCCACAATCTTATCAATATTGTCCGTACGTTTCCATGTTTCTACGTTTCACTCCCATATATTACCGTAGGAATAATTATTGATGCGTACAAACAAAGTTTTGTTTGCAGGCGAATGGAAGAACATGACCATATTGATTTAAATCTATTGAAGACTGACATTGCCTTTCCAAGTCTGGATTTAACATCAATTTTGGTTTTTCCGTCTTTACCAATGATGCTTCCCAGATATGTAAAGGAATCACCAGTATCAATATTTTGTTCACTAATTTTGATGGGCAAATTATTGTTTGACTTGATGTACAACACTTTTGTCTTTGAACAATTAATTTGTAAGCCAGTATGAGAACTGATATCATTGAGTCGTGTTGTCATATTTTGAACCATTTCTGGAGTTTCACTGAGTAAACTAATATCATCTGCAAAATCCAAATCTGTTAATCTGCCTTGGTTCCATTTGATACCATAAGATAAATTATTTATAGTTTGAGTCATAATAAAATTAATTACCAGAAGAAACAAAAACAGTGATAAAATATATCTTTGACGTACTCCCGTGACAATTTCAAACATAGCAGCATGACCACTTTTTGTTCGAACACAGCAATTTGAATTTTGGAATAAAGAACGCATAATATTCACATATTTTAACGGTATTCCGTAAAATTTAACAATTTTCCACAAAAATTCTCAATAAACATTGTCAAAAATTTTCATAAAATCAATAAAATTAATTGTTAGTGATTGCTGAAATTTTTGACTTTGTTTAATAATGTTACGAAGTGTGAGTATTTGTTCAATACAGCTTCTTCCTTTCCAAAAACCTGCTTGTTGTTTCACGAAGATGTTTATCTACCGCATTACATAAACGATTTAAGGTTACTTTGCAAAACACCTTACCAGGGGCAAACAATAAGTTTATTCCGCGCCAATTATTGCAATCGTTCAGACTTTCTCTTTTGGGAAGAGTAATAATTACTCCTTGCCGCCAATCGTTTGGAACTTGTTCATTATGCCAAATAACATTAAATAAATGAGAAAGCTCGCATGTTACAACGTCACCTTCATGTTTGAGCATCTCTGCAGTTATCTCGTCAAGTCTTCCTGTTTTTTTGTTTTTCAAACTTTGAATTGCATGGATCACTTCAGTTACAGAAATGTCATCAGTACATATTTCCGGATTTTGAGTCACATTTATATCTTTATCAAAAAATATGAGGGTATTTGTCATAGGTTGATTAAGTACTTCTTTATAATGTTCTACCCATCTAGATGATTGCTCATCATCTGTCAGAACTAAACGACCATCTTTTCCTTTGATTGGAATATCGGTGTTCTTTCTAACTCTTGACAGTTGATTCACAATTTTATAGAGTCTTATCTACTTCTTTGCATCTACTTTTTAAACCGTTTATTCAAAGTTCTATACTTATCATCAAATATTTTCCAGATAACAGAACTGCTAGATTGATCTCTCTCTAATTTTATTTTCTTTCTGAGATTAATTAGATTCCAGGAGACTGATGAAATCCATTGTTTCTTTGTAAAGTGACATCTACCCAGCACATTTTCCACACAGTCTAATTGTTTTATGAAACAATTTTCATTGATCATCAAACTTTTCTACCCTTATCAGATTTTGAAATGTATTTTTTAAGGAATCGTAAAATTGATTTGAGATATTTGAAGTTTAAGATTCTCACACGAAAATTGATGTAATTTTTTTGTGGTTTCTATTGTCTTTAATTTTAAACAAAATTTTCTAACAAGATTGTGATCAGAACCAGCATCTCACTGCGATATGCACGTACATCTTGCAATGAAGATTGCCATTTTCTGCTAATACAAATGTAGTCAATCTCGTTTGCTGTTTTTCCGTCGGTAGAAACCCACACTGTTTTGTATATGTGTTTGTGAGCGAAAAATGTCTTGGCAACACTTATTCCATAATTACTGCTTAGCGTCAACAACCTATAAATAACCATTATCATTTATGCTATCAGTATAGCCATGTGGTCCAACATTTGTGAAGTACCCAGATCTGTCTTTGTTTAATTTTGAATTGAAATCACCGATCAATATTTTAGTGTCTCTTCTTCGAACATCATCCAACATACTTTGTAATTGATTATAGAAGATGTCTTTTTGGTTCGCTTCAGTAGCCTCAGTAGGGACATAGCCTTGCACAATTGTTACTTTTGCAAATCTGGCATTGAATTTGACTGCAATGATACGGTCGTTCACGGGCTTCCATCTAATCATAGCTTTAGCAGAATTTTTACTCAACATAATACCAACTCCATAAATATGATGTTCTTCATGTCCAGAATATAGAATAATGTATCTCTACTCTTGAAATGACCTTCGGCCTTTCCATCGCATTTTGCCCATAATCGATTCCAACCAGGATGGGTTCGATTTCCAGCACTGTCAGGTCTGCGTTTAGCTTCTCGAAATGTCTACTGATAAGATGTTTCTCGTAAAATATTTAAACTAACTGAAAAAAAGACTTATGTTTTATGTTGTGCCGGGGTGGTCTAGCGGTACAGCGCTCAGTTCGGACTTTGGTGGACATGGGTTTGAATCCACCACCGAAACTAAATGAATGCATTTGGCTTCGCTAATTGTCCATTGCTGAAAGATGTTTCTCGATGCAAACATTCAAAGTAGCAAACATAAATAAAAAAAACAAATTTCACTTTTATCTAACTTTAATTTGTTCACTTAAAAATTAAAATATAAATGTTAAATTATTAATGTTATTTTTCAGGAAGTCACGACCCAAGAATATAAATATAAATTTTAATTAACTTTTTTTAATATAATGAAACAAACCATTTATAATTATATCTAAAGTTTAAAAAAATTTACTTACATTCATTTTGTTGTTAATAATAAAATTAGAAAAGTTTAGTTAATAATTAAAAAACTTGTATATGCATTATATTATTTTAAATACTTAACGCTTTATTTATATTAATGATTTTACTCTATCTTTTTGTTATAAACAAGTTAATGTGAAATGTATTTTTAAAATGATTACTAGTATATTAGTACAATTATAACCGTGTTTTATTTTTGTATAATAAAGCAAGATTTTAAATTATATAGTTATTTTTGATTTTTTTAAATTGTTACCGGTTTGAATGCTTTTTAGCAGTAGACATAACCGAAAATGCTGAACGTGATCCCGCATTTGGTGCAGATAGTGGGAATTAAATGTATGCGCATCTATGTTCGAGTTGAGCGCCAGACCGCCAGACCGCCTTGGCAACATTTATTTACAGGTTGTAACTGCAGCACAAGAAATAATTAAATTAGAGTTGAACTTGTAATTATTCAAATAATACTAAGTTTGTTAAAAGGTTAAAAATATTATTTAAATATAAAATATAACATAATACTTTAAAGCTTTAATTTATGTTTTACAAGAGGTAATAAGCATTCCAATTACAGTTATAAAAAAACTAAAAAATAATTTAGTAAAAACAAGTTTTTTAACTAATTAAGTCATTAAAATATTAAATTATTTTTAAAATAGTTGAATAATTTAAATGTTGCTTTTTAATTTAAATACTATTTTATATTTAAGTACAAGAAAAAAAAGTGTTTCTAATATACATCAACATTGTTTAAATAAATTATAATAAGAATAAAATTATTTTTTTTAATATTACATAAATATTATTTATATATGTGCTCAAATACTACATGCATGTTGCCACATTCTCACTAAATCTTAACTTTTTCCATTTTTGTTTCAATTAAAGACAATCAACATTTTTAATAAAGTAAATATTCTACAATAAATTAAAACTCTATTAATTACAACTAATTATTTAATTTGTAAATTATTTACATTTTATAAGTTTTTAACTAACTAGTAGTTTCCGGTTGACAATAATTTTAATTAAAAAATATAAATTAAGTAAACTGAATGAATTGATTACGCAACTAATTCTGAAAAAAATTATTTAATTTAAATACACACGTGCACCAAATAATATATATATATATATATATCACAATCACGCAACAATCATTAATTATTTGCACTTGTGTACAGATAATGACTCCAATTTTGACCTACTCTGATATTGAAATATATGTAGCACTTGTTATTTATCTTAGACATATCTAACACTTATTAATAAATACCTTAAATAATACTTTACTATCATATATACATTTTACATTATTCTCAAAAAAATTCTTAATATAATACACAATAACATTCGTTTTAGTAATAAGGGAAAATACAGCTATTAAAAAAACTAAAAAACAAACACAGATAATTGGTTTAAAAAATAGTTTTATCTACTAAAATACTTAATATACAAAATAAAAGTAACAAACTTAATAATACCAGTAATTTAAGTAATATCCACGGTTTTTGTTCAACTTCTGCTTTGGGTAGGAATCTATCAACGTACCAATATAGTCCTTCAAAATGCTAATTTTTACATGATTAATTTTCGCTTCCAATGATACGTCGGATTTCCATGCGGTTCACCTCATTTTATAATAGCACTAAAAATAGGTTTAATTACGTGCCGAGGTTTGGACTGTATAGGAAGTTGAATAAAAGTTAGCATTTTGCTTTTCAGAGCTTTGTGGTCTAAATAAGAAAAACGTACTAGCGTTATTAGGTCAAATTAAAATACACATTACCACTTTTAGTATGCACAGGAGCATTGTCTTAAATAATTGTTAATTGTCCTGTAGCATTTCTGGGCGGCACCTATGAAACAATTGTTTGAATATTTGCACAAATTAACCGCTGTTAAAATTGCCACTCGTACGCATCATTTGGGGCGGTTGGCATAGATGCTAAAGGTATCCTTTTACCAATTAAGGATATGTGAAAAGCGCGTTTCAGTTTCGTTATCAAAGAAAATAATTAAAAACTATTTCTTACTCAATTATATTATTGTAACAATCGAATTTATTATTAGTTTTTGTTATTTATTATTGTTGTATATATTTTTTTGTTGTTTTAATGTAACGAATATTCTGGAAGCTTCCTTTAACTTCACTTTTATATTGTGTACGTGACTTGAGTCATACAATAAACGCTTCTGTGTTGTTCGTCTTCTTTCTATCTAGTTAAGGTGGACGGATCAATTTTAGAAGTATAAGTTGTTGTGGTTCAATTTGATATACGTAATCCGTATTATTTATCTGCGTAATCTATCGTCTAAATATGCACCTTTTATATTACATTACTAATTTATTGTTGATGAAAAATTATTGAACATAATAACCTTCGAATGTTCAGTCCATGGTTCATAGGATATTGCACACTTATCTGTAGTATATTGATCTCAAATAACGATGGATAGTGCTTGTACTTTTTGGTAAACTCCACACGTTGTAATCTATGGGCACGACTGAGTGGAGGGATGTTAACACCCACTTCAAAATTGAAACTTTCACATTTAATGCTCCTTCTTACAATTGAATAAAAAAAATCTAAGTATTGTTTTAATATACAATTAAAATTTTTTTTTAATAATTATTTTTATAAATAAATTACATATTTTAATATTTTATAAACTTTAACTACAAAAAGTTAAAGTTTAGACATCCCATTACCAGCGCATGTATCAAGGTTATATATTTATAAAAATTGTATCGTATCAATCAAATCTTTATAATGTGTAAAAAAATTGTTATTTTTAAAATATACATTAATTTATTTCACAAACAAAAATATTTAAAAAAATTAATTGGAATGATATACATTGCCTGCTGTATGTGTGTATTTGTACACTAATTAATGTTAAGATTAAAAATTCAATTACATAATTTTAGTATATATATATATATACTAATATTTACTATGCTTGTAACTGATAAAAATATACAAAAATGAATTCATTTCACAGTTCACGTTTTAAATTGGTTTATTTGGCATTATGAAGAAAACCCAATGTTTATATATGTTTAATTTTTATTAATTATTTGAAATTTAAATGCATAATTTATTTTAAATAATATATCTAAACAATTTTTTTACTAATAATAAACGAAGGGTGTATATATTAAATACATAATTTATTACTGGGTTAAACACTTCCATAATGTCAATTAAAAAAAGCCGAAAATAAAATAAAAATTAGCAACATTTTATTTAAATTAGAAAAAAAAGTATTGTATTGATACGAAAATTTTATAAAACTCATTTAACTTTAAACGTTTATCTTTTATTATAATGCAATATGCATTATATTACTTTCTAAACAACAGACTTTTAAGTATCTGGGCTAATATATAGGCAACAAAAATGGCTAAAGCGTTAAATGTATAAGTTGGAAGATACACTTTTAAATCCTAATTTTTTTTATCAAATGCAAGTTTTTATTTGACTAGAAAACGTTTTTTTGCAAATCAAAAAGACTTTTTCAATAATTTTATTAAGAAAAATGAAATATTCAAGTAGGTAGCATACAGTAGGTGGTAATAAATATAAAATTATAAAATTATTTTCTTTTTGGTTTTAAGATAAACAAAAAATTTTATATATTATAAATTCTTTTTTTTTATACTGTTTTTTAATTGTTATAGAAAATGTAAATATGCAAACCTTAAATTATTTCAAGTTCGAAATTTGTTTTGTCAACAATTTTTTATTTACTCACCAAGTTAATTAATATTAAAAAGTCGTTTTGAAGTAAGTATTTATGTAGCACAGATAATTTTACCTCATACAATTAATTATATTATTATATTTTTGCTTTAAAAATGAGTATGAGGTAACAAGACAACAGTTACAACATAACAATAACAAAGTCTTGTTGGCATTGGCAATTCCGCAAATCAAGGATTGAGCTTTTTCTCGGCTTTTACTCAACCCTGCTATCTGTGTAACTCTGTCATCCAGATACGTGCAATCACTTCTTTGTCGTTGTTTGCCATAATGGGATCCTCTTATTGTTTCAGTAGCAGGATAAATTTTTTACAGAGGCCAAGTTGCTAACTTTGAGCTCAAACTCTCCTTCTTTATCCAGGCTTGGGACTAGCTAGATTGAATCATTTCTAGTCCAAACTAGGCGGAGTTATATATATATTTATATATATATACTGAATCATTTCTAATAATGTACACATACAAGATTAATATTCTATTCAGTGCAACTATTTAAATTTTCATGCGTTAACTCTTATAATCGTTACTAAGACGTTTTTTAATTATTCTTTAAACATCTAACTTAAACGGTTCTAGTAGCCACATGGTTTTAAATAAAAATTTACTTTTATTATACAATAGGCAACACTATATTATGGATTAAATTCAATTATAATAATATACAATAATTAAGAATAAAATAACTGTACAGTGCTCCTGGTTGACTGAAACTAAGTGAATTTATTATTGAAATAAATCGAATCATTGTAACGTCTCAACAACCGACTAATAAACATAACCAAACCATGCTATATAAGTTATTAAACTTATCGAGAATGCCAGGACCTACATGGTAGCGGTAGTTACATGCAACTTAGCGTTAATAATATTTACAATAAATAAATTTACAAAATCAGTTTTAATCGTCAGTAACTCAATAGTAAAGATGTTGGTTTGACACTAGATAAAGCGTGGATTCACATTTGTGTGTGTGAGACTCGAAAGGTATGAACTGCTGACAATTCCAAACAAGAGTAAAACAGCTATCCAGTGCGAGCACTGTACCAAGTAAATGTATTATTAAAGTAAATCTGACAATTTTAATTTTTTTTAAACTCACTTATAAATATAATTTAATTGTTATGTATTATTAATAATATTTTTTGTATTAATTATTAACTAATTTATATCTAAAGATAGGTTAGAATCTTATTACCGATAATAGATGTAAGTATTCGATTATATTTTTAATATGTTTACAAGCTAACGAATACGAATTGTGAAAATCTAATTCTTCAATTTTTTAAAACAAATATAAATTCACCTCTTATCTAAGAAGAACTAAACAAGAATTGGCATAATTTATAAAACAAAATTGTTTAAAAAAATTAATTATTTTATATTTAAAAAGAAAATAATGTTAAACATACAAATTCAATTTGTACTAAAAGGTCTTTTAAAAATTTGTATAATGTATGATACTTGTGATACGTTACTCAAAAAGTTAAAAATATAAAAATATTTAATTCACTTAAAAAACATTTATTTTATAAAATAAATGCTTACATAAATACTTCCAATTTGGTATTATATTTTAAGATAGTTAATAGTATCTCTATTTCACAAATAATTTAATATAAAAAAATGTAAAACTTTTTTTTATTAAAGCAGTATAAAAATATAAAGTAGTTTAAACTCAAGTTTAATTTTTATTTTATGTACAAAAGTTTTAAATTTTGTTGCATGTACTATTTTCTGGGTACGTATGTTTAGTAAGAGGTCAACGGTGTCCATTGAACCCTATCTAATACAAATTTGACAATTCAAAATAAAATAAAAATTTTTAAAAACCCATTAATAAATACAAATAAACCGTGCCATTTAAGGTTATTAAATTTGGCAGTATATGGTAAAGTCCTAATGAAAGATTTTACTCACTTGCGCTGACCTGACACCAGATAGGGTGTGGGTTTAAGTTCATGTGTATGCACTGCTGATGATTCCAAAAAAGAATGAAACAGATGTACAATGTTCCTGGATTTATTATTCAAGTGAATTTGACAAATCTAAAGAATTAAACTGTTAAAAAATTTAGTCTTTGAGTTTATTGGCTAACAAACAAATATAAAAAGTTGTGTGCTGTATTTTATCCATTTTGGATTTAACAGTTCACAATCATGTATAACGTTAATTTTGCTAATGATTACAATTTCTTACAAAATAAGTTTCTTACGTGTCTTGTCTACATAGTAATTGTGCCAACAAATGTTTAAAGTTACAAAAATAAATGTATACTAGGCACAGCAATCGAAATAATAAAAAAATTATAAAAAATTCGAACAAATTATTTCAGTTGTTACTTTGACAAGATGTTTTAAAGCACTGAAAAAATATTTAAACTAATGCTTTAAGATACACTTTAGAGTTGGTAATATGTTTTTCAGTATAATTTACCATTTCCTACAATTTTGATTTATTTAGGCTAAAAAACGTGTTAATCAAAAAACGGATCTTTGTACATTTGATTCAAATGTTATTAATTTTATTATATTTGTCTTTTTTAAAACGGTAAGTTGATAACTTGTAAAATAACGTATTACTTATAGACAGCTTCATTTATGTTATAACAAAATTAAGTTTTAAAGAATTATATTGGTAAATTGCTAAACTCAAATTTAAAGCGGCTGACAAAAATTGTGAAAGACAGTAAATGTTACTTGAATTGTTGACATTATAAAGTTTGTAAAAATTTTCTTTTATATAATCATGTATTTTAGTCAGTAAAATTGCTATTGTTACAAACTATGTGTGTTTGTTTTTAAGTTTTAATAAACAGGAGTATTATGTTGGTGAATATTATAATATAAAAATGATTTTACAAATAATGTTTTTTATAAATATTAATAAAGTATTATCTAAGACCTGCATTAATAAGAGTAAATATTTTTATAGTGCATTTGGTTTTGTTTCCGTTTGTAACTGCAAAAGTTAGTCAAAAAACAAACGAGTAATTTTAATTTACAATAACTTAGAATTTTGTCAATTTAATATTATCTGTAAACCTACTTTCCATTTAAACAAGATTTAAATAACAAAATGTTTAGTGTTTTTATTGAGTAAATTGTAAATGTTAACTAATGTATCGGAAAAATAGAAGTAGTTATATAGTAGATTTGGTTTGAGATGATGTTTCACTATGAACCCAAAATGTGGTTTGGCTTTGTCAATTGCAAAACATTAAAGCAATAATATTTTTTTTCATTTTCCTTTACGGGTTTTTCCTCTTTTATGGGGGATCACTGATAAAACAATAATAAATTATCAAAAATTGTATAATATTGTTGGAATATATTTAATATGTTTAAAATTTAATAAATGTGTCAAGTTATACTTAAAAGCATTAACTATTTTTTCAATATTTTTTTATAAAGTATATTGTGAAAAATCTAAACTACAGTTTACGCTAATAACTTGCCATAATCAGCAATGAATATTTTTAAATACTATTTTTAAGTTTACAAATTATAAATTCTATTTTTAATAAATATACGGTTGCTAAATATTTTTTTAATAAAATGGTAATTTTTAAAACTATACAGTTAATTAATTTGCACTTAATTTTAAATAAAAATTTAAAAAAAGTACATCAAATATATTGTAATAAACAAAAAATAATAATTTTTAATTAAAAATGTTTTTAAAAATAAAAAATATACTTTATTATATTTGAAATTACAATATGTAAGTTAATTATTAAATCGATATGTCATTCGTTACAGGTTTAATTAAAATATATTACAACCATTAAAAAGATTTCATTGGTATATTTGGCTTTGATATAATATAATTTTGATAAATTTTTATTGGTTTGATTGAAATAATAATAGTAAAATACAATTATTTAAGAAACGCAAAACAACAACAAAACAAATAAAGAAAAATATTTTTAACACAAACATTCGATCAATTTGATTAAATCAACGTAAGTTATTTTTATTTTGTATGCTTATAAAAATGAAATGTAAAGATTGAAATGTAAATACATGCTGACAGAAGTGAATGGGGTTGTTAAACTGAAACCTAAATGGGTTCAATCGTCGTCACGAAATGTCTGTCCTTGTATGACTTTACCAAATGTCCACATGCTAAAACGCCCCACCATAAAACATTGCGGCATTAAACCTCAAAAATTACAAATTTATTTAAGGTTATAAAAGTTGTATATATTTTACTTGATTTATTAATTTATTTGCTACTTTGAATATTTTTGCGAGAAACGCATTTTTCAGCAGCGGACATTTTAGCGAAACCGAACGTGCCGCATTTAGTGCCGGTGGTGGGACTCGAACCCATTTCGACCAAGTCGAGTGCTGTATCGCTAGATTACGCCGACTTATTTTTAACAATAATAATAATTACTTTATGATAAATGAAAAAACAAGATTTTAGATGTTAATTTATTTTAGCCAAAAAATATTGTTTTTTATTAATTTATAAAAATGTATATATTACCTTATCTAAAATAGTGACTATTATTACTTATTAATTGTCGCTATTAATTTAGAAGTTGTCACTCAATTTACTGGGAAATTAGAATATATATATATATATATATATATATATATATCACTCAATTTACTGGGAAATTAGAATATATATATATATATATATATATATATATATATTACAATTTTAACAATAATAAGTACATTAAGTTTAATTTTTTAACAACTTGTTAAATTGTACATTTTTTTAAGGCAAAATTATTACGTTTGATAGACCAACAGCAAATTTTATTTGTGATAAAATTACATTAAACCAACGGGTTTGTTTTTAACTCATTTGTAAAAATTATGTTTAAACGTTAATTTATGACATGCTGCATTGTTTAGTAATATACAGTAGTTAAATAAAAATTATTATTATTTTTCCAAAACGTTTTTTAATTTGAAAATCATAAAGCAACAATATTGTTTTGTGTTTGTACTTCTGGCCTTTAGTCAATCGTGTTATTGCAGTCATGCTTTTACGTTTTATCATGTTTTACTTAAATAACTTCCTTTTGTTGCTTTTTTAAATGTTTATTTTTTTTTAAAGACTAGGTTCGAAACCGTGAGCTTTAGCCCTCCTCCTTTCTCAACCCAACTTGCAATCGGTTGAAATAAAGTTGTTTTTTAATTCTTTGAAAGTACAATTGATGCACTAGGTTATTTAAAATTATTTAGTACCTTTTGTTTGTTTTAAACATATTAAAAATTAAAAAATGCTTTAATATTTAAAAAAGAAGTTTGTTTGATAAATGTAATTGAAAAAAAAAATTTTTAGCCAAAATAATTTCAAATTTGGGTAACGTATAAAACAACTATTTTTGGTTATCGTGTTTTTTTAAAAAGTAGGTACATATAGTAAATTGTTATCATGCGTTAAAATAATTACTTTATTTAAAAATATAAGTTACTTTTTTCTAAAAAATAAAATACTTTTTTTTAATTTTTTAAAAATTAAATAACCTTCTACATATTTTGCAATTACTACTAACAAACCATTATTTCTTATTAACATAAAAATAGATTTAAAAACATACATTTTCTAATTAAATGCTTATCATAGAATGAATAAATCATGCGATAAAAATTACGTTAATTTAATGTTTACTATTTCAAATGTTTGACAGAAAACATTTCTTTCAGCAATGGAAATGTTTTTCAGAAAATCCGAACGTGGACCCGCATTGTAGTGCGGGTTTGTAGTGGAATTTGAACCCATGTCCACCAAGGTTCGAGTCGAGCGCCAGACCGCCAGACCGCCAGACCGGCTCGGCACTATATAACTTTATTTAATTTTAAAAATAAAATTTGTTAAAACAATTATTTTTTTATTTTTTTGCCGTACTTATACAAAATAGTGTTTTCTTGTTGTTTTTTAAGCAATAATATCTATTTAAACAAGTCGTGTTTTAAAATGTTGCGCTTTTGCCCCCCTTATACGGAACCGGCTATAATGAAGTTGTAAAATAATTAATAAAAAAATAAAAAACCGCACGTCAAAAGAATTTAACAGTTTAGAATAAATAAGTAATAATAATAATAATAATATAAATAATAATACTATTTTTATACTAATTTTCTTTTACTTAACCTATTAATTCATATCAAAAAACTATTTTTTTCTTAATTACTACTATAAGTTACATTTTAAACCTTGATGTAATTAACAAAATATTTAAATATTCATTTTTTCTATATTACTAAAATTGCCATAATTAAATAAGTGTTTTTATATACATATATAATTATTAAAAAAGTTTTTGGAATAAAATTAAATATTAACTAATTTTTAGGTTAGAATTAAAAAATAAAATTAGATAATATATATAATATAATAATTTAAACATGTTTATTTTAAATTATAAAATGTATAATAAAATTATATGGTTTGGTTAACACCCATGTAAATGTGACTATTAGTTAAAATTGGAATAATTTTAATAATTATTAGTTTATTATTAGTGTATTAATTTTATTTCATTAAAAAAATATTTAATAACTAAAATTTATCCTTATTAAACACATTAGCCCTATATTAAATTTAATATTATTTAGAACTGAAATATGATTGTTTTATAAGCATCAAATTAATTAATTTTTTTATATTACAATTATTTTAAAATATAATGCATATCTAGAATGTGTTGCATTACTCTAATTTTGACATGGTTGCAGTAACACACACTGATTGATATTTTTATGCAAAATAATACAATTAAAACTTATTTTTTCAGCTAAAAATGTAGGTTTCTTAAGAATAAAAGAACAGCAGATATTTATGTTTTTGTTAGATTGCATTTTATCTTGATAATTTTACTAAACCTTAATTTATCAGTCAGATGATATCTAATGTAGATTTTTTGTTAGCAATAATACAAATTGAAAATTAAAACTGTATTTTATTCATAGTGTCTATTTATGTAATGCATAAAAACAGGGTTTGTATTTAAAATAATGCGGTAACTAGAATGATTAACGTTGAACAGCAGAATTTTTCTTTATTATATATATATATATATATATATATAGTTTATTTAAATTTAGAACGTAAAATAAAATGAGCATTAATAAATGTGATTAAATTAGCAATTTCTGATTTAATTGTATTTTATGTTTTAATTTTTTATTTGTAAGTATGTTTATTACCTACTATTATTAATATTTAAGTTTTGTTGTTTTACAAAATTATAACACAATTTATTAAAAAACATTATAGTTTAGTAAGCTTTAAAATATGTTAACAATAAATGTACTGTCTTCAATTTTTATTTTAAATGTAATGAAATAAATTTATAATTATTTTATGTATATTTTTAAAAAAAAATGTACAAATGTTTTTTTACACCTTAAAACTTTTTATTTAATTAGATAAATACATAAATATTTTTAAATATTTTCAAACAAAATTATTTTGTCAAATGGTATATTTAAATTAATATATTTTAATTGTTTAAAATAAATTGTATTAATAAGCAAAATTAAAAACAAGTTGTATAGCTGTTATTAAACTGTTAACATTGAAAAAAATTATTATATAAATCGAAATTTAAATTACTCATCCTTTCTATATTTTAGCTTTTTGCTATTACTACACGCAGAAATAAAAATTGTTAGCTTAACTAAATTTACGTCAAATTATTTATTTTAATTTTTATAATTTTTTTAATGTTTGCTACTTTGAATGTTTTACGAGAAATATCTTTCAGCAGTGGGCATTTTAGCAAAACCGACTGTGGACCCGCATTTTAGTGGGTCGGTGGTGGGATTCGAACCCATACCCACCGAGGTCCAAATTTGAGCGCTGTATCGTTAGGCCACCACGGCAAATATACTTTAACAGCCAACGTTTAATTATTTTAGTTTTTGAACATTAAAATAAATATTGTATTATTTTAATAACCAATTTAATAAATTAAATTTATTTGTTGTCAATATATTTTACTTAATAGTAAAACATTGATATTAAAACGTAATTTGCTAATAATAAACAAAATATGATCATTTAAAATTAAATTTTAAATAAACCAATGATTGAAAAATGTATCAATCGCATTTAATAATTTTACTATAATTGTTTTATCTAAACAAATTTTGTTGTATTGAAAATGTTCTAATGATTAATAACATGTAAATAATTAACAATGTAAAGTTTTTATTTTATTTTATTTTATTTATAAGAAAGATCCATTAGTAAAGAAGAAATGAATTCATCACATTGTGAATACAATATTAATTAAAAAAACTTTTTTTTGATGTTTTAAATGTTTTACAAAAAACATTTTTTAACAATGAACATTTTTTAAATAGCTGAACGTGATTCGAACCCCCATGTCTACTCAGGTTCGAATCGAGAGATGTGCCGCTAGACCACTCTGACAAAATAAAAATCATTTTATTTATTTGTTTATTTTTATGTTTATTACTTTGAATGTTTTACGAGAAACATCTTTCAACAGTGGGCATTTTAGTGAAGCCAAATGTGGGCCCGCATTTTAGTGGGCCGGTGGTGGGATTCAAACCCATACCCACCGAGGTCCAAATTCGAGCGCTATACCACTAGACCACCCCGGCATATAATAAAAAAAGAAAAAAAGTGTGTATTAATGTTTGTATAAATAACTCAAGTTTTTGTACTTTACAGAAAATATTTTATTTTAAATTATGCAAATATTTTTTTATAAATTATTAAAAGAAGAACAATATCGAAATTAATTATTTACCAAACCGTTTTGTTTTGCTTAATATTAAAATAAGCAAAAATTACAAAACAATAAAACTTGATTACATTTATGTTAGACATGTTTTATCAATAACATTTATACTAATTTGTAAACATTTAATAATTAGTAATATTTAACAATATATACATTTTTTTCCAAAAAAAGAACAGATTTGTACAACATGAATATAAATGTATTTACAAAATGCGTTTTGACTATCTGTTTCGTCGGTTTGGGCATATCAACGTTTTGGCAACCGTGCGCCAGTGTTAAAGCAGCATTGTTGCCCTACAACCACAAAGTTGTCTACCAACCGGATTACACTGACCAAGAAATGTTTGAACTAAAACCACTCTTATACAAATTAACCAAACGAGGCCCCGAATTAATTATACCATTTATTAGTGGAGCTCTTCCAACAAAAAAATCAAATGATTGAATATTAAATTTAATTCAAAAATGAATTTTATACTGTTACTTAATTAAATGATGTACATTAATTTGAGTGTATATCGTATAAAAATTATATATATATATATATATATATATATATATATATATATATATATATATATAGGCAATAAAGTGTTTGTTTTGTTAATACTTTATTTTTTTGCAAAATAAAAAATATTTGTAACTTTAATTACAACGTCATTAAGAAAATGTATGTATACTTTTTACTAAACAACTATAAATATATGACTTGATTATACAATAATTTTAATTAATCTTGTTAATGCTTTCAAATATGACTGAGCTATAAACAAAAAACATATTTGTAGCTGCGCTAAAAATAGGCAAACACAAAAATATTAATTATTAAACAAATTAGTAATACAATTATATTTATAAAATCTAAATATTCGATTACAAATAAACGTATTTTTAAAAATAAATACAAGATTTATAATTCCAATATATATATATTTGTTATCTTTTCCTAATTTCAAAACACGTTAATGTCTTTCAATTGAGGTTTAGTTTGTTCTTTATTTAATTCTATATGTAGTCCAAAATGTACAATTCAGGTTTACCTATAGAAATGATGAAAAACAAGAACTTTTAAGAAATGTAAGCAATTTTAATTCAACAAAATTTTCATTATTATTACAAAATAAAAATATTTTTTAAAATACTTTACAATAAAAAATTGTATGCAAAATATAACCATTCCATTGTTATAGTAACAACATTATTCAATATTATTATTTACTATTATGTTAAATACCAATTATACGTTAACAAATACATATCTATAAATAATTAACATATTCAAACAGATATATATATATATATATATATATATATATATATATATATATATATATATATATCTGATAAACTGGCAAATTGTCACCTATTTCGCACTCAATGTGTGCCATTATGCAAAACATTTCAATCTGAAAATGCATTAGATACACACTTTAGGCATTAAGCAATTATAACAATTAGTGTGAATCTAGTTTTATCACCTTGAATTAAAAAAAACTGTCAATTTTCATCAAATTATTGATTGTCTAATTTTCTGAAAAAATGGGAAACCATTTAAGCCAAAAATTGTGCAGCGACGTAAATGTTTGTGAAATGAAACACGTAACCGACCAAGCCGTTCAACACGACAACCTTGAATATTTAAATTGGTTGACAGTAGAAAACGATGAAATCGATACGAACACCGAAGAGTTGACAATGAATACTTGTTTTAATGATGTCACTTTGAATAAACAAACTCAAACTGACAATGCAGATAATAATCAAGGTACGATTTTTTGACTTAATAATATGTAAAAAATTGAGATATTAATAACTTTTTGTCGATTTCAAACAATATTTACTAAAATTTACAATGAAAAGTCTTTTTAATAAACTCGATATTTTATTTTACACAAACATTTAAAAGGTAAAAAATTAAATAACAGGTTTAGATACTTATAGGTTTATCAAATTATTAATTATTTTACAAAAATTTGTAAAGTATTTATTTTTACTTTTAGCTTAATAATAATAAGAACAACGTTTTTTATTGTATTAGTATAATCTTTTGTTAAATATGTGTTTAGTTTTTTAATTAACTAAAACAAAATTGTAAATAAAATAAAATATTATTTTTAGTATTAAAAAAATACGTATTTTAACTATTTTTTATATTTGTAAAACAAATGTTATAATTAACTAATTGCACTTATAAAAGTGTCATTAAATACCGTAAACTAAAATTAATAGTTGAGTCAACTACCTGGAATAATCTAGCGTTAGACTGCTCAACTCGAAACTGGGTGGGCATAGATTCAATTTCCATCACCGGCCCACTATATGCGGGCCCATGTTCAACTTTGCTAAAATGTCCATTGCTAAAGAATGTTTCTCGTAGAACATTTTAAATAGAAAAAAAAAATAATAAACGCTTATTATTTATTTTTATGTTTGCTAGTTTGAATGTTTTGTGGCAAACGCGTATCTTTCAGCAGTAGGGACATTTTAGTGAAGCCGAACGTGGGCCCGCATATAGTGGGCCGGTGATGGGATTCGAACCCATGCCCACACAAGTCCAAATTGAGCGCTGTGCCGCTAAGCGACCGCTAAACCAATTCATAGTATCTAAATAAAACAATGTTTAGTTTCTAAGCAAATAATTTACCCAATTTTTATTTTTTTTAAATGTTTAAGTTGTAGTTTTTTACCTAAGAACGAATTAGTTATTAATAATATGAGCAATATTTTTATTTTTTACATATTTTTTTACAATTGTTGCTTAAGTAATACTTGAAAAATGATTTAGTACAAACTAGGAGTATTTAATAAAATTAAGTAATGTTAAATGGTTAATTATTTATATTGAGTTAATTTTGACATTACGTTGTACACCCACTGTATATATACAACAAATGCACTTTTATTTTTACGACCTTGAATGTTTTACGTTAAACGCATCTTTCAGCAGTTGATATTGAACAAAGTCAAACGTAGGTCCCCATATAGTGTCGGTAGTGGGGATCGAACCCATGCCCACCCAGGTCCAAATTGAGCGCTGTACCGCTAGACCACCCCGTAATAAAAAAATATTTGCAATGCTACATCTATTACTCCAGCAAGTAATATTTTTACAAAAAATAGAATTGCCATTCTTACATTCAAAGTCTTCTTTTTTTAACCGGAGCTTGATACTAGTTTATTTTTTATTATATTTTAAAAACGATTTTAATCAATACAATTTATTAAACATTATTTAATTAGTAAAAAGTAAAAAGATGTAATTTTTAAAATTTATGTTTACTGCTTTGAATGTTTTGCGGAAAACACATCTTTCAGCAGTGAACATTTAGCGGAGCCATACGTGGGCCTGCATTTAGTGCCGGTAATGGAATTCGGACCCATGCCCACCGAGGTCCAAATTGAGCGCTGTACCGCTAGACCACCCCGGCATGCTATATAGTTACCGTTGAATTTCGTCGTCCGTATCTTCACTTTCAGGATTGACCATTTTCGCGACTAAAATTAATCGATACAAAAATAAAACAAAACACGTGCATATCAAACAGAATTATTGTGTATGCAAAATAGAGCATAAAAAATCAATATTTTATTTATCAATGGTCAATTTCAATTTAGCCAGATTTCAAAGCTAGACCACTTTGGCACATTATAACAAAAATATTACAAAACTTATTATTTTAGAGGGGATAAGCTTAACTTTGACCATTTTTTAAACAAATAATAATTTAAAGTTATGGGATTATTTTAAATGTTTTATTTTTCATAAACTATAGTTGTGTCTAATTTCAAACATTAAAATAGTTGTTTCAATAAATCACCAACAATATACAAAATTGTAATGTTTTGTCCGTTACTTATCCAATTCCCAGTCTGTGTTGAAAAAGGCTGAAGTGTAAGTCTAGGAACTCTGCCTTTACAAACGCCGACGAAAAGACGCCGCTTTACTTAAAATTGCCATTTAAAGGAGATAACATTATGAATTTTCTCAAAATCCGGCTAAAAACGACAACAAAAAAGACTTTTCCATCGATCCAACTAAGAATGTTGTATCCTACTAAAGGTCTCTCATTGCCCAACATTAAAACAGCTAAAGCAACATTTTCGGCCTTACATTGTATTTATTAGTTCACTTGCAGTTGCTGCAATAAATATATTGGTCGGACAATGCGTTGCTTAACTAATCGGGTTAAAAAACGCATTTCCATTCAATAAGAGGTCAAACGGAAATGAACACTCATACACTTCTACTATATTGCGTTATCTACTGCAAACTAACCATTAAATCGACTTTAAAATTGTTTTAAAGTATTAATTACTTCTCGAGCTTCGAATCTGTTTATATTCACACATTGAAACGTACTTTGTGTATACAAAAGCAGTTCGCCACCACATTGAACTTAGCTTGGTCGTAATGTTTGTGTTTGTGCATGCTAGTGATTTGTACTAACTGTATTATATTGTATATATATGCTAAAATTTTATGTTTGTGACTGACAAGAACATACTCGAATGAATTCGTCTCACAGTTTACGTCTTCTTATATTTTATTTAGTATTATAAAAGGAATCCCCAATGCTTTAAACAACAAAAGCAACAGAAAACACAATCTCCTCAGTTGACAATTTTGTGTCAAGAAAAGTATCATAAAGTGTCCCAATTGCAATCATCTATTGGTTATCTAATAACCCTCTAAAAATAAAAGAATTAGATGGATTCGATAGCCATTTTCAATGTTATTGTAGTATAGCCATGTTTAAGTCAAAAATATTAAATAAAATTCACTTTGCTATATTATATGTACTATTAATTAAAAAAGTACAATAACGTTTTGAATAAATAGTTTATTTGTAAATAATTAATAACTATAGGCAAGATTCAAGCGTATCCTTCATACTCTGTTGCTTAAATAAAAAATATATATTTACACAAAATAACTTAATACTATTTAATTAATATTAGCAATCATGTAGTAAAAATTTATTATATTGCAGCATACTTCTACTTATACTGCTTTTGTTATACACTTTTATGTGAACTCAACCATAAACTATAAATTGCATTTTTTTATGTAATTATGTACCCTTACGATCTATAAATATAATTATGGTTAAAACCTAAAAAATGCTAGTTTTTATAATTGTATTTTTTATACAATTATTATTAATTACTATATAACCTTAATTTTGTTTTCCACACTGAACTAAAATGTTTATTTTCGCATAATTACAGTTTAATTAACTTTAAACTGAAACAAATAATAAATAAAAACGTAACATATCAAATAGTTGTTTATTTATGTAGTTAAACAAGTAGAAAATAAGCCATGTGCAATGTGCTTAAAGAATGTTAAAAATGAATTAATTCATTTTTAGTTAACCTTAATACAACAATTACAATTTTGTTTTAGAACTAAGTTAAAAATAATGTTGAGTAATTTTTTTAAAAATCGAATGTCATATTATTATCAAAATATATATTATATAATTTATCGGTTAAGGTAAATTTGTTTACAGAGTTGTTTATATACAATTAAATTTTGTATTTAGGTAATATTTATAAGCACAACGAACACATTTTAACTATCCAATCGCAAAACACGCCACGTTGTACCAATCCCTTTGTACAAGACGATATCGAATTTTGGAAATTTGATACAAATATGAAAACTCCCTTTGACGATAATAATGAAATTTCTTTGGATGACCTTGTTAAACAAAATGACACTAGGGCCAATTTAGATTTAAAAATCAAAATGGCCAACAAATCAACCAATACCCAATGGACAGACCAGTCGATTCAATGTTCTTTAATTTTGCCCCAACATGATGCAACTTCAACGATCGATAATTGTGTCAACAACACAAACAATAATGCATCATTATTTGATGACTACAAATATGGCAAAATACTCGAATTGTCCAAACGCATACCAACAATCAACACAACCGATTTTGACAGGGATTTGAATATGTCCGAAGCTAGTGTTACCAGTATTCAACCTACACAAATATCAACGCAGCTTTGTGTTTTGCACAAACCAAAAAAACACAAAAATAAAAAAGCAAAAAATAAACAGATTGCGACAAAATTAAAAAATAATTATTACGATTGTTTTGTTACACAATCGAACGATGTTGAAAGTTATTCGGGCAGTCATGATTCAAATAAATTTGAAGATTTAAAAACAAGTGACATATTGGATATGAATCAAACTTTAAGAAAAAGAACTAATGATATCGATGGTGCGAATAGTTGTAATGCTGATTTTACTCAAAAATGTAACGTCATTTCAGGTAATAGTCAGACTGACAAAATATAATATAATAATAATAATAATAATAATAATAATAATAATAATAATAATAATAATAATAATAATAATAAGCTTCAAATATTCGATAATAAAACCGAAAACAAATCAATGAACAATTTGACAAATTTAGAATTAGACAAAAATATACATTATGCGAAACATATTAGTAAATCGTTGCCATTACTGCCTGTTTTGTCTATTTCAAACAACTTACACGTGCAGAAATGAGAAAGTAATGTTGGCAAAAAGAATAACCAAATATGATTTTTAACATGGATTTCGGGATATGTAGTTAAACAAATTTTGTCTTCAAATCAAACAAAGGATAATATACATAAAACATGAATAATAAAATGTATTAGATTTTATTAATTTTTATTTACAAATTTTGTTTTAAACAATATAATTTATATTAATCGTTGGTTAATAATTAATAATCGTATTTTTGTTTTTTATTTATCTTAATACAGTTGTAAATTTAGTAATTAAAACTGTTTTAAATTATGTACAAAACATTGTTTTTATTTTGTTTCATATATATATATATATATATATATATATATATATATATATATATATATATATATTCCATTAATTATTAAAGCATAAAAACAAAATTAATATTAAAAATGATAGTTTAATTTCTTTAAATTGGTAGTTTACATGCATAAATAAAAATTTCATAAAATAAACAAATTTATGTTTATTACCAAAAACATTATTACAAATTTTCCGTGTTAATAAAATATAAAAGTATTTTTAAAAAAGTAATTAGTTTTAATAGGTTTACAAAGCGACATCTTGGTAAAAACACCTTTTAGTACTCAGTTTTACTGTTTTTTAAATTTCACGTTGAAGGTTAAAAGTGAAGTAAAAGAAAAAAATTAAATAAAAAATAGTTAGAAATTAAAATAAAAAACAGAGGAATATAGTAAAAAATTAATTAATAGAAAAAGTAAATTAAAAATAGTAACCAATATAGAAACAGAAAATAATTAGTATAATAAAATTCGTATTAAAATACAAAAACATAATAATTTTTTGAAAAAACAAAAAAAATATATTTACGATTTTGATTTACTTAATGGACGCTTTTAAAAAGGTAGAGGACTAAAATATTGTAAAGTTTAAATTACTATTTTATTTATTGTTAATTTAATACCTTTGCTATTACCAGTATAACCAGTATTATGGTACAAAATTTATTGGACTTATTAATTTGATTTTTATAATTTTTGTTGCTATTTTTTTAACTTATTTTTGCTATTAACTTAACTTATTTCTACAATAATTATCTGCTTTTTATCTTAATTTAGAAATCTTTTTCAGCTATAAAATGTTTTCCCATTTACACTCTATTTTCCTCTTAAAAAATTATAAAAACATTCCTAACTTACTTAAATTGTGTACAAATCTGCAGACTCATAAATGTACGTAAAACATAACAAGTGGTACAAAAAATTTTGGAAAACTTAAAAAATAATTAATAAATATGACTGTAAGAATTAAATAGTTTATTTAATATTTAATGCATGACTATATCTTGAAATCTCTCTCTCTCTCTTCTCTCTCTATATATATATATATATATATATATATATATATATATATATATATATATATATATATATATATAATAGGTAACTAACCATTTCAAAAATTATTCAAATTTTTTTGCCTTTAAAAGTATTATTAAACATTCTTATATTAACAAAATAATTTAACATTTTATAATAGTTGTTTTGTGAAAAAATAAATTTTTATTTACTATAATAAAAACAATGACTGTATGGATTCAGGATTGTACATGAGTTGAGTAGGCCAAAACAGATTTTAGTACTTGGTTCTCAAATTGTCTCTAATTTTTAGGGGAAATGTTAAATAAAGGGTCAGGTAAAGGGGATTACAAGTTACAGGTTGGTACACGAGTTGAGTAAAAGACAATCTCCTTTTGATCCTCGGTTCTGATGTATCGACAATATCGTGTTCAGAAAGGAAATGAAATTAAAACAAAGGTTAAAAATAATTATTATTAACTACTGGGGGATTAAGTAAAATTCAATAGGGCATAACGATCATAAGCAGTCTTGAATGATGAAATTGAATTGGCATTAACTACCTGAGAAGGTAGACTGTTCCAAGCATTAATAACCCTTTGTGAGAAGTGGTGGATTGCACTCTGGATTTAGTAAGTTTAAAGTTGTGTCCCCTACAGGAATTATTTAATAGTGTAAGAAAAGAAGGGGAGGAGCCAGATGTTAAATATTGATATACCAAAATAAAATCCCCCAAAGCCTCCTGTTCCTTAGAGAAAAAGCTTTAAAGAGAAGAGCCTGTCCTGATATGGGAGATGTCTTAGAGACCTAGGTATTTTAGATATCACCTTTTGTTTTTTTTGAAGATTAATGGAGTCAGATTTTAAAATGGGAGCAATGACCTGTGCGCAATATTCTAAATGCGGTCTGATATAAAGCATATAAAGCAGACGCACACACTTAGGAGAAAGATTACCTAGATTTCTTTTGAAGAACTTAATTAGTCGGTAGCAAGTTTGGGAGGCTTTAGTGTGATGCCCTGTGAACTTTAATGCAGAGTCCATGGTTACTCCCAGATCTTTTATAAACATAACCGTTTCTATCCTATGGGTGTCTTAATAGGGCGTTAAGAAAACATTCTCTGATGGTTTACCGAAGAATATATGCTTACATTTCGATAGATTTAGAGAAAGAGAGTTATTTACAGACCATTTACAAATGTTGTTAATGTCATCCTGAAGCTGGCTAGGATTCGACCCCCAGATCTTGACATCATCTGCATATAGCAGAATATTGGACAGGACCACTTTAGGTAAGTCATTAATAAAAATAATAAACAGAAGAGGCCCTAACACTGACCCTTGGGGAACACCGGAACTAATGAGGCAAGGTGGGGATAGATCAGTGCCTAGTCGTACACTAAAAGAGCGATTTGTGAGAAAATTGGTGATCCAAGCTAGGATTGCCGGAGATCCTAATTAATCTTAGCTTTAACAGAAGTAGGTTATGCGGTACTTTGTCAAACCCCTTAGCAAAATTAAAGTAAATGGCATCAACTGAAGGCCTAGAGTCTAATAAGCTCGTGATGCTGTCTGTATAGGTTATTAAATTAGTGAGGCAGGATCTATGGGTAAAAAAACCGTGTTGTGCAAAGTTAATTAATTTATGCTTAATGACGAAGTCAAGTAAATGAGTCCTTATTAGTCTTTCCATGACTTTACTAGGTGTAGATAATATACTAATAGGTCTGTAACTCTCGGGCGTAAACCTGGAGCCCGATTTAAATATTGGCCTAATAAATGCAGACTTCCAGATAAATTGAAGCTGACCAGCTAGAAGGGAGAGGTTGAAGAGATGGGATAGATAAGAAGCCAGTATTCCAGCACATTCTTTCAGAACTCTAGGGTAGATACCATCGGCGTTACAAGAAATTGATTTAAGTCTTTCAACTTGATTACGAACTAATTGAACATCCGGAGTAAACGGACCAATTAAGGGAGCCGAGTCTAGGATGTGGAATGCAGGGGGTTTAGAGTGTTGAAACACCGAGTTAAAGTATTCACTAAAACTTTTACAAGCTTCGGCTTTATTTAAAAGTGTACCATTGTCCTTTTTCAGGCAATGTAGGAGTATTCAGAAGCACGCTTATCCTTAATAAACTTGAACAAGGTGCATTTGTTATCCTTAGCTTTTAGTAAGAGTTTGTAAACCTTAAGGTTCCTATGGGCCTTAATTAATCTGGAGCATTGGTTCCTAATTAAGATATAGTCGTAGTAGAAACAAAGGAGCTTAGAAGATTTCAAAAGATAGAAAAACCTGTTCCGCCTCTGGATTAAACGAACGATTTTCCTAGGGAGCCTAGGACTAGTGTGAAAAGGAATTCGATGCGGAACGAACTTGTTGATGCCTGTTTTAATAAGACATACAAAGTGGGAATAAACCTGTTTTAAATTATTAGCGTATAAAGGACTCCAGTCTGCCGAAGCAAGGAATTGACAAAAATTCACAAAGTCAGGGATCGGTGATGCGTTCTCACGCTTAATCGTAGAACCACAAGGAGGGAGGCACACTTCGAAAGACAAGGGAATATGGTCATTTTTTCCAAGAGGGGATAGGAAGGAGATGGAATCAATAGAAGAGAATTTATAAGTGAAAACAAGATCAAGGCGTGATGGGGATTGACCGAGCCTATACCTAGTAGGAGCTAAAACATGCTGAGTAAGAGCATGCTTAATGCTAAGCCTTAGAATAATATTATCGAAATGATTTAAACCGGAGAGAAATCGCCAATTAATGGAAGGACAGTTAAAGTCTCCCATTAAGATGCGGTGTTTGTAAGGGAGAGGGAGGCAGAGTTTGAGTTCAGAAACAAAAGCCTCATTAGAGGTTTTTGATAAAGAAGGAGGACGGTAGAATAAAGAACAAAGAGTATGGGAGCCTAGTGTCAAATGAATTGACTCATAATTTACATGGGGAATACTTTGGTGAAAAGAAACGGTATAAGATAAGTCATTTCTGATATAGAGGAGACAACCACTCTTTTTACCTTTACTAGAGTCTTACCTGACTATACTGTAACCCAATATGGATATTTCGTTATCAAGTATGTCTTCTGAGAGCCAGGTTTTTGTGATACCAACAATGTGAGGACAGGAGTTTCTAACTTCCTCTTGTAGTTCAGATAATTTATTAAGTAGACTTAAAGCATTTGTGTAGAGTACCTTTATAGAGGAGAGGTGGGGAGGAGAGGAAACAATTGCCTGAGCCGATGTATTATAGGAAAGTGAGTATGACTTCGGGAGGAATCCGAAAATTTGGTATATTATTGGTGGTAAACTTTAATGGAGTAAGTTGAACTACGGGAGTTCTATTATCTAGAGAGGATAAAGCCCTCGCAAAGTTTTTGGCGCGTTCATCTCGAGAGAAATCTTTAAGAAGACGAATTCCAGGAAAAGTAAAGCGAGCTTTAAACCAGCCCTCCACAATTTCATCCTTAATAAGGAAAAACTTGAAAGTAACCAAGATGGGAGGCGCTGAATGGGGCCGCTTACAGGAGAGTTTGCACAATTTAAAATTTTTAACCTTAGGGGAGCAAGAGGAAATGATATCCGACACCAACTCCTTATAGTTAGTGACGCTACCCTTGATGCCTTTGATAATAATGTTGCAATCACGTTTAATATCCTCAACGTGTTGCTTGGTGGCAGCCAGGATTTCTTTCTGGGACAGTCTTAGAACAGTTTTTGCTGCTAAGGGGCAGGGTTAGATTTGGAAATATGGTCCTTAAGGGTATGCAGTTCCGACATAACGCTGTTAGAAATGTGGGAGATTGAGGCGTTTAAGGCATCAGTTTTGGCTTGAGATTCAGAGAGCTTATGTACCGTTGTTGCTAAAGTACGCAAGATTTTATTTAACCTGGCGTCAGATTTATGAATCTTGGAAAGGATAGTTTTAGAGTCTAGAAGAGTTTCTAGTATATCATCCAGTTTGTTGCTGCTAGCAGGAGGCAATTGCTGTAAGTCGATTTCACATCTGCAGTCTATGCATTTATAATCAGGCAGACTATTTGCAAGCTGCAAATAGTGATCAGAGGGTAACCCCGAGTACGCTTCATGAAACCAATAACCGCAATTTACACAGCAGATGCCAGCTTTCACAACCTTCTTGCAGCGTTGAAGGCCATATTTGGATGAATTGGAGGGAACCATATCTAAAAACAACAAACTAAGAAAATGGACGTATAAATTAATCAAAAATAAAAGAAAGAAAACTATCACTAGAAATACGCTAGCGATAATCGTTAAAAGACAGCAAAAAGTGCTTGTGTTACCACACGATGCACAAGCAATACATTAAACTGATACCAAAAAAATATATATTACACACAAAAGAAAACGCAATAACAAAAACAAAAATTAAGCACACGTGACAATGAGCACAACACAATTAGTAAGCTACTTTTAATCCGAGACGTCACGCAAGCGTATCGCACAGATTCAAAAGTGATTAGTCACAAAAAAATTTGAAATTAAGAAAATCAAGGTAGATAGTGGAAGTTAGCACTTATAGAAAACAAGCAAACATTATAAATATACAATAATAATAATAAAACAAGTTACGTATTACAATGTAAAGGCACTGCAATAATTTTTAAAAAAGAAGAAAAGAAAAAGGATGAATAACGCTCTAATGAACGTGTAGTGTGACCTCGCAAGTAGAATATTCAAACAAAAACTAAAAGTTGGTCTACATCAGGGTTCGGTACTTAGCCCGAATTTGTTTAATTTAGTTATTGACGTGCTAACAAGAAATATTAAGATGGAATCTCCATGGTGTATGCATTTGCAGATGACATTGCCTTATGCGATAGAAAACAAGAGGATTTGGAAAGACGGTTAGAGCAATTAAGAAAGGCACTGGAGGATTGAGGATTAAGAATAAACAAAAAAAGATAGAACATATGAGTACAACAAAAGAAAATGGTAGGGAAATCAACATGGACCACCAAGAATTGTTGAGAGTGATAAGGTTTAATTACCTTCGCTCATTGCTAGAAGCGAGTGGAAATCTGAATGCAGAGATAGCGTAAAAAATACAAACAGGATGGTATAACTGAAAGAGTTTTGTGCGACAAAAAGGTAACAACAAAGACAAACATTTTAAAACCGCAGTGCGACCGGCCCTGATGTAGGGATCGGAAACGTGGAGTATTAAGAAAGTCCAAGATAATTTAGCAAAAATGAAAATGCTTCAATTATCGTTGGGAGTGTTTAAATTAGACTAAATAGAAAATAAAGTGGTTAGAAAAAAACTGAAAGTCATTGAAACTTATAAAAAATTCAAGAAAAAAGGTCAAGGTGGTACAGCCATATTCTACGTAGAGAAGAAAACTACGTTACGAGGACAATAATGACATTGGAAGTGGAAGGTAAAAGAAATCGTGGCCGACCAAGGAGAAGAGAGTTGGATTGTGTGAAAATTGATATAAAAAAATGGATTAACAAAAATTGACGCTACAGACAGAACCAAATGGTGAATGCTGACCAAAAACAGCAACTCCTCATATAAAGGGGAAAAGTTGTAAAGAAAGATGTAAAGGATGTAAGATTTAAATATGTATAAAATAGTAAATCAGATAAGTTGATCACAATGCTACAAAGTATCATAAAGTATCTTTTTATACGCCAACCGTCACTATTTGTATACATGTATAGGTAATGTAAGAAACAATTATTTTTTATTGTTGTTCCTTTAAATATTTTAAATTTTAACTTTTTAAACATTTTAAAAAACAATTAATTTTAATATTTAATTTTTTTAATAAATAGTTAAAAAATAAAATAATTGTTAAATTTATTGTTTGTTATTATTTGTTTTTACTTTACAAAATTAAAAGTTTATGCTAATATGCGCTAATTTGATTGGATTCACTACTGGTTGGTATGCAATGTCATTTCAGTTTTGTGATGTTGTTATTTAGATTTTTATTATATTTTCACATATTTACTTTTTTATGAATTATGAATTTTTTTATTTATGCAAACAGTCAGGAATATCACCGTCATTGGAAATTGAGTCTTTATAAACATTAATCAAATCCTCAGGATTATTAGCATCATATATATATATATATATATATATATATAATTATAATTTAAATAGAAATTTTATTAATTGGAGTATATTTGTTTTTTAATTATTGTTTTTAAAATTATTGTATCTAGATTTCGCTATGAACTGAACTTTTAATTTCCATTATTTCATTATGCTTGATTTGTGTGAGCAGCAAGCTATCATACACAATTTGCCAAATCTTGTAACTGATTTAAATGCTTTAGATATACTTGATTATCTTACATCTGTTACTCCGCCAAGCATAACTACGTCAGATTATGAAAATATTTTAAATATTTGTCAAAAGCAAGGACGATCGGCTGGTGTTCGTCTATTAATTTCTTGTCTGTTACGTCGTTCTTCAGAGTCGTGTGCATTTGAAAGTTTTTTGAAGGCATTAAAAACAGATTATACACATCTGGCTGATTTGATTAGTAACTCATATAATCGATTGAAAAATAAGCAAAATATGTCAAACAGGTCATATCAAAGTGATGAGTTTACAAGTCACGAAGACAAGCAATCGGGATTAAATTCTGACATATTTAACACACCGTGTCAGTTTATTGGCGTGCAAAATAATGATCTATTAGTGCAATCATTGAGCTGTTATCAGATAGGTTAGTTTATACATGTATATAATTTTAGATATTTTGATGTCAATAATTTCTATTATCTGCTCTCATCCATTGGCTGTAATGAAATGGAAATTAATTATTGGTCAATTAGGTTTTAATTGTACTAATATTGTAGATCAAGTACAAAAAAGATTAGAAAAATCACCTAACGAAATGGATTTAAATATTCGATTATCTGCTTGTTATCTTCGCTGTGGATTAGAATTATATTTTAATACTAATCTTATACGATTTTTTGAGCGTTTTGGATCTCCCTTCAAAAGATTTAAGAAATTGACTTTAAATGATCGAAATACTGTATGTTTTTTAAATTGCAAATTAATTTTTATGTGAATATTTAAGTAATAAATACTAATAATTGAATGGTAGTTATTAAATATAAATATTTAGGATAATACATTTCTGTTTGTTTGAATTTTGGCAATATTACAATTTATATTTTTAATTACAACATATTTAGTATAGTTTATCAACAGAATGCTAATGATCCTGAGGCTCTGAATAATGCTTACAAAGTGTCAAATTTCAATGATGGAAAATTTCCTAACTGCTCTTCTTCCACTTCGTGCAATCTGGACTAGGTGCCAACAGGCATCTAGATTAATAACAGCAGGGACCGAATGCACAGCGGTATAACTGGGCTTCAACTGAATTTTCTCAGTGAATGGGTGGTAGCATACAGCTCAAGGTATCTATTTATCATATGTAGCCGGTTATGTTTGTAGATCTGTTAACTGGCGTCAACTACTAAGAAAAACGATTCATTAATTTCTGTTAACTCTGGCGTCGTCACAAAGAAACGGTCTTTTAGCCAATAAACTTTATTTATCCCCAGTTCCAAGTTTAATTCGCATGTGACAATCTCTTTATTTAGGAATTCCAGTTATTATACGAACTTAAAATTAATAAAGAGGTAGCTCTGCTATCAAGTTTTTTTTAATAAAAGTTGAAGTAATTATAAGGAACCAAGTTTCATGTTTATTTTCAAAACGTCTGTTTAAGAATTTGTGTTTATATATATATATATATATATATATATATATATATGGGATGCTAATGATCTTGAGGATTTGAGTAATGCTTATAAAGTCTCAATTTTTTCAGTGATGGTGATATTCCTGACTGTTCGTCCTCCACGTGGTGCATCCTGGACTAGGTGCCCCTAGGCATCTAGACTAATAACAGCAGGGTCCGAGTGCACAGCGGTATAACTGGGCTTCCGCTACGGCGGGTGGGTGCGAACATACACCCAGGATACCTAAAAGGTATCTAAAGGTATACGTATAACATATGTAGCCCTTGGGCTAAGGGAGATGACCCTGACAAAAATCAGGCGGCCTCGTCAATCTTTGTGAACAGTGGCGACGCCAAAGGATGCCGTCTACTAGCCAAGAAACTTTGTTATTCTTCTACGTTGACGTTACGCTTATCAAAATGAATGAAATGATATATATATATATATATATGGTTTTTTATTATCACTATTGCTAGAGTGAGGTGAAGAAAGTCAATCAATTTTAATGTGTTAATTTTAACATGGCTTTGTCCATATACTGTATATTAAGTTAAAAAATTAATTAGATTGATTATTTTAAAAGTCACAATCGTAAGGCCATGCTATTGATTTGTTAAACTTATTTTTCATTTTTATTCAAATAATAACCAACTTATCATTTTTATTATTTATACATAGAAACTTATTTGTGAATTGGTAAACGAACACTTGATTCCTGTTTTGGAAACATTGGACTTTTGGAAATTATCTTCCCAACTCAAAATGCAAATTAAATATTTGAACCAACCAGAATTTTCTCTAGACAAATGTGCTAAACACGAGTCTAACTGCATTTTATCTCCTTGCAATGATGCCATATTGTCTCAAGACTTAAATCTTAATACTTTCGATTGTATTTGTTCGGGACGTGGAGCGGAAACGAATCACTCGCCTCCTTCTTCATTTGTGCAGTACGGAAAATGTAGGTTGTCACAGCGCTACACTTTTTGATTTGTTTTATCGAATTATGATAACTAATTAGTACGTCACTTGATTGGTTTATCGACTGATCTTGGGATGCTAGTGATCCTGAGGATTTGAGTTATGCTTATAAAGTTTCAGTTTCTAATGATGGTGATATTCCGTCAACCCTAAAGAAGACCACTTCGTCAATTATTGTGCACACTGGCATCATCGCAAGGAAGCGGTCTTCTAGCCAAGAAACGTCATTTATTCCTTCAAGTTCAATTCGCATCCCACAACCTTTTGGTATAGGAATTCGAGATGCTATTCACACTTGGAATTAATGAAGAGGTGACTCTACCACCAACTTATCCTATGATCTTTTGGCGACGATGATCAGTATATATTAAGCAACCCCGTGATTTTGTTTAAGCGTTATATATTTTAAATAAATAGGACAAGTGTTACTGATGTATGGTAAATACAAATTGTTTGGCTTTTGTGGTTATTTTACTATTCATTGTTGGAGGTTGTTTATGTTGGTTTGGGCATGTTTATTATTGCACAATAAATAACCTTGGTTACATTCACGAATTTGGGGAGTCAAAAGATCTAAAAGGCGGTTTATATTTGGAACCACTTGTACTTTGAACTGATCACAGTTGTTGCTGTTTCGATGTTAAAACAGAAATGGAAAATTTTAGTTAGAAGATTGTTGATAGATTGATTAGAAGTATTGATCAAAATACTGCACCAATTTTTGGTTTTCTTACCTAATTGTCACAAGCTTGAACATATTAAATTGTTCGATTCGATAGAGTGCACTTATGGAAACATGTACCAATGCTTTCTAAAAATATTATCAGTAATTTAAGACAGAAATTAATTCCGATATTTTTTATGTTAAACAATCTTGTGGCTTGTCAACTGGTGCAATTTACAAATTCATGTATCCACCAAGGATGTGTTTTAGCACCCACACTCTTCAATTTTGTAGTTGATGACATCTTTGATGAAGTGTCCCGGTCATTTGAGGGCTGTATAACTCATGATGGTTGCAAGATAGCGGATCTTCAATATGCAAATGATGCGGTTCTTATGGCAGAAACCGAAGATTTGCAAAATGCGGTTGAACTTACTCAAAAAGCCTCAGAGAAATACGGTTTATATCTTAATACTAAAAAACAGTGGTTTTATTGAACATCCCCTTTAGAAATCCAATCACTGTCAATGGTAACCCACTCCCTGTGGTTGATGAATTTCGTACCTAGGCTCAGTCATAAATAATAAAGGATCCGGCTTTTCAGAGATTCGGTATCGTATTCGCCTCTCTGCTGCAGCCTTTGGGCGTTCAAGTAAACATTTATGGAGCAAAAGTAATATTTTTATTAAAACCAAGATTGCAATATATAAGAGTTTAGTGCGTTCCATTTTACTTTATGCATGCGAAACTTGGACTCTCGCCCAAGTGGATACAAACGTTTGTTCATTTTGAGCAAAGCTGTTTAAGATCCATATGGTTTTAATAGTGGCTTGGTATGTTGCAACCATAATCATTCTATGTCATTTTCTTCAAGTTTTGCTCCATTCATGCCTCGAACCTTTGCTCAATCATTCACTTATTCACCTGGACTGGCCCTTTGTATTGCGTCAGCTGAAAGTTTGCTCAGTATGTGTATTACACCTCGTTCAAAATGAAATGATCGTTGATGCAAGTGACAATACTCACAAAGGCGACTTGCGTGCTTTCAGATGGAGTTTGGAGAGTGTGTTCGACAAAATATTGTGTAACAAGTGGCACAAATCCTCGAAGCAAGCCGAAAAGTTAGATTTCACTAGCGATGGTGTGTACAAGGTAAGCATCATTGCAATACATTTTTTAATGTTTTTAGTATGTAAAGCGAAGCAAAAGTATAGATTAAGTGCCAGTGGTGGGATTGGAATTTATGCCACTGATAAAATTGACTCATTTTTGTTTGTAAATGACGGTTGTTTTAACCACATGCACAATTTAAAAAATGACAAGCCACATGAAGTTAACTTTTTTCTGTTTAATTTTAATCAGTCTACCGTCGCATCGCTAATTCATGGACATTTGTTACCAGCTCTGCGTGCACTAGATCTAAACGTATTGTGTGACAATATTGAACTGTGTGCTTTAAACAAATTACATTGAGCTTCTTTTTGTATATACATTGATTGATAAATATATAATTCGATTAACAAAGATACTGATATGTTAATGTTATTGAATTAAAATACAATAGATATTTTTACCGACGTGATGTTTGTATCTTGGAGTGGAGATATAATTTTGAAGTATCATCTTCAATTGACGTGGAGGGCAACTGCAATGTAGCTCAACTGTTTACTACCACATTTGCTTCGCTAAATTGTCCATCTATTGAAAACTCTTTCGCGTTAAGTATTCAAGCATTTCATTCTTGGTCGAGCGTTAGAGCAAACCTTGGTGGACATGAGGTTCGATTCCCATCACCGACACCAAATGCTGGCTTCACTAAAATGCTCACTGCTGAAAGGTGTTTCTCGTAAAATAATTGGAGTAGTAAAAATAACTTTACCACGGGCCAGTCCCAAGTTCGGTTAAGAAAGTGGGAAAACTAGAGTGCTACGTTGGCAGTCTGACTTCTGAAAGGTAAATGTCGCTAAAAAAACAACATAGGGACATTATTTTAGCGAGCTACGACAAAGAAGTGAAAGCAAAATTGCAATTCAGTTTTGTCAATTAGTTGAATAACATAAAAAATGTATTAATTTAAACTGTAAAGAACAAGATCAAATAAAAAAGTTTCTAAACTGAGAGATTAAAATCCATCACAGATATCGGACGTGTCACATGCACACACCTCATTAAGGGGTAATATCGGAAAGTAAAAAGTCAAAACAATCTGTACAAATGCGAACTGGTTTGTCGTTGACCAAACCTTCAATCGACTGCCAATGACTGCAGCACGAACTGCAGAATATGTGTCCACAGCGTCGACAATGGTGTCGACGTCGAATTAGATTAAACGAGCGAAGACAGCGTCCACACTGGCGCCCAACTACGTACGAATATTCCGTCTCCAACTCCGAATACGATCGGCGGTCGTCTTCGTCGCCGACGCTGTCGTCCAAGTCACACTGGCTCAAAGACGAACTGATGTTGTCTGGTTGCCATGCTGGCAAATAGTGAATCGCCTGCTCGCTTTCGATTTGATTGCCTTCTACAGGTGTGCCCCAATTGAACAAATCTGAAATGATGTGGCACATATATATGGGCAAGTAACACAACCTGAATCAATTAAAACTATTTGTACAGTGATTTGTAATATACAAAGATCACACACGTTCATTTAATTAGGTGAAATGTAATAATCAGTGTTAACATTCTATTTTCTCCTACTTTCACGCTCTTGCAATCTCCTCTTTTCATTCAATGTGGTTGGTGACATAGTTACCTCTTCATTATTTCTGTATTTGTATGGCATATTAAACAATCGGCTTCGACGGCTTGATGAGCGTAATAAACGTAGAAGAATAACGACATTTTTGGCTAACAGACGGCATCCTTGTGACGGCGCCATTATGTTCAAAGATTGACGAGGCCGCCTGATTTCTTAGCCCAGGGCTACACATGGTATATATATATATATACCTTAAAATACCTTTCAAGTATCCTGGGAGTATTCTTGCATCCACCCGCAAAAAACGGAAGCCCAGTTATACCGTTGTGCACTCGGTCCCTGCTGTTATTAGTCTCGATACCCATGGACACCTAGTCCAGGATGCAGCACGTGGAAGAGGGATAGTTGGGAATATCACCATCCTTCTCTTCTCGTTTGTCGAATTAAAGGTTGTGAATGACGTCATAGTGTCAAACCGTTGATCTACTCTACGGTTAACTTGTACGACGCACTCAATAAACGTTATGCAATGTTGAGTACTAATCACTGTATAACTAGTCTTGTGTTCAATCAATTTGAACAGGGTACTGTTTAATTGCAAATGGTGTTAACTATTACGGCTGTTGATAACTGTCAACATCAACATCTAGTAATTGCATTGCAACAATAAAATACCTATATACTAACTTCATTGGCAATTAGATTAATAGAAACTTGAGTGTGGACATTGAATAAAATGAAATAATAATTTCAGAACATTCATTCATTTTGGTTGGTGACGTGGTCACCTCTTCATTACTTCCCGTATTTATATGACATAAACGATCGACTTCGATGGCTAGATAAGCGTAACAAACGTGGAAGAATAACGAAGTTTCTTGGCTGGTAGACGGCATCCTTGTGACGTCGCCACTGTTTTCAAAGATTGACGAGGCTAACTGATTTTGTCAGGATTATCTTCCTTAACTTAATGGCTACACATAGTATACGTATACCTTTAGATACCTTTTAAGTATCCTGGGTGTACGTTCGCACCCACTCACCGTAGCGGAAGCCCAGTTATACCGCTGTGCACTCGGTCCCTGTTATTGTTAGTCTAGATGCCCGTTGGCAACTAGTTCAGGATGCACCACGTAGAGGACAAACAGTCAGGAAATTGAAACTTTATAAGCATTATTCAAATCCTCAGGATCATTACTGTCCTCAGAACATTAAGATTAAATCGATATTGAATTTTCAACCACATCAAAATTGACCACAATCAGATTGTGCATTACAAAATCGGTATAATTTTTAATCTCACATCAAATTCTTACTAATCTATCTATACTGCTCGTTTCTTTGTATTATCCATTAGATTAAATTCTATAAATACATTAAATGCATACATTTCGTAATCGCCTATTTCTCACATACTTCATATTTATTTGGTGTGAGTTAAAAACTAGTGAATGTTTGCGGGCGACAAATTGTTGAAACAATTGCAACCATTTAATTTCCAATCAACAACGTATCTTTGGACTAAAATTATTGAAGATTGTTAATGTAAAATATGGTTCAGATACGTGCATTTACCTATTGTCTTTTAACATGATAACCAGTCCAGTGTGCAAGTACATTGACAAGTTATTTTTTATTTTTACGAAAATATAAACATAATTACATTCATGCAATGACAACCAAGCCATTCTTAAAACGTCAAACCGAGCGCAATTTCAACGCATTCCACAATATTTTCGTCTACAAGACACAAACACACAATCTGTGCCGATACAAAAACATACTTGCGCCACTTCGAATGGAATCGACAAACGACATCCATGTCGAGCCCTTCGTTCGCGTCTTGGCGTCCGAAACATCGTCGACCGTCGACAAGCGGTTGCTTTGCAAGGTCGGATCGCACGTCATTGCGTCAATTCCCATTTCGACATCCGACTGACGAACAGTCGCCGACGACAACTTTTTGGGTTGCAATCCCCAACCTTCTTTGTCGCAATAGCGATTGAGTTGTTTGACCAACACGTTCAAGTTGCACAAGAGCTCTTTCGATTTGGGCAAGTCGTCGTCGTGAAGGATTGGGTCGGACAGTCGGACTTTTGTGTGAAGTCGCTTGCGACACCAATGCGGCTGGTGGTGTCGTCGTTGTCGTTCGTGTTGGCGAACAACAGTCGACCAGTCGAAGAGGCTGGCCAACTTTTTGACAACATTTTGGCTCTTGTCGCCGACCAGATGGGCATCGAGCCGAGTCCAGTCGAGTTCGTGTTCCACTTCTTCTTCCTCCTCCACCTCCTCCTCCTCATCGTCGTCGTCTTTATCCGAATCAGGTTGGACTGCAGTGGGGTTGGCGATATGAGGCGATTGCTGTTGGGCCAAGGCTTCGTCTTCGGCACTTGTGTCGTACATTTCAACCGCTCTCTTGTAAAGGCAATGGAGAAAATGAAGTTTGTATTTGAATATGGAATGCGAAGAATGATCACAAGTGATGCTTTCAATGTCGGATGATGGCAATGTTTGTAAGTTCACTGTGATGCGTTCTAGATTTAGACTGCTGTGGATCAACAACCGACTGTTGAGACTTCTACTTTAGCGGACGAGTGAAAGTATGCACTCATAGTACTTACAAAGGTTTTTGTAAACCATTTGGTTAAGAGAAACAACCTTCACAAAAATTAGAGCAGTTTTGTCAATCTTTATGAACAGTAGCACTATCACAAGGATATTCATACAATAGCCAAAAATAATGAAAACGAGATTTCTTTTGCGCATGTGAAACAATAGAAGGCCATCGTTCGAAATGCATTACGACTATTGAAATGCAATGAAAATAGGACCATATCGCCAACTATTTGACTGATAATTGAATAAATAGCGTCGTTGTTCAGTTATTATTACAGTCCTTTAAACGATAGCAAATTTTCGTTGCATTAAACATGAGCTCTTATGCCTGGGGCTTTTCTAAATATCCACTTGCCGAAAAATAGAAACCAAATAAATAAATAAGAAAGTGTGGATCAACGTTGAGTATTTCACACAAATGTACTGAAATTTAAATCGCTTAGCTTTCCTGATATGAAACTTTCTCAACCAGTCAAGCACAATGATATCACATTGTAATATGCACCAATCAAACTTATTTCACCTAAGTAAAAATTGACGTTTATTTTAGTTAATTCTATTCCAACAGTTTTAGTAAACTTATTATGATACGAGTGCAAATTGAATGCTAACAACCTCAATTCGAACTTTCTTCTTTCTAGGCAAAAAGATACACGTTTAAAATAAATATATATGGTTTTTCCAGCTGTTTTCATTACCGGGATGCTAATGATTCTAAAGATTTGAATAATGCTTAGAAAGTCTCAAATTTCAATTATGGAAACTGTTCCTACTCCACGTGGTGCATCCTGGACCAGGTGCCAACAGGCATCTAGACTAATAACAGTGGAGACCACAGCGGTACAACTGGATTCACTAAATTCCCGTTTAGTGAATTGGTGCCAGTATACACCCAAAATGCTTATAAGGCATCTCAAGGTATCCATTTACCATATATAGCCGGTTAAACATCAAAGAAGATCGCCTCGTCAATTCCTGTGAACACTAGCGTCATCATTTATTCCCCCAAGTTCAATTCGTATCCAACAACCTCTTCATATAAGAATTCGAGATACTAAACAAACTTGGAATTAATAAAGAGGTGACTCTGCCACCATTTGTTATGCTGATGCTGATAAAAGTGGCGTTACTATTCCTAGGCCTCACTCATTCCCCTTATCATCATCATCCCCAACACAGGCTTGGGACAGGGTTACAACAGCGTTGGCAAAACTCATGACAAATACAACCGCCCGCCCCCCCCAGCCTACTTGCAACATGAATCGCAATTCGGTGGGAAATTCATGCCCCAACCGATTGGTAACCGTCGAAATGGACTTGAACAGGCGATGCAAACCAGACAAATGACTTTTCCAAGCCAATCGACCTTTTCCTTCGTCGACAACCTTCGACGTGCCTTGAACGTCGTTGGCACTTTCGACTGGCCGATTGCACGATCCAACCGAATTGGGTTTGGTCGGCTTGGCCAAACACGAAGCACTGTCGTCATCACCGCTGTCGATCGGTCGAGTTTGTGACTTGCTGTCGGCACAATTGTGCTTGGCGCCGTAGACGAGATTGGGCAAGCCTTTGGGTCCTAGCCAACGAGCCAGGCGGCACAATTGATCCGGTCTGAGAGCATACAGTTGGCGATTGAGATAAGCCAATTCGCTAAGCGAAGAAGCGAACATGGCAGGAACGCGCTGGCTGTGTGTAGAATAAGTGTTACAAAAAGGGTTGTGTACAATTGGATGCAAAAATGACTGTCTATTGCAATTTGCAGTTGGCTTTCTATATCTATCTAAACAAGCATGCCAACACGTGGATATTTAACGAAACCCTAGACAATAGAGTCTGCATTTGGTGCCAGAGACGGGGATACGAAGCAAAATAATACATTTTACTAATCCTCGTTTTTTTATTACAGATCTGGGATTTGTTATAGGCGAGTTGGTCGAGATTTCAAAGTAAATTCATAGCCTGAATTGCGATGAACAGCCAACTACATACACTAGAATAGCAGTCGTTCAACGTAGTTTATAGCTTTCCTTGTAGCTTGAAAAATGTGTAGTTCAAAACTCGTACAAAACTATCATATCGTCTTTCATTTCATTCATTTTGGTTGGTGATGTGGTCACCTCTTCATTATTTCCCATATTTATACGACATAGCAAACGATCGATTTCGATGGCTTGATAAGCGTAACATAAACGTAGAAGAATAACAAAATTTATTGGCTGGTAGACGGCATCCTTGTGACGTCGCCACTGTTTGCAAAGACTGACGAGGCTGACTGATTTTGTCAGGGTTATCTCCCTTAGCCCAAAGGCTACATATAGTATACGTATACCTTTAGATACCTTTTAAGTATCCTGGGTGTATGTTCGCACCCACCCGCCGTAGCGGAAGCCCAGTTATACCGCTGTGCACTCGGACCCTGCTGTTATTAGTCTAGATCCCTAGGGGCACCTAGTCCAGGATGCACCACGTGGAGGACTAACAGTCAGGAATATCACCATCATTGGAAATTGAAACTTTTTAAGCATTACTCAAATCCTCAAGATCATTAGCATCCCTTTGAATGGCCAAATAATAGAATTGTGTCTTCAACTGCATTTATTATTTTTCATAGACAATCTCTAAACGACGACTCCATTGAGTTGGTTACATTTGTCATCGTCTAATTGACTGGAATAGCCAAGTTCACATGGAAAAAACGATGGACGTAGTATGACAGCTATGACTAACCACAATCACTTCAAAAGTCGCTTCAATATGCTTGACTAGGTCTTGCAACTGAATATCATAGACACATTGTTGAGCGCTCGACTCGGACATGAGTTCGATTCCCAACACCCCCCAGCTTCGCTAAAACGTCCACTTCACTAACAATGTTTTCCGTAAAATATATACAGTAGCAAAAATAAATAATAGTGTAAAAGTACCCAGTAAACAATCGCCCTGATCCGATAGGCGAATCGGGCAACAGCCGACATCCGACAAATATGGCCAACCGAGGCAGCGCCAACAAAATGCCGGGATCGCGATCGGCCAATTGATCGACGGTAATCAGTCCAACAGCCAACGACCAGGCTACGGTTTCCGAAAACAAAACGGTGATTGTCTGAAGAGGGGAAATAGGAAAAGGATGCAATTGGATCGGTAAAATGGTTATGATGAGATGGGGTAAGAGATCGGGTCATCCGACTGACAGGATGACGGTTCGAACTCCGGCGATAACCTAACAATATTAGAGTCCTAAAATTACATACATAAATATATCGGTTGCTTGTTTTGCTTTGCAGTATATTTATACGGCATATTAAATAATCGACTTCAATGGCTTCATAAGCGTAGCAAACGTAGAAGAATAACGAAGATTATTGTGACGTCGCCACTGTTAGCAAAAACTGATAAGACCGTCTGATGTTTTGTAGCCCAATGGCTACATATGGTATACATATACCTTAAGATACCTGAGTGTATACTTGCACCCGACCGCCAAAACGGAAGCCCAATTATACCGCTTTGAACTCGATCCTTGTTGTTATTAGTCTCAATGCATATTGGAACTTAGTCCGGGATGCACCACGTGGAGGACTAACAGTCAGGAATATCACAATCATTGGAAATTGAGACTTTATAAGCACTAGTCAAATCTTCAGGATCCCAAATATTTATACCCCTTAAACAATTAATCATAAAAAAATTTTAATAATCTAAGTTAATTTGTTATCTCTTAATTTTCTTCTGTAAAAAATAATTATTAGGAATTTAAAATAATGTAAAATACTGAATAGTTGCTTCATATTTACTTAGAAATATCTATTTCAAAATGCCGAGTTGACCTCAAAAGCATATTTTAAAAACAATACCCATACAAACGGAATAACTAAACGCAATTTACACTTATTTAATAATAATTAATAAACTTTTAATTAATGTGCTTAAAATCATTATTTAAAAATACATTTTAATACCTTAAGTTTATGTTTCTACAACACAAAATTTACGTTATTACCTCATTAAAATTTTAAATAAATATTTTTTAAAGTATGTTTATACTCAGAAGTAACCATAATAACCAAAAATTTGAGATAATTTAAAAACCAATTTTTCATCTAATATTTGAAAACGTTGCTTTGGTTTTTACTTTATAATATTGATTTAATGTTAAATTTGAGTTAAAGATTAATATTTGCATACAAATTAAAAATGCAGTATATCTTGTTAAAACAATTTAAAAATTACATTTGTTTTTTAAAATATTTTGGGTATTTTCTTAAAAAATATTAAAAACTTATTTTTTGTTAAACAATAATGTTAATAAAATATACTAGTTTTTAAATTATATAATATAATTAACACGAATTTAGTTACTTGCTACCTAGGAGCAGAAAATATAATATATTTTATCTTCTTTATCACAGGAAGTTTAGTTAATTTTTTATTACAAAATAATGTTTTCTAATAGTAAAATAAAATTGTTTTTAATACTAATCACTTTTAATTGTAGCTAATAAAACACTGACTTAAAAGCATTCCAGATAAAATAATAATAGAAGACGTAAACTGTAAGATGAATTAATTTCGTATATTCTCGTCAGTTACTAACATATAAAGGATCAGTATATATAATAAAACATATTGCATAATTAAATATATTGCTGTGTATAAAACGTTTTTTACAAACTATAAATTTTACGGTTAGAAAAATATATTTAAGCTACAAATATTAAATTAGTTTCATAAAAAATATTAAATAATCCTTATATAAAAAATTATATTAATCAATTTAAACAGTGGTATCAATATTTTTAAGTTAAAATGTAATTTACTTATACCAAAATCACAAATACTTATAAAAGTGATATTCTGTGTTATAATCTCACAAAATTAATTTTAATTGTATTTAAATTTATTTTGTTCAGATAAAAACTTAATTTAAATATAACAAGGGCTAAAATGAAAATAGTTATATTTTTGAAAATTGCTATGTAATAGTTCTAATATTAAAGATATTGATTTTATTTTTATATAATAAAACTTGACATGTATAAGCATATTTCAATCGAAAAATTATTTGTCAAAATCAAATTTTTGGTAAAATTTAGATTACATAAAATTTCATCAACATTTTAACCAACAGCATACCAAAACAAGTCAAGTTTATTACAAACACAAGTCATCTCATTTATTATTTAATATTTTGGAGTAAACTATACAACCCTCACAACAATTACTGCAAAAAAGTGATTATTTAACTAAAACCTCTCTAGCATCTACATAGCATACAAGAGAAATGTCACTTCAATTATAAAATATACAATACTATATAATAATTGAAAAAAAACTATAATTATATATACATATATATTGTAAGTAAAAAAAATTATATAAAATATCAACGGGTGCAAAATCGGAAATGGAGTAAAATGATTAACATGATTTATAACGTCAACTATTAATAAAAATACAGATTGCACGCAATTTTTTCAGTTACCAAATGATTAAGGACATTACAACGTTCAAAAAATTTAATAATCTATGTAATCGCCTTTCTTTTGAACAACCTGATCCAGGCGTTTTGGAATGCTGTCAATGAGAGTGTTGATATATTCTTGTTTCATCTCATATTGAACAACAAACCGAATGCGTTCACATAAATCCTCAATTTCGGTATGCTTATTGATATTGCACTTTAGCATACTGAAAAAATTTTCAATAACATTGATATCCGGGCTGTTAGGTGGCAATTGAGCGAAAGATAGCTTTTTTGATTTTAGCCCCTCTACTGTCTAAATGTAAATATAAAGCAAATATAGTGAAGTTAGATGAACATGACGTTACCTTTTTGGACGTATGACATGAAGCATTGTCCTGAAAAACAGTAGTAACCCCCGTGTAAATGTGCTGCATTTCATAATGAAAAACATCCTTCATAACTGAAACAAATTTTTCACTATTTAAGGTACCAGATATAATTCTCCATTTGATAGGTTGATTATACTTAATATCAAACCAACACATTACTTGTCGAGGGTGGGCTTTCTTTCTAACAACCGGGAGTGAATGTTTTTGAAAACTTGTCCCACACAACACTTTGTTTTTAAAGCCAAATGGTTCATCCCGAATCATTGTTTCATCAGCAAAGTATACGGAACGCCAATAACATAAGTGTCGTTTACTCCATAGTTTACAAAAGGCTCATCGGTCATCCTTTTGTTTTTTGGTAACAAATGGCTTGATCTTTGGTGATTGTAGAGTTAAACCAGATTCGATTGCTCTGTTTCTTATAGTGGAATAAGTAAAACTGTTTAAACTATTTCTTTTAGTTTCTGAAATAGGTTTATTATAATTTTTTTTAACTCTATAATAATTTTTTTATCATCTGTACTTGTTGTTGCACGTTTTCTTCCAACATTATCATAATTTCGGGGTTTTTGACCGTTGATAATCCGATAAATTGTTGAAAGCTTAACTCTATATAAATCTGCTAATCTTTTTGGTGAAAATCCTTCATTTTTTAATTCTTTAATAACACGGTGTTCATTTTCAGTAAGATGAAAGCATTTTTTATCACTATTCTCCATTTCAAAAACAATGCAATCAGAAAGCAGAATTAGTGGCTGAGCGGAATCTCAAGGTTAAACGTAAATAATAAATTATTAGATTTATTTTAAAATTTTTATTTAAAATTAAGAAAAAAAAATTTCTTTTATTTATATAGATTAGAATAATTAAATGTTTATTTTGATAATTATTATGACATCACAATCAGAGCAGATTTGAATGTGTGTTTAACATCAATTTTAAGAATTAGTTATTGTTCATTTTTAATGAAATTAAGCACACAAAATAATAATAGGCTAATTATTATAAAAATTTTGTAATTTTAACTTATTATCCACGTTATATAGAAGTAGCTTTTAAAATATGCTATTTTGGCCGACTCAGCCTTCTTAAATAAATATTTCTAAGTATATATAAAGAATCTATTAAGCACTAGACACTATTTTTAATTCCCGATAGTTGTTTTTACGAAAAAACAATTGGACATAACAAATTAATTTAGATTTAATACCTTTGTAATTTTTTGCGGTAATTGTTAAAATGGGTGTACATAAAACAATTTATTAACCCTAAAAATCAGATATGTTTTGCATTTTTTAAAATAATTAAAGTGACATCTTTGTTGTATGTTATGCGATTGCTACAGATGTTTTCGTTTAATAATTACGTTTTTAACACTAATTAGTTTAGGAGTTGGATATATATATATATATATATATATATTGCTCTATTTAAAAAAATGCATTTGTCATTCAAAGAAGCCCCAAACTAGAGCCCACATTCATCACCGATGGTGCAACTCGAGTATATGCCCACTCAGTTTCCAGTCTAACGCAGTTTAGCATCCTACACTGTACACCGGCATGCATGCATGCATATAGACAATGATTGTTTCACACGTTACCTGAACATCTTCAGCTTCAGACACGGTCAGTACACGTTTGGATATGCATTTGACAAATTCGAATTCGAGCTGAGCCGACAAATAATCCAACTTTAGCAATTCTTCGTAAAATTGTGTCGAAATTGACAAATAGTTGAGTGGAGCCACGTCGACAATTAACTGATTTTCGTCATGTTGGTCTAAATGCGATGTAGGAATCGAACCCAAACTGATGTAGTGCGTCGATTTTTTCGGCTTCGAACGTTCAAACAATTCGCTATTCGTGCCCAAAGATTGTTGTATTTTGGGTTTCGAAGTTGTATTATCTAGAGTGTTGTGTTGTGTTGTGAGACAATGCAATAATTACGATCACCCATGAAATACTGTTTAGCCAAAACAAACGCTTTTTAAATAATAAGTCAAATCATTGTAAAACAACTAAATCGCACTTTAGAATATACATTTTATTACACTGCTCAGTGAGCGTGGCTATTATACAAATAAATGGCATTGTTGACAATTGGGATGCTAATGATCCTGAGGATTTGAGTAATGCTTATAAAGTCTCAATTTCCAATGATGATGATATTCCTGACTGTTAGTCCTCCACGTGGTGCATCCTGGACTAGGTGCCCCTAGGCATCTAGACTAATAACAGTAGGGTCCGAGTGCACAGCGGTATAACTGGGCTTCCGCTACGGCGGGTGGGTGCGAACATACACCCAGGATACTTAAAAAGTATCTAAAGGTATACGTATACCATATGTAGCCCTTGGGCTAAAGGAGATAACCCTGACAAAAAATCAGGCGGCCTTGTCAATCTTTGCGAACAGTGGCGACGTCACAAGGATGCCGTCTACCAGCCAAGAAACTTTGTTATTCTTCCACGTTTGTCTACGCTTGTCAAGCCATTGAAATCGATCGTTCTACATGTCGTATAAATATGGGAAATAATGAAGAGGTGACTACGTCACCAACAAAATGAAATTGTTGACAATTCACAAAGCATTGAACAGTGTGTGTCATCATCTACATTCATAATTTTCATCGCATTATCTGTCGATAGGATAGATTCTTTCAACAAATAAGATGTAGTCACACTGGTAATATCAACCAAAATGAAAACTTGCATAGCGGCAATTTAAACAGTTCAACTCTAGCCGGATATCATCAGGCGGCAATTTTTTTACACCAAGTGTACTATCTGAATTGCTTTTCCTGTCGTTTCTTCAAACAGAGTCATTGACTACGGCGAAATTGCACCAAAATACTACTCCACATGGATGTGAAAAACATTTTACCCAACAACACTAAAAATTAAATTGCTGTTAATAAATCCTTTCGTCCTTTGAAGTACATGGGATAACAATAATTGTCTATTAATAATAATAATAAACTCGTCTACCTATCATTCATTCATTGTGGTTGGTGACGTAGCCACCTCTTCATTATTTCCATATTTGAACAGCATATTAAACGATCGACTTCGATGACTTGATAAGCGTAACAAACATAGAAGAATAACGAAGTTTTTTGGCTTGTAGACGGCATCCTTGTGAAATCGCCACTGATTGCAAAGATTGACGAGGTCGCCTGATTTTTTGTCAGGGTTATCTCTCTTAGACCAAGAGCTACATATGGTATATGTATACCTAAATATGCCTTTAAAGTATCCTGGGTGTATGTTTGCACCCACCCGCTAAAGCGAAAACCGCCATGTAGTCACCGGATTGAGGGAGATAACCTTGACAAAAAATTAGGCGATCTTGTCTATCTTTACAAACAGTGGCGCAATTGCATGGATGCTGTTTATCAGTTAAGAAACGTTATTGTCCTCTTACGTTTGTTCTGCTTATGAAACCATTGGAGACAATCGTTTAATATGCCGTACAAATATATGAATAATGTAGAAGTGACTACGTCACCAACTATGAATAAAGAAAATTAACTGTTTCGATTATATATAATATAGTATAATATATATATATATGAAGTTTCTTGACTGATAAATGGTATTCTTGTAACGGTCCTACTGTTCGCTTGACTTTTTGTCAGAATTATCTGCCTTATCCTAATGCTGCATATGGTATACGTATACCTTAAGAATCCTGATTGCATGCTTACAACCATTCGCTAATGCGGAGACCCAGTTTCATTTCTGTGCACTCCGTCCTTGATTCATATCAATTTGAGCCTAGAATATACTACATTTATTGTACTAATGATCCTGAGGATTTGAGTAATCTTTATAAAATCTCAATTTTCAATGATATTGATATTCCTGACTGTTCATCCTCCTCGTGGTGCATCCTAGACTAGGTATCAACATGCATCTAGACTAATAACAGCAGGGACCGAGTGCACAGCGGTATAACTGGGCTTCCGTTACAGCGGGTGGGTTCAAACATGCACACAGGATACTTAAAAGGTGTATTAAGGTATACGGATACCATTTGTAACCATTAAGCTAAGGGAGATAATCCTGACAAAAAATCAGGCGGCCTCTTCAGTGGCGCCGTCACAAGGATGCCGTCTACCAGCCAAGCTATCAAAGTCGATTATTTATATGCTGTATATGGAAAATAATGAAGAGGTGACTGTCACCAACCACAATGAATGAATGAATTTTACGTTGTAACCATTCAGTAGACTATTTTTTATTTATTTATCATGTTCAAGACGTTTTCAAGTAAACATTATTTTTCCCAATATTCATCCATTTTTATTATTCAGTGCAGTCTTTGCAAATTATTGTAAATTTAACACAACTGACGCTGTAGTGATCAGAATATATATATATATATATGTTTCAATATTTAAGTTAAACCAAGAGTATACACCAAACCGTACCCTAAGTTGATCTTTTACCTAATACAAGTGAATGTTTTGGAAAAATCAATGTGCGTGTCTATGTTAACAGTAATCAATAGGATTACTTGCTATTATTAGGTCTATACTCAACCCACCAACACGACTCATCGTACTCATACATATTCAATTAAGGACACACCTACAGTGACTTGTCTAATCAATAAATACAACACCAATGTACTACAAATTAGCAAAAATGAACATCCTACTTCAAAACATACCAGCTGTTTGTGACAATTTTGTATTATCCTCCGACGGGTTACAATCAAGTGTAGATGTACTCGAAAAATTACTCAATTCTTTTTCATAATTAATTAACGCCTTGTCAAATGCATCAATCAACATGCTTTCTAACACATTCAGTTTGTCCAAAAAATATGAGGCCAACGGTTGAATTTCATTTAAATCAAAGTCGGCTAAAGAGGGTCTTTTGAAAAAATATAAATAAAATATTATAAACAATTCCAAGCAAAACGGCGTTCATATTTTAATCCCGGGTCTCAAAATCGAACCACCAAGTGCTCGAGTAAACAATAGATAAAATATTTTACATGAAATCAATTCCGAATCATGTGATACATAAAATTTCATAAAAACTAAAAACATTATTTAAATAATCGATTTGATGATGTACATTATCTATTATTGTATTTAAGCTGACTACCTATATATATATATACGCATATATGTACGTAAGCAACTCCCACCCATAAAATACTATCAATGTTTGAAATATACAAATGATTCATTAAAGTAAAACTTTTTAATAAAAACATAATCTTAAAACTTAACATAAACAACAGCACCATAGATTGTTGGCAGAGCCACTTCGTCATTAATTCCAAGTTTAAACAACTTCTCGAATTCATATACAAAATGGATTAGGATGTGAATTAAACTTGAAAGAATAAATGAAGTTTCTTGGCAAGAAGACCGCTTTATTGCGACGACGCCCGTGTTCATCGTAAATCAAACTAAGTTGTGGTGAAGACAGATCAGTAGTTTGACTTCTGCTATCCTAATCATACAATTCATTAAATTCAAAAGTCAATACTACATACATACTGTCTAAATTTCAACAGTATAACGATATTACATTCTATACAAATTTGTTTTAAATAATCAAGCTGTTAAATTCAATTGCTCCTGTAGTTAAGCCACTAAAATTATTAACTAATAATAACAAACTTTAACCAATAAATTAAATTGATAAAGTACATACACATATTTACTTTTTACTTCGACTTTATTGTTAAAATATTTCACTTTTCAAATAATGGTGTCAACAAAGCCCTCTAGGATCACAATAAGTGCCGATAACTAGACTCAAATTTACGGCTATTTGACTTTGAGAATAAAATCTTAACCAATCTTGCTAACTTGGCACTATATATATATATATATATAAACGGTAAGACTTACATTTTTGTAAAAATTAGTATTTTGTTTGCAATCGATACTATATTATTTTCCAAATTAGATATATCTATTTCCTCCACATATTTTGTTCGAAACAAACGTCTATGTCGAACATAAGAAGGTAAAGCTGCTTGAAACAAAGAATTTAAAATTGATCCAGTCCGGCGTCTTAAATAATCAGTTTCTGGATAAATTGTCTGATGCGAAAAAAGAAATACGTTAATCATCATCATTGTTGTCATTATTAATATATTTCTGCCTTAAAAGATTTTAAAAACTGATAAAAGCACAATATTTCAGTGCAGTTATTGACGTAGTCATCTCTCAATTATTTCTTTATTTGTACAGCATATTGAACGTTCAACTCCAATAGCTTGATAAGCGTAATAAATGTAGAGGATAATGTTTCTTGGTTTGACAGACAGTATCCTTGCGACAGCCCCACTGTTTGTAAGAATTGATAAGATCATATTATATTTTTTGTCAGGGTTATTTCCCTTAACCCAACGGCCACATGTGGTATAACGTAACCCTAAATGTATGTCTGCATTCACTCACCAAAGCGGATGCACAGCGATATCGTGGTGCACCCAATCCCTGATAGATTAGTCTGGATGCTTAAAAATTACCAAAGTACGCACATCCCCAAACAATAATAAGATCTTAATTTTCTCGGAGATATCAAAAAATTACATAGCGCAACAAGAAAAATTGCGTTAGTTTGAATACGATCTTTGTAAACATCCCGCTACAATGCCGATTTAAAGAATCAGAAAGATGGACAGAAAGGCATTTGGATAAATGGTTTTCAGAAGGATCTTTACGTTTTTTTAACCAGGACATAGAACAACAGCTCAGTCGTTAGACCACACGCCTAAGTTAACCGTAAACAGTGAAACACTTTTAAGCATACTTTACAATTAAAGAGGTAGTTCTACAATCAATAATTTTTTAAACTAGTTTTACTTCAACTAACTTATTGTAATTATCTTTTTTTAATCAAAAAATGTTTATATGTACCAAAAATTAATTTTTTCATCAATGTTAGCTTATGCGGCAAAAACAGATAAAACATAAGATTTAAAAACAGGTAAGCATGCGTTTAGGTTTTATCACTGACACTCAATGCAAACCGTTGTTTAGCAACGGTAAGTGTTTACTTGCCAAAAAAATGTTTCCTGTCAAACATTTAAGTAATTGAACCTATGCAAATATAAAAAACCAAACTGTTGTCTAAATATTCAACTAGAATATAAATGTTTTTTTAATTAAAAAAACTAGCGAGGTGAGGCGGGCGTCACGCTACACGTCCGTTGGAGCGTTATTCATCCTTTTCTCTTTTCTTCTTTTTTAAAGATTATTGCAGTGTTTTTGCATTGTAATACATAACTTGTTTTATTACTATTTTTCCATATTTATAATTTTTGCTCGTTTTCTATAATTGTTAACTTCTACTATCTACCTTGATTTTATCTTAAATTCAAATTTTTTTCTGTGACTAATCCCCCTTTACCTCACCATCCATTTCAGTTTCCCCCTGAAAATTTGAGAACCGAGTACTAGAAGGCGTTTTGGCCTACTCAACTCGTGAAAAATCCTGAATCCTGAAACTACTGAAATAAGTACATACTTATTTGCACCTAACTAGCGTCAGCTAAAAATATTTGCTATATAACAGAATAGACTTTAAAATTTTAATTCAAATTACACACTAAAATATTTTTTTAATTGTATAGACAATTAGTGTATTCAAAATGATAAAAAACCAATTTAATTTCGATAGAAATCATTAATTATACAAAAAAATGAGGACCTTGTACATTTTATAAAATTAATTTATGTTCATAATTTCTTATAATAACTACAATTAAAAAATAAAATATGTAATCAGAAAAATAAAAACCCTCTTTTATATTTTACCATGTAAGTGAAAATGTACAGTATATGAACATTCATATAAGTCAAACAATCTATTAATTATAAAAACATTTTAACAAAACCTAATTAAAAACAAGATAAAGTTAATCATAGAAATAAAAACAAACATGTGTAGCCCAAATACGTTTATTTGTACATAAATAAAATGCTTTTTATAAAAAAAGAATTTTAGTGCTACTAGTAGCACAAAATAATAGCTTACCGAATATTCAGGATCTGAATCATTCAAACCTACTAAGTAAAACTCATGTGCATGAAGATTTAAAGTACTAAGATAAAACTCCACAATTAAGTCCTTCATTAAAAAAACGCCATACACCAGAAGTAAGAAACTATAAATAATGTAATTATATATTTTTAGTAATTAATACATATATATAAATTATAAAATTAAATATATATAATTTTTTTACATTAAAATATAATGTATAAGATATTTGTTTAAACTAATAATATTTCGGGATTACATAGATTAATTATACCGAATACATTTTGGCACAATTATATCTCACTTATCGGAGAAAAGCAAAAATTGCAAAGTATGAGAATTTTTGAATAACAACATGAAATTGAAAATTATGATGAAAAACAGAATAATATACAGGCTACAGGTTGATACACGAGTTGAGTAGGAGTAAAACACTTTTTGATATTTGGTTCTATTTATCGATAATATAAGTAAAATTCGGGGAACAATATGAAATGGATGGTAAAATAAAGGGGAATTAATCACAGAAAAAATATTTAAAATTAAGACAAAATCAAGGTAGATAGTGGAAATTAACAGTTATAGAAAACGAGTAAAAATTAGAAATAAACAAAAGTAATAATAAAACAGATTACGTATTACAATGCAAAAACACTGCAATAGTCTTCAAAAGAGAAGAGTTAAAAAAATGAATAGCGCTGCAATGAACGTGTAACGTGACACAAGCCTCACCTCGCACAGCAGGTTGGTATATAAATAAATTGCACGAAAAACTTATTTTTGGAAATGCCTTAGCATTATAGTAAAAGTAAGGTACAGATTTAACAATAGATAAATAAATAATATACTAGTAAGTAATATAAAAACTATGCTGTTAATATAAACATTAAAAAACAAATGCAAATAGAAGAGCAGGGTAAATGGAAAAAAACTTTTTTTAATTTAAATTTTGGAAAAGTTTTTGTATTCTGGCCACTTTTTTTAAGCAAATAAATTTTTGTTAAAATAAGCAACGTTTCACTTTAGAATTTGTTTTAGGTTGGAAAAATATGCAAAAAGATAAAAAGTTATGTTTTTGATTTGCAAAATCTTTAATTAAATGAAGAAAATTACTTGGTAAAATTCTACGTTTACCACCCGAAATACCAACAAAACGCTTTTAAAATAAACGAGTAATGATAGTACAAGAAATAGTGGTAAAACACAAAACTTGGTTACAAACTATTTGGAAAGATTTAATTAAAATGAATGTTTTATGAAGTAAAACAGATCTTTGGTGACATGTTCAAACGCATGAAATCATTTTGTTTCTCTACGCTCTTTTTAATTTATCGGACTTTTTTTTGTTTTTGCTGTTACTTTTATTTTTTGTTTTTTTTACATATTTTTAAAACACTAGAATTTTGCAATATCAATGATAAATAAACAAAAAAGTAGTTAGTACGTTAAGCTAAATTGGTTTACCAAACACCTTCTTTTTAGTGAATTTGCTGATTACAAAAATAAAATTACATTTTATCTTTTTTATAGTACTATTGTAAAATGTAATAAAAACTAAAAAATGCAAAATTTTGTTAAAATTGTACTTTGAATCTGTGCGATACGCTTGCGTGACGTTACGGGTCAAAAGTTTTTTGTTACTTGTGCTTGCTCGTTATTACGCGTTCAAGTTTTTGTTTTGTGTTTTTGGTGTTTTTGGTGTTTTATGTATTTGGTGTTTTAGTGTGCTTTGTGTGCAATTTTGCAATTTGTGTTGCTTAATTGCCTGATCCTGTACGATCTATTTGTATCGTGCTTAAAATTTTATTTCTTATACTGATTATCACTTTGATTTGCATTGTGATATTTTGTTTATTACTTTTATATTTTTCTCAGTACAGATTATGATGGCAGAAGCCCAAATTTTTATCTGTGGTCGGCGAGGTTGTAGTAAGTCAGTAAAGACAGGTATGCTTTGCTCTAAGTGCTATTTTTGGTTCCACGAAAAGTGTACAGGGTTGTCTGAGTCTCACTACAATCATTTCGCCAACAGTGAAGTTGACTTCATTTGCATGAATTGCCTGTGGTCATGTAACCATCAATCTGCACCACCTATGTCAGATACCAAAATCGATGAGCTTATCACTTTGGTCAAGGAGTTAACCACTAGCAACTCTCTTCTTAGAAGTTCGGTAGACGAACTTCAAAGCTCCTTTAGTACCCTTTCTTCTAAGCATGAGGCCGAGATTAGCTCCTAAAGGCCTCTATCACTACTCTCACCTCTTATGTTAAAAACAATCCCCCTTCCTCAGTTACAAATGCAGTTCTGCGTCTTTCCCAAGAAAAAATTTTGTCCGCTGCTAAACTTTACGCTCGCGATAAAAGAAGAGAAAATAATGTCATAGTAAGAGGCATCCCTTTCTCCGCCTTGAACTTTAAAGAGGTTGCACTTGAGGCCATCAAAGCCTGTCTTCCGACTGCTTCCGGGTTCAAGGTATCACGTATGTCTTATAAGCGACCTCATCCCTTCCCTCCAGTCATTGTTTCCTGCGTTTCCTCTGACGTGGCCAGTGAAATTTTAAGCAAATGGTCTTCAGTACGCTCCCTTTTCCCTAAGCTTCGTATGCATAAAGATCATCCTACTTCGGATAGGAATGCCGTGAATTCCAACTACTCGTGTCCTAAACTATCATCTATACCTTTAGTCAAATTAACTCCTCTCAAGCTAAGAAGTGATTCCTGTATCACCAATATACAGGATTTTCCCCTTGCGCCTCGGAGTCAGCACCCATTCGTCCACAAATTAAACATGCCCACACCCCTACTCCCACTCCCCGTAGGTTAAATGTGTTTTACACAAATGCTTCTAGTTTTTATAATAAATTAGATGAAATGAAATCATTGATTGCACTAAGATCTCTTTATATTTTAGGGATCGCAGAAACCTGGCTTTCAGAAGATATTCTTGACAGTGAAATTTCCATTAGCGGTTACAATTTAGTCCGACTTGATTCTGTTAGAGGTAGATGTGGGGGTTGTTTATTTTATATTAGATTAGATATTAGCTTCTCTACGATCACTTTTCCTTCGTATGGAATATCAGCTGGGTATGAATTTCTCCATTTATTAGTAAATTCCTCTGCTAATGAGCAAATCCTTTTCTCACTACTCTACAGGCCTCCCTCACTCTCAAAAGAAGCTAATAACGCTCTATTAGCTGAACTTGGACAGGTCTACTCTGCTTCTTTTAAGCACTCTATTATTCTTGGTGATTTTAATAGCCCTTCTATCAATTGGCACTCTCTCTCTTCATCCACTAATTATTTCGATACTCAGCTCCTTCAGTTCAGCCTTGTAAATGCTTATACCCAACATGTTTCAGCACCTACTAGATTTCGATCTGGTTGTTTGCCTTCTTGTCTGGACCTCATCTTTACTAACTCCTCCTCCTTAATTGACCTCGTTAATCATTTGCCTCCTCTTGGAAAGAGTGATCATTCTCTTTTGTCTTTTTCTGTTCATCTTCCTTCGTCTTTCGACTGGGTGCCAAAGTCTAAAATTGAGCCAATTTCAGATTTTCGTAGAGCTAATTTTGCTGGATTGCGTAATTTCTTAAGTCACTCAGATTGGGGCTTCTCGGCTGAGGATAGTGTCGACACCAATTATTCTCGTTTTAATCAAATCATAAATGTAGGCATAAATAAATTCGTTCCTTTTATTCTCCCTACTTATCCCAAGCTCAACTTCCCGCGTTCTCTAAAGCGTCGTATTCAAATGCGTAATGTAGCTTTTAATAAATGGAAAGCTTCAAAACTACCTTGTTTCTATCACCAATATTTAGCTTTACGTAACGGTTGTGTATCCTCAATTAGAGCATTCAAAAACAAACAGCTTCATAAGTTATTATTAAAATCGAAAGCAGACCGTAACATTTTATTTAAATATATAAAGCGTCAAAGGGTTTGCGGTGTATCACGTCCATGTCTGAAAGGTAATAGTGGTTCTTTCTTCCCTCCTCTGGAAGTCTGCTCGTCCTTCAACTCTTATTTCAAGTCAGTATATTCATCAGATAATGATTATCCCCTCTCTAATATTAACTCTTCTCTTCTAGTGACCTCACCTACTGTCACCATTCCCTCAGTATTACATCAGCTTATCAAACTCAAATCTACATCCCGTGGTCCTGATGGCGTCTACTCCCGTGTTCTGAAGGACTGTGCAAATATCATTTTTCCCATATTAGCAAAAATTTTTAGTCAATCACTTATAACAGGGACTCTTCCTAATGTCTGGAAACAAGCTTACATCAGACCTATTTATAAGTCAGGTGATCGCTACTCCCCATTAAGTTATAAGCCGATTAGTATTTTATCTGCCCCAAGCAAAGCGTTAGAAAGGATAATTAAACATCATTTAATGGATTTTCTCCTCAAGAATAAGATAATCCATCCGGCCCAGCATGGTTTTTTGCCACAAAGATCGTGTCTCACTAATTTACTCTCTTACGCCGACAGTCTTACATCCTTTCTTGATTAAGGATATAGTGTTGATTCCATTTATTTTGATTTCGCGAAGGCCTTTGATAAGGTTCCACACAGGTTGTTACTAAACAAACTAGCTAACCTGGGTATCTCTGCCTCCCTTCTTTCCTGGATTTGGGAATTTTTAACAAATCGTAGCTTTAGTGTCAAATTAAGTTGCGACTTCTCTCCCTGGTGCGCGATTAGCTCAGGAGTTCCACAAGGTTCGGTCCTAGGCCCTTTACTATTTATCCTTTTTATCAATGACTTACCAACAGTAGTTCGCTCGAACATCCTGCTCTATGCTGACGATGTGAAGATCTGGGGGTCCAACCCTGAATTACTGCAATCAGATATAAAGAATATTAATGATTGGTCCTCTGCTAATCAACTCCCTTTAAATTGGTCTAAGTGTTTCCATTTAGCTCTGGGTAAAAGGAACTCTAACAATTATTATGTACCGCTACCTGAACAGCTGCCTATTCTAAAAGTGCATACAGTCAAAGACCTGGGAGTAACTTTCGATTCATCTCTCCATTTTTCTACTCATCATTCCAAGGCCTCCCAGAAATGTATACATCTTATGCATTTTTTTAGGCGACACCTAGGAAAAATCTCGCCGGACCTATCCCGACTTTTATATATGTTATATATTAGACCTCATCTCGAATACTGCGTCCAAGTAACCTCCCCAGTGCTCATCAAAAACTCGACCCTGTTAGAAAAGGTCCAAAGAAAATTCACAAAAATACCTACGGCACTTAAGTACCTCCCGTACGGAGACAAGCTTTCCAGTTTACATCTCTTCCCATTAACAGATAGGAGACTCCGAGGCGACTTAATACTAGTCTACCAATTATTTAAGTCTGACTCTATATATCCTTACTTCACTAAATCAGAAGATAGTCGTAGGACACAATTTTAAGCTGCTTAAGCCCCGGGCGAATAAGAGGATTAGGCAACACTTTTTCTCCCATAGGGTCATATCTACCTGGAATAACCTACCAGTTTACATTGTTGATGCTCCTAATCTCCATGCTTTTAAATTATTATATGATAAGTATGCATTATCTAATTTCGTTTAACTTAATTTATTTTTCATTTTTTATTGTTTTATCTTATATCTTTAACTGATTGATATTAATATTTTTGAACCGAGGACCATAAGGAGATCTCTCCTAATCAACTCGTGTATTAACCTGTAACCTGTAACCTGTAAACACAACTTATTTTATACTTTCTTAAAACGAAATGCGTGTTCAACAAAAAATTATAGTTTTTTACGTAAACAATTTAAAAGTTGTTCAACATTAATTTTTTAACTAAAAAAATGACACAACGATTGTAACCAATAACACTTTTGAATAACTTTAAAATTGTTAATTATAAACGACGTATGACGGGGATGACGTGCTTATTCATGTTTTATATATTAAGTTTAATTATTTTTAACGTATTAAATTTTGTAAAAATAAAATATATTATTTATTTATATGTTTTGTTTTGCGTATTATATTTATTTAAAATATAGTTTACACCAATTTAAAAAAAATATTTTTATAATTCAAGGTTGTTGTCTCATTCGTGAAATGCAATTATCCGATAATACTGGTCCTCTTTTGTTATATGATAGTAACTTTGAATATTTCTATATTTTTAAAGAGGGATATCGAAGATTTACAAAATGTAGCGATGAGGAAATAAAAAAATATATCGCTCAATTATTAGGAGCTTTGCAAAAGTTTCGTCCTGAATTAGCCAAAGATTTTATTCAATCATTGGTATGATTTTAAAATTTAAATATTTTTTAAAAGTGTTCTTTTTCAAGGTAAAATTAAATGGATTTTTAAATGTACTTTATAGTTTTTTCAACTGTTTAGACAATAGCTATTTATCTGGAAACTTTGAATCATTACAATTTATTGGATTAGGTGGTTTTGGGACTGTATACAAGGTTTTGAATTTTGCACCTAAATTTTATTTTTAGACAAGGCACAAAGTCGATGGAAAAAATTATGCTATAAAAAAGATTTATGGTTCACACTCTCGTGATACTTTGGTGAGTATAGTTTTTATATAATGGATTTTTATTGTTAGAAGTAAAAATTATTAGTTTTTGATAGTATGTGTTCAAATTTAAATAAAAAATTAATTCTTAACGTCAATTGTAATTTAAACAATAGTTTTATATTGGAATTTTTAAAATCAGTTTTGTACATATGTAGATAATACCTTTTTTAATTGTTGCATTTTCAAATTTTTATTAATAAGTATTTATGTAAGAATTGTTTTGTATGCTAATCGTATTATTGTGTTATTGAATTATTATTAAAACTATTTGGTTTATTTTTAAATGGTAATTTTTTTAACCATTTGGAAGATTAAATATATTCATTTCTAATTAAATTTTTATTAAAGCATTCTATTTTGAAATTTTGTGGATTTAGTAAATCATTTATTTTAATATCTTAGGAACGTGCAAAAAATGAAGTGTTAACAATGTCTCGTCTCAATAATGTCAACATTGTGCGTTATATTACATCATGGCTGGATTATGAGTGGATCAATGTGAGAAATTCCGTTGAGGCAAGTACTGATTTGTTAATCTATTTAGGATAAGGTTGGGATACTAGTGATAGTGTTACTCCTGACTTATTTGATGCATTCTGGACTAAGTGCATTTAACTACTTGGAGTTACCTGACTGGGGCCGAGTATACAGAGATATAACTGGGTTTATGCCTTGGGTGGGTGCAAGCATACACCCAGGGTATTTAAAAAATATATAGTTATCGTATACCACATGTAGTTATTGCACTAATGGAGATTGACAAAAATCAGGTGGTTTTGTTAGTTTTTGCAAACCACTGTTGCAAGGATACCGTTTATTAGTTAAAAAAATTCTTATTCTTCTACGTTTGTTATGTTAATGAAACCACTGGAAGAAATCATTTGATATAGTGTACAAGTATAGAAATAATACAGAAGTGACTACATCACTAACCAATTAAACTAATAAATAGTTTGATTGTTTAATAAATTAGTTTATATCTATTTATATTTTAGTTAATGAATGAAGATTATTTATCAGCTCATAATCAAAGGTGAGTATATTAAAATGTTAGTTAGGCATAACAGTTAATTTAAAATTTTTTACTAGCCTTATAATATTTTTACATTGACATAAAGTTAAATTAATTATTAAGGACAATTTTTTTTAAGTTTCCATTTTAATTTTGTTTGTGATTTAAAGGAACGCATTTATTTTGTTTTACAAAATTAGGATTACTTTGAATTTTAAGTTTGAAAGAAGAAAAAATTATATTTTTTATTCAAAGTTTAATGTCACTGCTAGAAGTTTTATCAGCATTCTATCCATTGGTCAAATGGGTACGTGCACTTTAAGATGTCTTTAACTTCACTATAGCCGATCCTAAGTCCGGCTCAGAAGGGAGAAGATTTGATCCTAAAATTAGCAGCTTGGCTTCTGAAAAAAATATTGATAAAGAAACGACAAGAGAATACCATTTCGTTAAAGTACGGCAAATAAGTAAAAGTATAATTACAATTACGGGGTTTGCGAAATCCGAATACAATTTCAACCCTCAATATGCACAATTATCAAAAAATTTATAAGCATTTTTTAATTCCTAAAAATTATTAGCATTCCAATGTTTATGGTATTAAAAATAAATAAATTTCTATTTGAGGAAAGAATTGTTGGTTATTCTTTGTTTAATAAAATTTATTGTATCTACTTTTACGGTAGTAGTCTTATGAAATGGTGGGTCATGTGTGACATTTTATATGTTGAGATGGTTAATAAATGTTGAAGTTATTTTGGTTTATTGCATCTATTTGTTATGAAATAGTGGAGGAATGATTTACCTGTAAAAACTCTAGATTTTATATTAAAAGGTATTGATTTTGAATTATGTAAGCATATGTTCTTATATAGGCTTGAACAGCCTAGGAGTATTAAAATCTTTAAAGTATATATGGGATTAGCTAATCATGTATTTTGTTTTATATAAATCCAACCTAGTCAAGTTACTTAATAAATAAAATTTATTAGAGAAACCGTTGTTCAATTGCAATAAATTATACAGGATTTCATTCTAAATGTCACATCGTTGAAGTAATTTTGTTCAAATTTGTTTTCGTTGTTCTAATATTTAATATTTGTTAAATGGTGTTACTTATTATTGTGCACAATTTTAGAAATTATTTAAAAGAAAATAAAAAACAATCGAGGGGATCGAAAACTGATGAACATACTGGACAAGAAATTGTGCCTTGTGGTTCACGAGAAGTAAATTTTATTTTCAATTGGGTTTTTACTAAATTGGAATTTGTCAAAATTTATCAATTATTTTAGTGCAATTACTAATATAATTGAAAATAATACCACATTAGTATTATTTACAACAAAAAAAAACATTTACACAAGAAAACATAATTTCACAAAACTACGGCAAAGAAGTGAAAGCAGCATGATTCCAATTACAAAGTTTAGCAGAATCCGTATGAAAGTTAAATCTATAACAAAGGATCTTTAATGCCAAAAATTTATTGTACAATCGCATAGAACAATCTTGTTACTTATGCTTTGGAAACAATTCATTCATTCATTTTGGTTAGTGACGTGGTCACCTCTTCATTATTTCCCATATTTATACGACATAGCAAACGATCGATTTCAATGGCTTGACAAGCGTAGACAAACGTGGAAGAATAACAAGTTTCTTGGCTGGTAGACGGCATCCTTGTGACATCGCCACTGTTCATAAAGATTGACGAGGCCGCCTGATTTTTGTCAGGGTTATCTCCCTTAGCCCAAGGGCTACATATGGTATACGTATACCTTTAGATACCTTTTAAGTATCCTAGGTGTATGTTCGCACCCTGCGCGCAAAGCAGCGGAAGCCCAGTTATACGGCTGTGCACTCGGACCCTACAGTTATTGGTCTAGATGCCTAGGAGCACCAAGTCCAGAATGCACCACGTGGATGACTAACAGTCAGGAATATCACCATCATTGAAATTGAGGACTTTTATAAGCATTACTCAAATCCTCAGGATCATTAGCATCCCTAATGTGGACTAATATACTCCTGCACCCTCCGAACACTGAACAGTAGGAGATTATTCGGGATACTATACGAATTTGGGACTAATGAAGAGGTGACTTTGCCACCAACGGTTGTTGCTGCTCTTCATAACCAAAGGGTTATGGAATAAAAAAATATTAATTAATATTTGTTTAACACAAAAATGACTCCTAATTATTTATTGAGGATATTTAAAATGTATATTATAGTTATCTATACCAATTTACTATTTGCATTAGTTTTGACGAGATCTTAACCAATGTGAATTACTATTGTTGTTAATACTTTAACCAAAGTTTCATTTTGTACAATCAATCAAATGCACTATTATCGGTAATAATAGGATGAATGTCAATCATGAATATGCATGTATGTAGTTGTAAACTGTTGTTTTAAACAAACACAAGAGTAAAATAAAAGTTGAACAGTTGTAATGTTACATACATATATGTGTATCTTTCAACCAGTCGCTATCATCATCGGTCAGTGGAAAGACGAATGGTTCCACTTTACATCCCATTTTGTGCATTCAATTGGAATTGTGTCAATACAATTTGGCCGATTGGATTATTCACAGAAATCGATTATTACAACAACAAACTTTTATTTCCGACTCACTCAATAACTATTTGACAAGAGCTCCGACGCGTTGGCTAATGGATCAAATTGTGTCCGGTGTAAATTATCTTCATGTTGAAAATGTACTTCACCGAGATTTGAAAGTATGCTATTGTCTTTGGCGATTTAGTTAACTATATCGATATGGAATAGGCAATAATGACAAGTTGTATTTTGTGTTTGTTTAGCCAGAAAACATTCTTATTTGCGGACCGCCATTGAACGATATGTCTATTGAACCGTGTGCCTGTACATCTTCTTTTCCTTTCAACCGAAACAAGCATTGGAATCGTATCGTGTCAACAGAATCACGTGTCGAATCGAGTCAAAGCAGTTGTATTTCTATTCAGTCAAAAACATCGTCACCTACTTCCAATCAAACATGTTTTGTCAAGTGTTCGACTGACGTCGTTACTTGCCAAAAAGTCAAATTTTCAACCAATAGGCCATGCTGTTATCACAATATGGTTGTCAAAATTTGCGATTTTGGACTTGCTCGTCTATTTCGGCCAGACAATTCTCTTTTGTTTGCAAAGCATGACGTTATGCACTGGCAATCTGGTAGGTTTGATTATCGTTTTTATTTTGTTGCATTGGAAGACGTTATTTTTGGCGCGAAACATTTTTCAGCAGTGGATACCTTATCTAAGCCGAACAGGGGACCGCTAGATTATCCCCCCCGGTTTAAACAAATGCCTGAATTAGGTGCTGGTGATCAAACCCGTGCTTACTCAGTTTTGGTTCTAGCGCTCTACCAACTCTGCCATTCCAAATACTTTGCTAGATATACAACAGACCACAATGACAATACGTTACATGTTCCTATGCAAAACAAATTATAATTTTTTATGGGGGGAACTATTGGTCACAGGTTTGACGAGGCGATTTGTTGGTGCTGGAGGTCGTCCACGTTCTTGTGACTGGTTCAAACTGAATTACGTTATTAATTAACAAGGGATGCTAATGATCCTGAGGATTTGAGTAATGCTTATAAAGTCTCAATTTCCAATGATGGTGATATTCCTGACTGTTAGTCATCCACGTGGTGCATTCTGGACTTGGTGCCCCTAGGCATCTAGACTAATAACAACGAGTCAGGTACACAGCGGTATAACTGAGCTTCACTACGGCGGGTGGGTTACAACATACACCCAGGGTACGTAAAAGGTATCTATAGGTATACGTATACCATATGTAGCCCTTGGGCTAAGGCAGATAACCCTGATAAAAATCAGGCGGCCTCGTCAATTTTTGCGAACAGTGGCGACGTCACAAGGATGCCGTCTACTAGCCAAGAAACTTTGTTATTCTTCCACGTTTGTCTACGCTTGTCAAGTCATCGAAATCGATCGTTCTACATGTATAAATATGGGAAATAATGAAGAGGTGACTACGTCACCAACCAAAGAAAAAAAATTAACAAGACAAGAACCATTTTATATCTTTTTTCGATGGACAAATATTTCAATCTCATTAAATGTGCTAAATATCTAGCTATGCAGCGCTCGATTTGGACCTGGGTGGTTATGGATACAATCTCTACCACCGGCGGCACCAAAATGCGGGTCCACATTCGGCTTTGCTCAGATGTCCACTGCTCAAAAGGTGTTTTCCGCAAAACATTCAGAGTAGCAAACATAAAAAAAAAAATTATTAATTGAATGTTGAAGCGTGAAACAATAAAAAATGGATAGAACGTAAATTAATTAAAAGGTTTTTCCTATACCAAAAACCTTTTTAGAAAGTTTGATGGATACATGCAATGAATCGTCAGATTCAGTCGATTGCATATATGAAAATAATCGTCAAACGACTGCTTCCTCCTCCTCCTCATCATCATCATCATCACCTTCTTCATCGTCGTTAGCATCACACTTGTCTTCCACATCTTACGACGCCAATTCTTCATTCAATTCAGGTTTGATGGGTACGTCTTATTCTATCACTAGTCACGAGTTGAATTACGAAAATGTTTTGTCGAAACAAATTTCGGACAGTTTTATTGAATTCAAACATCCATCTACAGAATCATTGCGGTAAGTTGTTATTTTGTATACTTTTATCAGATACTACGTGTATGTACATGCATGTACCGAACCATATCATTTTCATTCATCCGACATTTATGTTGCACAGATCTGGTAATTCAAATGTCAATCCTCAGTCGGAATTAGATATTGTTCAGTCCACCGATCCCACCCCAACATCTTCCTTTCCATTCAAATCGAAAAAGAGCTGCAGCAAAACATGGGGCAAGAAAGATTGCAACGAATTGGTCAATAGTTCGAGGTCGACTGTATTTCCCAAACCTTGTCCACATTTGTTTACCACAAATTTGGGCAGTAGGATTTATGCGGCTCCAGAAATCAACAGTCACACAAGTGCCAATCTAACTGTATACAATGAGAAAGTAAGTAGAATCTGGGGTGTGTATTGGAATAAAATACGCTGTTTTTTGTGGTATAATTTATTACTTGAACGTTTACTGGAAACTTGCATTTAGTAACAGTTGCGCGACTCCTAACCGACAACAACAACAACATTTGGTGGCAGAGTCACCTATTTATTACTTCCAGGTTTGCGTAACATCTCCAATTCTACGTAGAGGTTGTCGGGTGCGAATTGAACTTGGAAGGACGCTAGGTCACTGGTTCCTTGTGACGACGCCAGTGTTCATAGGAATTGACAAGGCGATCTTCTTCGGGGGCAATTGGGGGTTGATGACGGTTGACGAATTCACAGGCCTAATCGGCTGCTTATGGTAGTTGGATACTCTGAGATACGTTTGTAGAACATCTTGGATGTATGCTGGCATCCATTCACTGGGCGAGAGTCCAGCGAAAGCAGTTATACCGCATCGTGATATCTTACTGCGTATATTCGTGGTTGAATTTATTTATCATTTATAATGCGCTCAGGTTTATTTAGATTAAAAAAAGAATTAGAATATATAGTTTCGGGTGGAGATCTCATGATTACTTCTTTCAAATGATCATTTTTCGGTCCTCTTTGTGTACATACATTTCTGGAAACATGAAAAGTTTTTTTGTGTCAAAAAGGTCAACAATTGGATCGTTCTTTACTAATGTATGCATAAAAATACCCGGTTGTTTGTTTGTACCTCTACTTCTTACGATAAATAAGTAGGTGAATATCATATAATGAAGTGGTCTGGCAGTACGGCGCCTGACTCAGACCTAGGAATGATGTAGTCAATACTTCTGACGGTGGTTCATCCAATGAAGTAAACCGTCGAATTTGTTTAGCTGCTGCTGCGTTTGGAAAGCTTGTTAATCCACTATGGAGACGTAAATCCATCAACCCAAAAACAAAGATGAACATTTTTTCTTCATTGATTCGCACAATACTTCTGTACGCAGCTAAAACATGGACTCTTACAGAGTCAGAGATCAAGCAGCTTGATAAATTTGAAGCCAGATGTCTCAGATACATTTGGCGCAACACTCATTTTGCATCCTCCGTATTAAGGAATTGGACGAAAAAGATCAGTAGTCACCAAATTCGAAATGACCTTCAATTTCATGATCTTCCTTCATTGGTATCGTGACAACGAAGGTTTTGCTGGTTTAGACATGTTCTTCGTAAACATCCTGATGCAATCTCACGTATCGTAACCCTGGCTTGTCCAAATATTGACTGGAAGAAGAGGAAAAGAGATCAAAAACGTACTTGGATGGATGCTGTTTGGGACAATCTTTACACAATTTTAGCCGGCACTTTATCTTGGAAACAATGGCTAAATCGATGGACTGACATATTCCTACACGCCTCCGAAAATCGTGAACAATGGAAAGGGATTGTTCGAGATGCTATACAATTTGGAATTAATGAAAATGTTTCTTTACCACTAACTTTTGTTATAGTCTAATAAATGTAGTTAATAAAAACGCCGGTTGAAAAATGTGATTTAAATTGATATTAATTATCTTTTAAACTCCAAATATTAATTTGATGCAAGCATTCTAATTTTTCTTTTTCTTTATACAATACAGGTCGATATATTTAGCATGGGAGTTATATTTTTTGAAATGTTACATCCATGTCACACAAAATCCGAATTGATTCACTATTTGGACAAAATCCATAAATATTGGTCGCAGACACCGAAAACAAAATTATCAGTCCTAGATCTATTTCCCCATACGATGCAATCAACGTGGCCTTTTGAAGTATGCGGTTATTTTTTAGTACAAATTCTGGTTACTAATTGATTAATTTCACTGTAGACACAGGACCAATTAGAGATTTCGTTCTAATGCTACAATATACCAGGTGGTCTTCTAACTGGGAAATTAAGGGTTTAAATTATATTGAACGGCACACTTCAAGACTTACAAAATTCAGTATTAAGGCATATTATATGACACCATCTTGGATGGTTTTGTTCGAGGATCCACTGATTTGATGCTAATGATCCTGGGGATTTGACTAATGCTTATAAAGTCTCAATTTCCAATGATGGTGATATTCCTGACTGTTTGTGGTGCATCCTGGACTAGGTGCCAACAGGCATCTAGACTAATAACAGCAAGATCCGACTGCACAGCGGTATAACTGGGCTTCCGCTACGGTGAGTGGGTGCGAACGTACACCCAGTATACTTAAAAGGTATCTAAAAATATACGTATACCATATGTCGCCATTAAGCTAAGAAAGATAATCCTGACAGTCAGTTAGCCTCGTCAATCTTTGCAAACGGGGGCGACGTCACAAGGATGCCGTCTATCAGCCAAGAAACTTCGTTACGCTTATCAAGCCATCGAAGTCTATTGTTCTATATGCCGTATAAGTATGGAAAATAATGAGGTGACCATGTCACCTACCAAAATGATACAATTCTTTTGCAGGGTCCTCTTTGTAGAATAGCAACCTCAATTTTTTGAACTGATAAATCTGTCTCACTCATGCTTTAACCACTCGTAGTTTAAACATGTAATGTTGATGAAAGTGACATTTATTTTTGCTTAAATGCAATTTAATTCTGTTGTAGATTAAACTCGTTGCAAGCATGCTTAGCCGCTGCCATGAAGATCGACCAACAGCTGCAGAATTATTGGAGAAATTATCCGTCAACTCAGAAGTGAGTCCACCTCAATAACTCAAATTGTGAAATTTAATGTTAATGTGATTGAATACTTTGTGGTATTTTTGTAAATTAGGAACTACAGTACAAATTTTGGAACTGACTAATTATATTGTTTCAGATATTATATTACTAAAAATGTTTGCATTAGAAAAATAAGGTTATATTCTATTGTAATAACAGCAACCTCTCATAAAAAAGGGAAAAGTTGTAAAAGAAGTCAATGTTGAATTGCTGTAAACCTATTTGGGAATTTGGATACAACAACAACAACAAAAGTTAGTGGCAATGCATCTTCAGTAATTTAAATTCGTATAGCATCTCGAACAATCCTTTCAATTGTTCACGATTTTCGGAGGCATGTAGGGATATGCCGGTTCATCGACTTAGCCATTATTTCCATGATAAAGTGCCGGCCACATTGTGACTGATTTTTTTGCGTAGATCTTCAGACCATATTCACCGGAATTTTCACAAGGAAATCCGATGCATGTTGCAGCTGAACTTCATTCTCAGCTAGACATACAGTATCATCAGCGTATAGTAAATCTGTAATGGGCGTAGTACCAACATACATACCTTCCATTTGTACAGAGATCTTGACAAATATAGCATCAATTGCATAGTTGAACAAAAATGGAGCAGCCACGTAGCCTTGATGGACACCACTGCAAATTTCAAACGGCTTTGTAGTAGATCTGTTGCAATTACGGATTACAGCAATTGACTTCTTGTACAGAGCACGTAGGAGATTCACAAGTTTCAGGTGTTCCTTCACGTAATACAACGATCCAAAGTTCTTTTCTGTTCAGCAAATCAAATGCTGAAGAGTAGTCAATGAAAGCTATGGAGACTGAAAATTTACCCGAAATTCAAGAATACGTCGAAGTGTATAAATTTGATCGATGCATCCCATAACAGGACGAAAACCAGTTTGGTTAGGACGAGTGGTCTTATCCCTCTCCGGGCGGATCCATTCAACTATTGTTGAAATGGAAATTTTGGCAGCTATGCAAAGTAAGCTGATACCTCTGTAGTTAGCAGGTATTTGCCGATCTCCGTTTTTGTGAACAGGAACGCTCGTAGCACGATGCCCGTCTTCAGAGCACTGCTCATTTGTCAAGAAATTCGTTATGATGCCATACAGGTCTTTAACAAGTCGTGAGGGACCATATTTAAAGATACATGAAGGAATTTCGTCCAAACCACCGGCTTTCCTAGCTTAGAGTTTTCTGCAAATGTGCATAGTGTCACCGATAGTGGGAGGTTCTACGGATATTGGATAAAATGCCAAAGGAACTGTGTCAAGTATGATTGGTCTTGCAACCATGCTGTTGCAATTTCAGGATGGTTTGATTAAAGTGGAGTAACCAGTCTTCGTTAGAAATGCCACGGCAAAGCAGATCCAATTTCTTGTAAACTTTTCCACAATCGTTCTGGCAAGCAGAAACCTGTAACTCATCTGTTACAGAATTTAGATACCAGAACATCCTTACAGTTCAAGATAATCCACTGTCTTACAACACTGCATTCATGTGTTGAAAATGAATTGAAAAAAATTATTATTAAAAAAGCCTTTCTTTTATATTTTCAGTTCCCCAATTTAATTGCCTATCGCAATTCCCGTCACAATTATCCTAGTGAGTGCAATTCTCCAGATTCACAACCGGACATGTCCAACAACAGTGCAATATCCACGCTATCTCTCGTCCATGATGACGTTCAATGGTCCCCCTACCAACTTATCGAATATTTGATTTGGAATAACGAGCGACTCGAACGAGAATTGTATGAGACACGCAGACGTCTTTCATTTTATGAGAATAAAGATAAATAATAATTAACTTGAATGTTTTTTTGCACGTGTCAGAGTTACTCAAAGTATCAAACTGCTCTGATTTACGGTAATACAAGCAAGTCTTTGAATTGCTATCGTACCTGTTTAGTTTGACCGAGTAGGCAACTTTTGTAAAACATGGCTAATTCATTTTAGGCGTCTGTGTGCATCCTGGACTAGGTTCTCCTAGGCATCTAGACTAATAACAGCAGGGACCGAGTGCACAACGGTATATCTGGGTTTTCATTGGATTCCTGTTCAATGAATTAGTGCTTGTATACACCCAAGATTTTAAAAAGGTATCTCAAGATATCCATTCCTGATATGTAGACGGTTAGACTTATAAATACGTCAAACCTAAAGAAGATCGTTTCATCAATTTCTGAAAGGAAGCGGTTTTCTAGCCAAGAAACTTCATCCTTCCAAATTCAATTCGCATCCGATAACCTTTTCGTATAGGAATTTGATAAGCTATTTCAACTTGGAATTAATGATGATGTGGCTGTCACCAACTTGTTATGTTTAGCTTAGCCATATTTCTCTTACGGCTTTTGTGTAAGCCGAATCACATTTTGTAGATCTTCAGTCTCCGCTACGATAACTGCATTGTCTGTATATTAAAGATCCTCGATTTTGTGACCATCATCAATTACAGCCCTCTAATGACAAGTCTACCTCATCAACCGCAAAATTGTGGGAATCAAAACATCCTTGGCGGAGCTGATGTAAGTCGCGTCAGTTAGCGTATCCCCACGTACTATTCTCGGACATCTTTAGTACAGATTCTTTCTGTAATATCGAACAATAAAATACGATTAATAGTCAAATGCAGGTGATAATTTACAATTGTACTACACAGGTTGCTGGTATGACGATCGCAAATCCAACATTAAAGTGTAGGTCGTTTACGTAATTTTCTGGTAGTTGAATTTATTTTGGATGCGACCGATTGCCATTTGTAGTTATTGAAATTTTTCCTAAGACCATATTTAAAAGAATACCTGGATCTTAGTAGATTTGGAGTACCCTAGTTTGGATCTAACTTTTGGTAAAAGTGTTTACTTCGATAACCCGTGATCATTTCCATTTTAGATTCCAGTACTGCAGCAGTGGACTGCTTGTGGTCCCTAATCGATGGAAACCAATCGTGAGAAAATAAGTATCAATTTAAGAGCAGCAGTCAAGTGGATAACTGTCATGGGTGATGTTGGAACACTGTGTTGAAAAGCATAGATGTTAAGGTGATCATCGTTTGTGAAACTACTATTACTGAGTCCATTTTCCAACTACTGAACAGTAAACAATTAACCGTTAAAATCACCATTACCACTATAAAAGTTGGTTAACTTTCTGAATTAGTTGTTTCCGCCAGTCGCTTTCATTTTAGTCAGCATGATTTACTGTGGGAGCGTACACTTTCATAACACCTACAATTAAATTCGAAGTCTAAAAGCGGATAGTCATAATCCTACTATTCAATAAGGGCTTTCGTCGCACTTGAGAAAGTAAGTCACAACATTACATTGAGTGGGTCGAGAAACATCACATTGAGAATAACAAAAAGTGCAATTCTGTTTTGTCTAAGCTCTGAGATAAGTTTTTCTACGTATTTGGCCAATAAACTCTTTCCCGTTAACCAGCTATCAGCCATCCTGGTAATACGAGTAACTTTTAAACCCCAATTTCTAAACCATTCTACATACACAATAAGCATAGTTATGTCCAAAAATAGCGCTATTTAGTGATAATATTGATTGACACTGATAACCGTCGTCACTTTGTCAACACATTAACAATCTTAACGCCTGAATTTTCGTTTGACTTGCGACTACTCATTTAGTACCTTATTCATAAATACCGCTAAAAGCCGTTCAATTGCCCACTACTTGTGGATGTGCTAATTATGGAGTTGGTTTCTCGTCTTAGTTTTTCTTCCAACATTACAAATAACGGATCTCAATTATGCTGTTTTACCAATATGTACCTTCGATTGAAAGCCGCTTCTCCAAATATTTTTAGCAAAACTAAACCTAAATAACTCAAGCAATACTATTACACTGATCCTAGATATTTCACTGGGAATTCAACACGTCAATTTCTTACTAGAGTCTAAGACCACATTTGTTATAAGCAGTAGACCAACTAGTTGACGCATTTCACTAAATAGGCCAATAAAATAATTTCACATTTCATTATCTCTTAAACTATATGCCAGTAGTCATTAAACAAATTTAATTAACGTTTCGTATTTACCTTTAAAAAATAGAAATTCTATAAAACAAACTGTTACTCAATGACCATTAATCAGTCATCTCGAAAAAATGTAAACATTAAAATCCGAGAGCAAATGCAGTATGCCGTAATTATGTAAAACCCAAAACACTGTATAAAACAGATAGTAAAATAGAATAACGAAAGTACAATTTACATAAATCACCTACTGGAATCCCAAAGACCATTAGTCTACATAAGGATAAAATTTAGCACGCAATTCCTTTTTAAAAAAATTACAAAAAACCAGATATATTTTATATTCTTACAAAAAACTAAAACTGAATCATTTGACCCTTCTTTTTCTTGTCACCACCAAGTTCGAAATGTTTACATCTCTTAATCGCCAATTGTTTCTTGCATTTACAAGACGAGCATTCCAAACGCAAAACAATCTTTTTTGTAGTTTTTGCTTTCTTACGCAATACGGGTTTACTTTGACCACCATAACCTACACAATCAGACAATGCAATATTTACCTGATTGTTTTCTGTCGTAACGGCGTTTACCTTGGGCATAAAGTGAAGCTTTTCCAGTTTTATACTGTGTCACTTTATGCTGTGTGTGTTTTTTGCACTTTGAACTTTTGCAAAACGTCCGTCTTGTCTTAGGTATATTGACCATTCTGACAGCACGCCCAGTAGAATAAACCTAATTAAACCGCCAAAAAACAACCCCAAACCAAAGTACTAAAAAATATTTTTAATATTTAAAATTATTATTTTTAATAAAATAACATTAAATAAAATGTTAAATTTTTTAACAAATTAAAAAAAAAATTTTAATATTTTTAAAGTTGAAAATTTTATATAATGTATAAACATAATGTAGTATTTTCAAAATTGTTTAGTTTAGTCAGTTTTTTATACAATTTATTAATGTTATTGTAAAATATTAGAAAATACACTACATTTAAAGTATAAAGTACTCATTAGTTGTTGTGTAAATAAAAAATTTTACTGTACTTTTAAATCAACCTAACTTTTAATTATAACCAAATAATATGGATATTGGGTTGAATATTGAAGTGAATTAAGCACATACTAATAATAACTAACCATACGTTAAAACTTAACGTTCTTATTGCTATTGTTTAAATAAATTGTATATACCAATATCTAAAACATAAATTGCTAAATATTTTGATTCTTATAACAACTCCATGTTGTCAGTGATTTTGCATTTTAGGTTTAGACAAATTTTCTTTATTTTTATTTGGGATGAAAAGGGTTAAAGTTTTGAGCTTAAAACTTAAACTTATTATGATTTAATAATAAATAAAACATAATGACAAACAAACATTTTCATCAGGAAAGTGCATATGAAAATAATTGTATAACCTACGGATTTAAAGTGTTAGGTTAAATGAGTACAGTTGTACCATGTACAAATTGTACCTAATTATTATAAATAGCCTCTACTTATTTATGTAAAAAGTATAAAAGCAAAGAATGCGTTAAAAATACAAATATTTCGATGTCATTGTTTATACAGAATATTTAAGAGAATCCAACACATACTAATATAATAATAAGATAAACAAATTCATATTACTTATACATATACTGATCGTAGTTGTAGGTTAGATAAACTCACTATGTTATCAAGGCATTGTTTGACTTAATGAATGTAAAGTACAAACTAACTTTATTATTGACTTCATTAAATTGTATTCCAATTCTCTGCACTAGTTACAGTTGTAACATAAAACGATGTCACTTGTAAAATACAATCTTTTGTTTCACTTAATAATAAACATAGATAATTATGTTACTGTTTATGTACATAAAATTTTTATGTTTTATAACTTTGTACAGTTTAATACATAAAACATTTATTTTCTAAAATGTATTGCCTGCTTATACTTATATCATTTAATATTACGTCAGTTTATACGTTACAGTTTACACGTTACTATTAATAGCAATAGTGTGTTAAAATTTTTAAAATAATACACATTAAAAAGTTGGAACACTACATTACACAATATTTTACCTACTACTTATTGGTTTATGTTTAATCAACTTTGTCTTTTAGTTGGATTTATTATCTACCAAATAAACGTGTTAAGTGTGCAGAAAATATTTGTGAATACATAAATAAGCTAAATAAATCTGCAAGCAAAAAGTATGCTAATTTTATTATTACAAAATTTTTAAAAATTGGATAATAAAATTGAAAAAAGTAAACGAAAAAAATTTAGAAAATTTTTAATATTGAATTTTCAATAATACATAAAATTATAAAAAATAACTTGAAATAAATTATGCTCTATTTTGCTGCACACAAAGATTCAGATTAATAGAATTTACCAAAAAATATATAATTTATTTTAAATAATTTTGGAAGAAAATGAAATTGAAAATGTGTGTGCTGTTATTTACGGATTTTGCACTCTCTCCTAATGTAGTGTGGACTTTGCTAAACGTCAGAATTTTTTGCAAGATATCTTGTTTACGTATGTTATTTCTATAGATAATGTACTAGAAAGAGTCTTGAGTTACAAAAATACATCCATACTAATAGTAAGTAATAAACAGTAAGAAATTAATGAATTTTCTTTAATTATTATAATCATAATTTTAGCAAGATGTTTTAAAAAATTTTAAACATGTTAAAAATAATGCTCCTGTGTACATTTGTTAAATGGTAATGTGCTTTTCAGTATAATTTACAGTTTACTATATGTTCGACCTATTTAGACTGCATATACCTTGTTAAACAAAACTGGTACCTTCGTACATTTGATCCTCAACATCCTGGAATTAAGTGTTATTAGTTTCATGTTTGATTTCCTTAAAAGGTAGATTAACAAATCGTAAAATAACGTATTACTTATAGAAAATATTGTTTATGTTATGGAAAATCGACTTTTAAAAGATTTTATTGGTACCTTAATGGACCGAGATTGGAAATGGCTGGCAGAAGTTATAAAAAACAGTAAATGTTTATTAAATTGTTGACATTATACATTTTGTAACTTTTCATTTACATATTTACATATTTCCGCCTCACATTACATTTACCAGTTCACTTGCAGTTGCGGTGACAAATACATTGGTCGGACAATGCGTCGCTTATCTAATCGGGCTAAAGAACACATTCCTAATTGGATCAATAAGAGGTCAAACGGAAATGAACACTTGTCTACATCATCCATATTACGTCACTTACTACAAACCAAACATCAAATCAACTTTAAAAATTGTTTTAAAGTGCTAATTACTTCTCCAGCTTCGAATATGTTGAAAATTCTCGAATCTGTTTATATTCACACATTGAAACCTGCTTTGTGTGCACAAAAACAGTTCGTCACTACATTAAACTTAGCTTGGTCGTAATGATTGTGTGTAAATGTTTGAGTTGTACTAATTTAAATGTTATCTGTACCCCCTTTTTATTGTTGTATATATATACAGGGTTTAAAATGGTACTTGTCAGTGAACTCTTATTTTTTTATTTGTGCTATTTTAACTTGAAAGTTATATTTTTTTCAACTAAGTAATTATGTTAAAATAATATGGACTATCGATACTTAAAGTTAATTGTGTTTTCACTTTTTTATAATTATAAATAGTTAAGTGTCTTGGAATTTTTGGATAAATTGCATTCAAGTGGGTAAATGGTGATATATATATATATATATATGTATATACTAAAATGTTATATGTTTGTGACTGACGAGAATATATGAAGTGAATTCATCTCACAATTTACGTCTTATTATATTTTTATTTGAAATTATGTATTTTAGTTGATAAATTTTTTTAACCAGTTATGTGTTTTTGAATTACTTTATAATCAATGGTGGTATAATGCTTTATTAAAGGAAAAAATGTTGTAAATTATAATTAGAAAATATTTTTGCGAATAATGTTACTTAATGTGTATTGATAAAGTATTATCTTAGGTATGTATTAGCAAAAATTAAATGTATCTATAATAAGTAACTAAAGCAGGATGCTACAAAGTATTACAGTGGTTCCATTTTCGCACATCAACCGGTCAAAAGTGTAATAATACCTAAAAAATTTAATTTGGATAAAAGTAAGTTAACGGGTTTTTCCAAGGTTTTTTACAAAGTAAACATATGTAAAACAAGCAATATTGGATCAAAATATACTTGAAATTTTTTTATTTGTATGACCGGAAGAACTTGCCACGGTAAACACTAAATCTCCAAAAATGAATTTTAACAAATTGTTAATTGATAAATTTAATTGGTTGATGTTAAAGACTCTTTTCATTGGCTGTTGATTTTATTGATTATTCTATTTTTTGATAGAGTACTTAACGTGTAATTTTCTGCTCTCGCGTCACTTTACCACTGAATTCGATTTAATGGATTTGTTCATTAAGAATTTTTATGCTTATTGGGCTGAATTTTTAATAGCTTTAAAAGAATTTGAAATATTAACCCATACTGAATATTATCAAAGGCTTTTCATAAAAGGAGATCCCAACAACCCTTTTTTAAAATATAAATTTGTTATTTTCCGTTGTTGTAGATTTAAACATGAACCACCTAAAACTACTGGTCAACGGAAACCGAAGTACGTTAATATTTCTATATGTTTTTTAGATCTAAAGATCTTAAATGTTTTTCCAAATTTAATATGAAGTTAATGGATGACATGAAATATAGAATTATTAGTTACAATATTAATCATAAACATTCATTATCTGTAAAGTAAGCAGCTATGTATTTAAAAAAACGTCGTCTTGATGCTAATAAAGAACTACAAATTAAAGATAAATTAGCTCATTACTCTGTTTCTAATATTCAAAAATATATTAAAAATTAATTTAATAAAGAATATACTCAAAAAGATGTTAATAATCTAAAAGCAAAATTTGGTCATAGTAAGAATTTTTTAATTAATTTTTTTGATGTCATTAAAAAAAAATTTATTGTTTATTTATTTAATTTTTTTTTAATTTTTAAGAATTTGTTGAATTGCAGCAAACATTATGTATAAATGTATGCAAAATAATAAATAAAGTTTTTATTTTTAAAATAAGTTTGTTTAATTCACCCATTTTAGAAGGATGTAATTTGGGCGTACTTTTGAAATGCCTTTTCCCGAGCCCGTACCTGCTCATATTGATCCCGCCGTACAGGTGGCCTCTAATTATCATTTTCAGTCTTTACAAGATATAAACAATGTAGTTGAACATATCTTAAGAAAGATTTCTGGAGAATATCGGTATACTGGTATTGGGGCTGTTCAAGATGAATTATTTAGGGTAATTTTGCTTGTTTATTATCATTTACCTAGAATTATCCTGGTGCACTTAATTATTTAAGGTCAATGAGAATTAATCCAGATTTTATACCTTGTTTGGTGGATCATAGAAAACTAATTCAAAGAATCAATACACAATTATGGGCATATGCAACTACTCGCAATGTTATCACATTACTTGATCTTGATCAACTTTACAGGTATATTATATATATATATATATATATATATATATATATATATATAATATATAATTTGTGCTAAATTAATGATAGTAATTTTTTTTATGTATAGCGTCATTAAAACTTATTATTATTTAAAACGTTTTTGACTTACTCATATTGCTACTTATTTGAAGGATCTGTATATTATTTAGTAACTTATATTATTTAGTTTCTATTTATTTGAAAATTAGAACATGATAATATGTAGGATTGTGTTTTAAAAATAACCCAAAGTTTAGAAGTTAGATGCGGTGCAAAACATAACTTAAATGTTTTCATTAATAGAAATTATGAAATTTAAATTTGACGTAATTAATAAATTTAATACACGTTTCAACAATTTTAGTATATATATATTTCCACCTAGAGAAGATCAGAAATAGTCACTCCCAAGTCTAGGTAAAGGAGAAGGATTTAAGCACAAACCTAGCAATTTGATTTCTAATAAATCTACATTGCTAAAGAAGCGCCATTCTAGAAAACAGCAGCAAAGACTTGGAAAAACAATGTCAGTTTTTGATAGACTCGAATCAATATGGTTATGTTCTTCTATCCACCTGAACAATGAGCTTATGCGATGAACTGATTCCAGTCTACTACATGACATACTTATGATTAAATGAAGGAAATTATTTGGTTAAATTTTACGTTTTTTATGTCGTAGATTTATAAAATAAAAAATATACGAAGTATTTGATTGTTTTAATTTTTAGATGGAAGCACTTGACAAATACAAACTTCTTGGTCCTGTTGTATGCATTCCAGCCGTACTTGAAATATTTGAAACCATGCAGTTTCATCAAAATATTACAAGCAGCTTTATTACAGATTCATTTAACCAAACATTTAAAATATCTGGTGATTGTGTTTACGAAGAACTTCAAGAATGTATTTGTGCAAATCGTTATCGTCTTCCATCTTCTAACAGTCGATATTCTCAATCAGTTTGGTGGGAATCCTTGTTTACTCGTCACTTATTAACCAAATTTAATGATGGTAGAATATATAATCAACAGTGTCCTGAACAATTAAGTGCTTTAAATGAGTATGGAGTGCGCATTAAGGGTTTTGCGGCATTGGTTCAAGTAAATTTTTGACAAAATATGTTACTTGATTTTGTTTGGTTTTGAATAACATGGTAGTTTATACATGTTTTAATTTAACTGTTTTTTAATATAGTATTTAAATGTAATAATACATATATTATTTACAGAGTATGGTTTCTATGCTTCGACCAGAAAGTCTTAGCAGAGCATCAAAATTAGCTCAGGAATTATTGGATGCAGATGTTCGCAAAATTTACGAAGAATTTGCTTCGAAGATGATTAGCAATTCGGCTTTGGGTAAGTGGTTGCATAACTTGTATGTTTGTTCTTCTATTTGATAGAAATGATTGCTTCTCGCAAACCGTTTAAGGCATTGAAACATTTGGCTATTTGTTCGACCGAATTGCACGAAGCGCTTCAAAGTTGGGCAGCTGAACGAAATTTGATCTGGCCTGCAGGATATTTAGATTCCTTACTCGTTTTTGGTCAATTTATTCATCGAATTGCAGCAAATGGAGTTAGTTTATTTTAATATTCTATATTTTACATTTTATATCATGATTAGATGGTGGTTTTTAATCCGTTTATTTATAATATTTTTTGTTAGAAGTGATGAGACAACATGTTTATATGCTAATACTTACAAGAAAATTGAAAATTGAGGGTTTTTATTTCTACTTACATGTCAAATCAATTATTAGTTGATTAGAAAAAGTTATTATTATTTTATAAGACTTGAAATAGTGGGTTAACTTATTATTTTTATAACAGGTTTAATTTAAATACCTAAGTTTCAATGTTCAAATATTGTTTGCTGCCTTATATATGTTTTTGACCAACTAATACCAAATTTGATTTTACATAACTTTAACCTAGCCAAGATACTCGGCCCTATTTAAAAAACTCCAGTGATTTGATTTTAATATTGATACTGATATTTTGAGTTGTGTATGTATCACTTATTAATTTAACATAAGTTGGTAGTAGATACATCTGATTAATTGCAAGTTCGTATAGCAACTTGAATTCTTATTTTTATTATTTTTAAATTTTATGTTTTCTACTTTGAATGTTTTACGAGAAACATCTTTCAGCAGTGGACATTTTAGCGAAGCTAAATGTGGGCCCGCATTTTAGTGCCGGCGATGGGATTCGAACCCATGTCCACCGAGGTCCGAATTCGAGCGCTGTACCGCTAGACCACCCCGGGACGAAGAGGTTGTTTGATGTGAATTGAACTGGGGGGGGTGGTGGTGGTGGAGTTTCCTGGTTAGAAGACCATTTCCTTGTGATGACGCCATAGTTCATAGGAGTTGATGAGGAGATTTTCTTTGGGGTTGACGCCAGTTGACAGATCCACAAACATAACCGGCTACATATGATAAATAGTTACCTTGGGATACCGAGATGTATGCTAGAATCCATTCACTAAGCGGGAATCTAGTGAAAGCCCAGTTATACCGTTGTGCACTTGGCTCCTGCTGTTGTTTGTCTAGATGCCTGTTGGCACCTAGTCCTGGATGCACCATGTGGAGGAACAGTCAAGAATATAACTATTATTGAAATCTGAGACTTTGTATGCATTATTCAAATCTTCAGGATTATTAGCATCCTCATGACTTATTAATATTTTTATTTTGTAATTTTGTAGCCGTTTCGTACTTTGGTCCATTTACTCATACTTATGTCCAATGTAGATGGCATCGACATGAAATCGTTGATTGGTCGCATTGCATTGTCGGCTCGATGTGCAACTTCGGTTGATGACGAAGTTTTGGTTATTAATGATGAAGATGACGACGAAATTGATGGAATTGTGACACATGAATCAAAAAACATCGATGTCAGTCGTTCATCTCAAGTTGACAATGAAGCAATAAACAATGAATGTACAATGGATATTGAAGGTGAGTTTTAGTGTTTTTACAAAAATGGATGCTATCAACTTTATTGATTTTATTTGTGCTCCATTTTTGACTCAACATGTAAGTTTTATGTGATATTTAGAATAGAGTATATGTATCAGGATAGCAAAATCCTCGATTCACATCTGTCTCGATATTGGTGGCAGTTGCATTAATGGCACTAAATAAAGTCCTTGTTTGGCTTTGTTAAATTTCCACTTATTGACAACGTATTTTTGTGTGTGAATCATTGAAGCATTAAACCAAGAATACAATATTATTGTATGGTATAGCAAATAGCAAAAATGGTAGTTTTTAAAGAACACAAGACCGCTTTGTTAATTCCTGTAAATACGGGCGTCGTCGCAAGGAAGCGGTTTTTTTAGTCAAGAATTGCATTGCACAGGAATTCGGGATGCTATGTGACCTTGGAATTGCTGATGTCAACTCAATTTCTAGCATTACATCTTGTGCATAAGGAACAATAGATTTTTGAGGTATTGAAAGATGTTTCCCGTATACCATTCGAAGTGGTAAAAAATAAAAAGAATTTAGGGTCATGTCACAGTGAGATGAAAAGTATTTAGAAAGAGTAATAACTGTCAGGTTTCTGTTTTTTAGAGTATTGGAATTTAAAAATGTGGAATTTGATTGGTTATTTATTTCGAAGGTCATAACATACTATATTATTATTATTATTATTTGTGGTACTAGTGACTATTTTTGAAGTATTTTAATTAATCGATTGCTTATATTATCTGTTTATGTATCATCTTTGCATCTTACTTAAATTATGTTTTTATTAGTTTATAAAATGCTATATGATAGTATTGCTACGGTCTCCTGCCGATAATAATGTTGAGAATTATGCACATTGTTTTTTGTACTTTTTCAAGGTACAGTTAATTTTTAAACAACTTTTTAATTGCTTGGACAACATTTATTGGCATTAAGTGTAACGTTCATTCATTGGTGTTGGCATGTAGTTACCTCTTGTTATGATTGGTCGTTCAAGTGAGCTACTTATTATCTGCATACTTTGACTTGCTAACCCAGGGGTCAAAACAAGAACACAACACAAGGTTTGGACCAGATTGAAATATTACAAATTGCACCTAATCTTTATATATAGGAATGGGCTAGTTATCCAGTCCATTGACTGCCTGTCACACAATCCGACTTCATTATGATTCGTCGGATGAGTCACTTATCGATCGTGAATCGGTGTCGTCCTAACATTTCTTTATTTATGAACTGATCCACTCCGATGGATTTATAAACATGGCAAACGACGTTTCTTGGTTAATAGATGGCATCTTTCTGACGGCGGCGTTGCTTGAAAAGATTGATGAAAAAGCCTGATTTTTTGTCCAAGGGCTGCTTATATCTTAAGATATCTTTTAAGTCTACTTACATTCGTCCGCCAAGACGGAATCCCAGTCATAACGCTGTGCACTCGGTCCTTACTGTGCTAGTCCCGGTTCTTCGATGCACCTAGTCTAGGGTATCCTGATTAGGAAAATCGAAACTTTGTAAGCATTACTTAAATCCCCCAAGATTATTAACTGTAGAAAAGTTTTAACATATTGAAAATCAAAGTAATTGGTGTTTCTAAAAATTAATCAATGCAATTTTTAATTACAATGTATTTATTGTCTGATGTTTGCTTTCAAATACTATACAGAAAACGACAACCTTGATTCACATTTGATCACTGTTGTCCATCGATTCAATGATTGCATTCGACACAGAATCGAAAATGCTGAATCGGTTGAAGATGATTTGTGGACGGCTTTGGCGTCGCTCGAAAACGATCTGTTGCCTGTCGACGACGATTCGGGTATTTGTCGACAACGCGATTCCGTGTTGAGACAAACGACGCTGTTGAAGTGTTTGGCTCAAGCTGGTCGAACTAAGCAAACGGACATAGTTGATGTGAGTCTGCTTTGTTGTTTACTTTTTTGCGGTAAATAGATTGTATTGAGGGGAGGGGGTTTGTAATTCCGGTTATAATTGACATTGAAAGTCAATATATATCCGGTGTGCACGCTATGAGGGCAATGATTTGCGGATTTTGGGTAACTTTGACTACTCTCGGTGGGGCAATGTTTATTCTCAATGATGATGAAAGAAAGCTTCTAGCTTTGACGGAATGCCTTTGAAGATTTTGCAGTAGTGGACTAGCATTTGGTTCTGGTGGTGAAGTCCAAATCCATGTCCAATCAGGTTTGAGTCGAGAACTGTATCGCTAGATCAATCCGCCTGTTTTTAGCTAGTAAACTATTTGACTGTATTACTAAGTTGCTTATAATATAATCCTTTGTTAATGAGTATAATGTTTGCTACTTTGGGCGTTTTACGAGAAACATCTTTCAGCGATGGACATTTTACCGAAGCCGAAGGTGGGCCAGCATTTTAGTGGGCCGGTGGTGCGATTCGAATCCCCGATGTCCAAATCGAGCGCTGCATCTTTAAACCATCCCGGCACATATCTTTATTATTATTATTATTAGTATCATTATTACTTTCATCATAATTTTCTTGGCTTATTGTTTGATTGCTTAATGTAAAACATTTTCGAGTAAGTGGATATTTAGCCTGATGGGCTAATCGGTAGTGGTATTCGAAACCATGCTTATCCAGGTACAATTTTGGTTTCATTCCGTACAATTGTTGTAAGTTAATAAATATTCAGTTGCTTGTATTTTACGATTTTCAGTTATTTAATGAAATATTTTTTCAATTATACAGTAGTTGACGCGTGTTGCCTTATTACACATATTTACAAAAATTTTAGATCGCTTCCCTATATGTATCGTCAAAGGCAGGTTCCAACGAATTCAATTCTGTCCAGTCCGAAAATCATGAACAAGGCTTTGATTACACTATTGTTTACCAATTTTTGAATAGACTTACTTGTGTGTCTCAACGGACGAAAGAAGTTAGTTTTAGCTTATCCATTTTGTATAATCTGCCAGATGTGCATTTTTTCGCGTCATTGATTTGTTTAAAAGTTGTTTCTAACGTATGAGAAGTACACTTTTGTTTTTTGAATGGTTTTTGATGAAATTAGCAATTTCAAAGATTTTTTACCATTTACCACTTTGTAAAAATTAAGACTTGACAAATAGTACTCAATTTTGGTTATGCCCGTGTTGTGAAATGAAAAAGGATTGGAGCTTGTAACTAGCAACACTAACATCGTAAAAGAACAATCATCATCATCATCATCATCATCGGGGATAAGCATCCCCTATCGTCTAAAGTAGTCCAAATTACCAACAGTCTGCAAAAACATAAATATGCACTTAATGAACGACACTTGAGAGGATTGCTGACTTTAAATGTTTATTACATCCAGAATTAGACCCTTCCAGTGATTTCCATTAGCTGTAAACGGTGGGCAAACGGACGCCCAATTAAGTAAAAATTATATCTAAGTGTTGAATTAAAACGTGGCAAATAATACTCTACTTTCCTCATGCCCGTGTTGTGAAATGAAAAAGGATTGGAGCTTGTAACTAGCAGCACTAATGTTATAAATATTATTATTATTATTATTATGTTTGCTACTTTGAATGTTTTACTAGAAACATCATTCAGCAGTGGGCATTTTAGCGAAGCCGAACGTGGGCCCGCATTTTAGTGCCGGTGGTGGGATTCGAACCCCCATGCCCACCGAGGTCCAAATTCGAGCGCTATACCGCTAGACCACCCCGGCTAAAAGAACAATGGGGAAAACAATTAAGAACTACAGGAAGCTATGATACGTGAAAACTTATGCCAATTTGTTTGAGCATACATTGAATTCAACCGCAATCAAACTGAAAGGGTTTTCATTTTTAAATTAAAACGTTTGGTTGAGACGGTTGAATGGCAATGCAAAAATGGGACTTTTTATTTTTCCCCATTGAACATGGGTATAAAATTGTTCAATTCATCATTTTTCCGGTTTGTAGGACATTTGTACAATTGTATGCGACTGTTTGAATATTGATTTTTCTGAAAATTTGAAAGAATTTGTCGGTTCATATGTGCCAGACAATTCGGTTTGTCAAAAATTGGACCAACGCAAGGCTTTTGTTTATCAGTAAGTGTTTTTTTCTGAAATTACAGGTCTAATCTAGTTCCAGTCCTTTGTACTTTTGCAATCCTTTGAGTTATACTTGGTGGAATCAGTTATGTTTGATCCCATGAAGGATAAAAGACTTGGTGTTTTGTGTCTAAGCTTTTTGATATCTGTTTCTTGTGGTTTTGGGTAATGCCAATAAAGTTTCAAATTCCAAATTTCTGACTGCTCCTACTCCACGTGGTGTATCTTGGGCGAGGTGCTTCTAGGTATCCAGACTAATAACAGCAGGAAACAAGTTTACAGCGGTATAACGTGGCTTCCACTTCAGCGGGTGCGTGCAGACATATATCCAGGGTACTTAGAAGGTATCTTGAGGTATACGTATACCAAGGCTAAGGGAGATAACCCTGACAAATCAGGCGACCTTGTCAATCTTTGCGAACAGTGGCGACGTCACAAAGATGCCGTCTACCAGCCAAGAAACTTTGTTATTCTTCCATATTTGTTACGCTTATTAAGCTATCGAAGTGAATCGTTTATATGTCGTATAAATATAGGAAATAATGAAGAGGTGACCACGTCACCAACCAAAATGAATGAATGAATGAAATAATCCACCTAACACCCAGGCATAACGATGACTTTGTTAATACATTTATCATTTAATTGAACGTTTACTGTTCTATCTATTTCATTTATTCTGTTTTGTTTATAATGTTATTTTTATCGTTTATTAAGATATATTGTTTACATTTTTTCCTACAACACCAAAATTTACGATTGTATAGTAATAATTTGTGTACTAGAGTGGTTTCGTGTACAGTGCTGGATTCGAGTGTTACCACCGCCACTAGGTACAGGCTAAATTTAACGTCGGTAGATTATTTTTGTTATGATACTCCAGGAGCTTAATGTTTAAATGCGAGCAGTTAAATCATAGTAGACTGTTTTTATTAATTATTGAACTTTGCTGTTACTTTTATAAGCAAAAGGGTTTTGTACTACTACTACTACTACTACTACTAATAATAATAATAATAACTATCTCGACAATTTGCTGATCAATCGTTTTTTGTTTATTAATTTAGCCAAACATTTGTACCCACTTCATCAGTATTGCCTCGTGCAGATGGATCAGCTCCACTCGCCGTCCAACAATCAGCCGCGTCTGTTGGTGTTGTTCGAAGCACAAAGTTATTTGCACAGTCTGATGCAGTTTTGGAATTTTTGTCAACTTGCCCGTCGTTACTCGATTTGGCTGTCTGGAGTCAGTGGAACTATTTGTTGTTCGACCGGTGGGGTGCTCTGGACGAATTTATGATAAAATGCGATTCACGCAAAGGTTGGTTTTCATTGTGACTGACTATCTCTTGGATGTTTTGTTGTATTTTGTCTGTATCGTAAATGAAACGGTTTAATATGACACGACTTTTAAAGTTTAAGGATGTCAATGATTCTGAGGATTCGAGTAATATTTATAAGGTCTCAATTTCCAATGATGGTAATATTCGTGACTGTTCATACTCCACGTGGTGAATCCTGGACTAGGTGCTAACATGCATCTAGACTAATAACAGCAGGGACCGAGTGCACAGCGGTATAACTGGGCTTCCGTTTTAGCGGGTGGGTGCAAGCATACATCCAGGATACTTAAAAGGTATCTCAACGTATACGCATACCATATGTAGCCATTCGGCTAAGGGAGATAACCTTGACAAAAAATCAGGTGGTTAGCACTGATATGTCGGTGTGGGGCTTTGACTGCCATGCAATGTTTTCAAGTCTATTGTGGATTCTTAGGAGTGGGACGTCCAACCCTTATTGCAAGAATATTGTTGTCCTGTCCAGCAGGAGATCGTCAATTAACAATTGGTGCCACGATTCGTCTTTTTATCAGTTATCGTTAATTTGACAATTGCAGTTGGCAATTTTATTGTTTTATTGGACATTTTATTTGTAACTTTGAAAGAAGTTCAATTGCTTTTTCTTTATTCAGTCAACTTTCAAACCATATTCTTTATTTTTGTGAGAAAAAGAAGACTACCAGTACGAATGATTTTATGTGCTGTCGTTTTGACTGTGCTCTACTCTATAAAAACATGTTAGAACATGCTTTGTGCTAATTTTTTTAGATAAAAGAAATATTTATGTTGGCGTAGTTATTAGATTAGTGTAATTGTGGTTTATTACCTGAACTTATTAACGGAAGCATTTTTTAGTAAGTAAACATTTACATATACTAAACAAAGGTCCGCATTTAATGTCAGTGATAGGACTCGAGCTTATTCCAACTCACGTCCAGCCCTTTACTTACTTTTAGCATTACGGTATTATAACGGTTGAACCATTTTATTAATATTATTTACTTGAATACAATGTATTTTTTGAAAATTAATTCAATCAGTGTTTGATGAATGCAATTTGATTGGTTTAAAATTACTACCCACTGGATCAATAATTCGTCTAAGTGCTCGTCCAATCAAAGCTCAAGTTGAACATTTAATTCAACAATCGTGTTGGATGAAATCGTACACAATGGTTTCCAATCTAGACAATAAAAGGACCAATCAAAATGGACATAGAGAAAATGACGATTGGTCGATGTACCAATTATGTGACTACATTGTGGGAAGTGCTTTTTTACTCAGTACAATGCCACTGCAAGAATTGCGAGCAATACTAAAGCAGAAATTTATGGGAAATTCTAGTAGGTGTATTGACTTTTTTATTATTTTTATGTTGATTGTCAATTGAAATATTTTTAGTTAAATGAACTTTGCACGTTTTAATAAAACCATTTATTTACTGTAATAGCACTTACGCTGGATGTGCAAATGTTGGGGACATTTATGTAGATAAGTTCTATTGTGTGCGTCGTGGTGGTCAAGTAGTACAGCGCTGGACTGGAAGTTGGATGGTCATGGGTTCGATTGTCATTACCAGCACTAAGGTGTGGACTTTATGCTAAAATGTCTACTTGCTAAAACATTTTCTTGTGAAACATATAAATAATAATACTACTACTACTAGTAGTAGTACTAGTAGCAGTAGTAGTAATAGTAATAATAATAATAAATGTACAGGTCGAAGGTCATCCACCCGTAGCTCAGTGGTTTAAGGTGCTGGCTTGACACCAGATAGGGCGTGGGTTCAAGTTCATGTGTGTAAAACTTGAAAGGTATGCACTGCTGGTGATTCCAAATAAGGATGAAACAGCTGTACAGTGCTCATGGTTGACTTGAAAACCTAGAAAATTATTCAAGTGAATCTGACAATACTATTATAACATTTCTAGTAATAATAATGATAATAATAACAGTAGTAGTCACAGTAGTAATAATAATAATAATGATGATAATAATGATAATAGTAATACTGGTTGATCGGGGTAAAGTGAAACTGTTGTATTATCATTTTCAACGTTAAGTATTTGCAGAAACATTTAATTAAAAGGAATTTGTTTTTTGGCTATTAACACACATGTATGCAGTTATTTTAATGTAGGTTTTTCCCAGTTTGGAGGTTACTAGCTTTTACAAATGGCACATCAGTTTTGTAAAAGTTGTGTAAGTAATTGAAATAATTATATACGAATTTGTGTTTAAAAATTTAAATTACAGATCCTCTTCATTGGATTATTTTTGTTTATGAATTAATGCTTCACATTCCTTCAACTTTACTTGGTGTAGTATTTGCTGAGGTAAAGTGTTTATTTTGTAGTGCTATTATAGTAGTTTTTATTTATAAAATTTTATATTTCATTTTTATAGTAATTTTTAATACTAGTTTAGTGTTTTTATATGTTAAAGTTACATTTATTGGTGTACAAAAAATAACAGTAATAATCCTGCTAATAGTAAGTACTTAATATTGTTACTCGATTGATTTAGTTTCAATTAATTGCAAAGTTAGCAACGTTATAAATTGGAAATTTATTGAGGTTGGTAACTGCGTCACCGCCTAGTTTTTTGTCAAAGTTATCTCTCTTAGCCCAACGGTTACATATAATATACGTATATCTTAGGATACCTTTTAAGTATCCCGGATGTATGCTTGTACCCATCCGCTAAAACAGAAACCCAGTTATACCGCTGTGCATTCGGTCCCTGCTATTATTAGTTTCGATATCTATAGGTACCTAGTCTAGGATCCACCACGTGGAGTAGGAACAGTCCGAATTATCCCCATCATTGGAAATTGAATTGAAAAATAAAATAATCAATTTTTTGGTTGCACAATTTAAAAATGTACCATTATTATAAATATAGGTTGTCGTTCCTGTTTTGCAAGAGTCCCACCTCCGTTCCCAATCTGATTGGATTGACAATCCTCTAATTTCCATTTCCAAAGAATGCTATTCAAACATAACAATGGATGGCACTAAAGACACAAATTGCACACTACTCGATTTCATTTGTGCAAATCTTTTGCCCCGACAACCACTCGAACGTTTCCGCTTCCTGTCGGCTGTCGGTGCTTTGGGCTATCAGCTGAATTGGCCAGCTTTCGTCGATTTGTTCGAATGCCAACTTTTGCAATGCGGCGACGGCAATGAACCAGCTGCATCTACCACTAACGCAACTCTTCAAACGGAAGAATTAATTTTGGACGTTGTTGACACAAAGTCGATGTTAGCGGATAGTGGGCACATTGAGTTGTCCATTGGGGCACATTGTCAAATAACAAGGGATGAAACGGTGAATAGTGTAGATGTGAGTTAATAGGGACAAAGTTAATTTTAGAGGTAAAATAGTTGGTGGGGCGGGGAATAAAATGATATTGAATGGCTGTAAAGTGATAATGTTGACGGTATTGATAAGAATATATAACTCATCGAACGCTAAATTGTAGCGCTTTTGTTTTTTAAAACTTGCAAGTCTTGTAATTGATTAGCTTTTGTGTGTGCATTTTTGACTCTCTTAACAGAAATTTTTACATTTTTATATGTTTTACAAAAATCTATTTTTTCATGTATTAGAATTGAATGGTTATTTGTTATTTTCATCAATGTGTATGTGTTTAAATTGTACAATTGTAAAAGGTATCAGACTTTCAGATTTTGTAGTGAAGTTATCAGTACAGTTGCAATTGGGAATTGCAAGCATATAGAAACCTTGGTTTCTTGTATTGTGTACTTTGAACTGTGATTATATATATATATATATATATATATATATATATTCGTGTACTGAAAGCTGCTTCTACTGAAGTATCTAAACCAATAACAATAATAATAATAATAATATATTGTACATATACATATAAAGTGGACTGACATTTATCCGAAAAGAATGAAAAATGGAAGGGGATTATGCGGGATGCTATTCAGACTTGACATTAAAGAAGAGGTGGCTGTTCTAGCAGCTGTTGTTGATGTTGTATACGATGAAAGACATTATGTCATGTTTGTAATATTTTAGCAAAGAACTCAATCGACTACTGACTACAATCCGCTTGCGTACGGAGTTCGTTCAGATGAATGTCGTGAGTTTATTAATAAATTTAGACGTCAGCAATTTGGGATTGGAGTTGAATTAGACTCGGAGGCTTCAGAATTGGTCCAAGTAAGTTTGAGTGCTTATGAGACAACTTTGTTTGTTGAACCATATGTATATATATATGCAAGTAATTGTAGTTTAACTTTGAAGTTTTTTTTAGAATTTAATCAACCTAATAAGTATTTACTAAAATATGTAATTAATTTATAACTTTTGTGTATGCTAGGTTTTCTTCGCACATACAAAATATAGGTGGCAAATACGGAAATAATGAATAAAGGACCATGTTATCTATCTATTCAATTTAATTTATGATACATAGTCGCCGGTGAACCCAGTGATTAGTTAGAGATGTCATTTTATACTTTATTTTTTTATTCATTACTGAGATACTAATGATTCCGAGGATTTGGCTAATAGTTATAAAGTTTCAATTTATAATGATGGTGATATTCCTGACTAGACTAGATGTACTCAAGTACATAGATCAACACAGCAGGACCGAGTGCACAGTGGCATAAATGGGATTACATTTTGGTGGATGGATGCGAACATATATCTTGGGTACTTTGAAAACATACATCTGTAGCCTAAGGGAGATAATCCTGATAAAACTTTAGGCCGATTTATAAAACTTTGCTACCCGTGGCGTCGTCACAAGGATGCCAATAAACTTTGTTCACCTGCTACGTTTGTTACGCTTATCGAGCCATTGCACTCGATCGTTTGAAACATACTGTACAAATATAGAAATAGCGATCGAATTTAATGCATTACTGGCAAAATTGAAAGTGGGCTATTAAGCACATTTGTTGTATGTGTGTGAAAAAACAATTGTTTTTAGAAAATGGAAGCCAAATTGTCGCGTAGTTTGGTTCAATTGTCCGACAATTTGTACGGATCGCCCAATCACTTCCTGTTGGAATTGATTCAAAACGCCGATGACAATACGTACGATGAAAGGCGTGTGTTGCCTACGTTGGAAGTTCGATTGTCTCATTGTCCCGACGGTGACAACGACGCTAGTCAATTCCAATTGTACGTGATGAACAATGAAATTGAGGGTTTTTCTCAAAACGACGTGTCGGCTTTGTGCGATGTTGGTTTGAGTACGAAGGTGGACGAACGCGATACGAAAATTGGTGAGTGACGTTCGATGTGGAAATATTTTGAAAGTGAAATTTTAGTATTATTATTATTATTATTGTGCCGGGGTGGTCTAGCGGTACAGCGCTCGATTTGGACCTCGGTGGGCATGGGTTCGAATCCCACCACCGGCACTAAAATACGGGCCCACGTTTGGCTTCGCTAAAATGTACACTGCTGATAGATGTTTCTCGTAAAACATTCAAAGTAATAAACATTAAAAAAAATTATTACTATTATTATTATTATTATTATTATTATTATTATTGCTATTATTGTTATTACTACTACTATTATTATTACAAAACCTTTTTGCTTTAAATTAAGCATGGGGGCAACCATATAACAGTAACAGCAAAAGCAACAACAAAGTCCTATAATGCAAAAAGAACATGGAGCAATAAAATAATTCCATGTTTGAATATTTTGTCAACATTTTTGTTTGATCCCCCGTGAGACATTCATTTCAATTAGATCTTTCCGAATGGTTGTTAGTCAAGTTTTCTGTAGTTTACCCCCAATCTTTGTTTTATCATCGTCAATTGTCCATTCCAAAACCGTCTTTTGGACGGTAAACGTTATATCAAATTCGAGATAACTTTCAATTTCACAATCTTCCTTCATTGGTATCGCGACAACGAAGGTTGCACTGGTTTGGATACGTTTTTCGTTAAAATCCCGTCACTTTGGCTTGTCCAAATGCCGATTGGAAGAAAAGGAAAGGCGGTCAGAAACGTACTTGGACGGATGCTGTTCGGGATAATTTTCACTCTATTTTGGCTGGGACTTTATATTTGTGCACGCCCCCGATAACCGTGAACAGTGGAAAGGGATTGTACGGGATGCTACAAGAACTTGGAACTAATAAAGAGGTGGCTTTGTCACCAACTTGTATTTTATATTATATATTGAGCTCATTCATTCATCATTTATTTTGGTTGGTGACGTGGTCACCTCTTCATTATTTCCCATATTTATACGACATATAAACGATCGACTTTGATGGTTTGATAAGCGTAACAAACGTAGAAGAATAACAAAGTTTCTTGGCTGGTAGACGGCATCCTTGTGACATCGCCACTGTTCGCAAAAATTGACGAGACCGTCTGATTTTTTGTAAGGGTTATCTCCCTTAGCCCAAGGGCTACATATGGTATACGTATACCTTTAGATGCTTTTTAAGTTTCCTGGGTGTATGTTCGCACCCACCCGCCGTAGCGGAAACCCAATTATACCGCTGTACACTCGGACCCTGCTGTTATTAGTCTAGATGCTTAGGGGCATCTAGTTCAGGATGCACCACGTGGAGGACGAACAGTCAAGAATATCACCATCATTGGAAATTGAAACTTTATAAGCATTACTCAAATCCTCAGGATCATTAGCATCCTATTCAGCTATCTCTCAACCGTGCTCTTATTGTTTTGGTAGCAATGTAAATTGTTGGTGTTAGATTGTCACTTGTTTTTGTCTTTCTTTTGTTTGAAATTTGATTTTTTTGGGAAACATATCATAAGTTACTGATGATGGTATGAGCTCTTTGTACTGAGAGGTTGGGTGGATCCAGTCATTTGAATATTGTCTTCTCTACAGACTTTTGGAGTGTGAACTGGTAGCACAGCTGGCTATGCGCAGCTTCCACTTGAATATATACTCGGTCTCTACTGTGTTGGTCTGTGTGCTTCATTGCATCCAATCGAGGATGGGCCATGTAGAGGCAACAGTCTGGAATATTACAATTATTGAAACTTTCTAACCATTAGCCAAATACTCAAGATCATTAGCATTCCTTTTTATTAACAATTACTTTACATGTTTTCTTATTTTCACATTGCCCAGGTTGCAAGGGCATTGGATTCAAATCGGTCTTCAACGTAACCAATTGTCCCCAAATCCATTCGAACGGCTTTCACTTGTTCTTTGTTCGGTCTGTACCCTGTCACGACGAGGCCGCTACCTCCTGCTCAATTATGTTGCCCCAGTGGCTGAGTCAGTCTGCCTTGGCGAAACAAATAAGCCAACAGTCGGTTTTGACTCGGTTGCCTTCGTGGTGTCGCACCCTATTCGTTTTGCCTCTAACGAATCCGAATTTCCATTCCGATTCATTTGTTGGTCATTTGGAGCAGACGTTCAAGCCAAGTGTCATTTTGTTCTTGAGACGATTGAAGTGTTTGAACTTTTGTTTGGAGCAGGTACGTGTGTGTGTGTATTTATTTAGTCTCGATGTGTGTATGCATGCGTCCATCCACCGAAGCGTAATGCCAGTTCTACGTCTGTGCATTTCGGCCCTATTGTGTCCATCTAGGTACTTAAGTGCATTTAATCCAGGATGCGCCACGTGGAGATGACAGTCAGGAATATTACAATTATTGTAAGAGATTGTTAAAATTGCAGTGAATAAAACGTAACCGGTTTCTCCGGTCTATAATAACGCACAAGTGGGTTTGAATTTTGCTATGAACACAATTTCAGCATTTCTATCGGTACTGTCTTGCCCTAACATTTTGCCTATCTAAAAAGGAAGTGCTAAATACCTATTCAACGTTTTTTGTTGTCGATTTTTTGACAATCAACATTTGCCATAATCAACTGGTAACATGAGAGAATCATAATGTGCTATCCACATTGTATGAATTATTGTGCTCGGGTGATTTAGTGGTTTAGCGCTGGACTCAAAACTTGGGTTGATTGAAGTGCCACTTCGCTAAATGTCTACTTGGTGAAAAATGTTTGTTGTGAAACATTTAAGCAATAATAATATTATCAATGGGTTTTTAAGGGATCAATTATTTTACAATTGTCAGATTCACTTGAATAATAAATCCATTGGGTTTTTAAGTCAACCAGGAGAACTATACAGCTGTTTCATCTTTAGTTGCAAGCATTAACATCGAATAACCTTCAAATTTCACACACACACACACACACACATGAACATGAACCCATACCCTATTTGGTCTCAGGTCAGCGCCTTAAACCACTAAGTTACGGGTGGATGATGTTGAATCTGATTAATTCTAATTGCCCCATGTCCTCAAATGCTTCTACGTTTCTAATAATAGTAATAATAATAATGATAATAATAATAATAATAATAATAATAAATACACATTATTAATTTATTTTTGCGTTTGCCTAGTCAAATCCTTGCGTTAGTCTCAAACGTAGATCAAAAGTGCTTGCCACATTTTCAATGGGTCGAGCAAAAGAAGAAGACGAAGAGGAACAATGCGTCGTTAAGCATGTGGTCATTGAGGAAAGCAAATCGGTTACAACACTACACGAATTTGTTTGCTTTACACACACTTTTCCGGTCGATTTTAAGGAATACAAAAAGGTGTGTTTTACATTTTGGCAATTTATTTGTTTATTTTGGCTACTTTGAAAGTTTTACGGGAAACTTCTTCTAGCAGTGGACGGACATTTGAGCGAAGCCGCACGTGGCTGTCCGCATTTAGTGCCCACTCAGGTCCACGTCGAGCGCTGTACTGCTAGACCATCTCGGTAGTGCTACTTTTCGGCTATTCGTCGTGAATGTGTTGTTTTTCAGGTTTGGACATATTGAACAATAAATGTCTTTTTTTAGATGTAATTTTGACAATTTTTTTATACTTGTGTGATAACAATATGCTGGATGCAGTTTGAGTAGATCAAACATGTAGTAAATTGTAGAACATACTGAAAAATACCTTACCAATTTCGAAGTTTACGTTGTAGTATTATTCTAAACATTTTCTCATATTGACTATCAATCTGATTGTAACTGATTAATGAACAATTATAGAAACATATAAATCCATTTTTTTAGTATAACGAATGAAGTAATTACTTGTCTATACTTTAGTTGCATTGAATTTATCATCTGTATGATGATTCTTTTTTACTTTGCAAATATAATTATGTTCTACAAATATTGATTTTAAACCGTTGTTTGCAACTTGATTCTATTTGTTGTGTAGAAGCTAACCGAAATTTCGATAGCCATATCGCTCTCAGACGCCGAGCCACTGAACACTAATCCCATTTTCGCTTATTTGCCAATTCGAGATATTGGTTTTCGATTTTATCTAAACGGTAAGTACTCACAGTCGAATATTTCAACATTTTAGCAATGGTTTTGATTTTGGGGTTAATGCGAAGCATTTACCAACTTTCAGATGTTTCTAAAAAAAAGATATTTGGAATTTATATGTGAATAAAAACGTTTGGTTTTTTTACGTTGGCAACGAAAATGTGATAACATGAGACAAAGTTAGTAGAGAAATGTCTTTGAAAGCATTATGACTGAAAATGAGTAAATAAATAACATTTATTTATTATTTATTTGGTAATGAGGTTGAACATAATCATTTATCAGATTTTTTAATTTTAATAATTTAGATTTATTATATTAGACTGTAGTTTGAACATAAATGTAGAATGTTAAGGGGCGGATATATGTAAAGTTGTCAAATAAATTTATTTGAAAAAGTAATTCTACTTATAAAATGTTTAAGTAGTATAAGGTCTAAAATATAAATAATGACATTATTTTTTTATATGTTGCTTGTGATAGACACATTTGTCGCGTCTGTTTTTTTATCAACAATTTTTTATTTTTTAGAATAATATAAATAATAGATTTGAATATTTAAAATATGTTGTTGTTTTACCAATAACTTGTCAATTAACATTTTTTGTAGCCGATTTCGATTTAACTTCTTCTCGTGAGGACATCGATTTTAAAAGTGAATGGAATCATTGGCTTATTCGCAGAGTATCGAATACGTTTGCATGCATTGCGGAAAGTTTGAAAAAAGTAAGTTGAATTTGATATTAATTTTTGAACGAATAGTAATAGTTAGATTTAATGTAATTATGATTCCATAATTACATCAACGCAGTGAATGTGCTATATTTTTAATTTACTGTACATTAATTATCTCTTATTACTGTTTTTTATATTTGAATTTTTTGTGGAAAATTATTATATAATTACTTATGTTATGAACTTATTAATTATTATTGTTCTATTATTGTTATTTATTTATTATTTATGTTTGCTACTTTGAATGTTTTACGGGAAACATCTTTTGGCCGCGGACATTTTGGCGAAGCCGAACGGGGGCCCGCATTTTAGTGGGCCGGTGGTGGGATTCGAACCCATGTCCACTAGGTCTCAGTCGAGCGCTGTACCGCTAGACCACCTTGGCCCAATTCGATCTCTTCTTAGTTTATCGCCGAATATCCCAACAAAACGTGTTTTATTTCAACAAAATGTGTTCAATAATCCAATTATTTAGTAACCGACTGCTAATTTGCATTTGCCACAACATTTGTGTGTTTTTTTGACAGTTGCCACTTTCCTGTTTGAACTGCTCGTCCCACAACTTGGTCGTTGGTCATTTGCGATGTTCTCGCGCCGGACTTATTGGTCGATTTTTGGCAACGTTGCCTCACAACTGGCACTGCAAACAGCGGTCGTTCAATTTGAATACGTGTCACAATCCATTGTTGTATGACATGGTCGACCAGATTTGGGCCAAGTTGAGTCATGTCTGTTGGATTCCGGCAAGAACCTACGGCGACGCTTCTGGTGGATCAAGTAGTGGTGCGAAAGACGACGAAGCATTGGTTGTCTACGTTCGACCGTCGGATGTTTTTGTTTTTAGTCAGCCAAGTGACGACGATGTAGTGACAGTGGGCGAGGAACATGAAGGCGAAGTGAAAAATGTACGTTTAAATAGCATTATTATTATTATTATTATTATTACAAAACCCTTTTGCTTTAAAATAAGCATGGGAGCGACAGTAAAAGCCGAAATGGAGTCCTATTATTGTTTCTATGGCAACATAGATTTTTTACAGAGGCCAGGTTGCTAGCTTTGCGCATAGAACTGTCTAGATTGATTCATTTCTGATTTTATTTAGCCAAAGTTGAATAGCATTGATGCTTTTGTGATGGAATATGATTATTGAATCGGGTGGTATCTGTGGTAAGATGATCTAACGTCCATAGCAAGACGTGAAAAGAAAATGTAGGTTGATTTGGTCCGATAGGACGTAAGGTGTATTGTGTGCCCTCTATTTTGATTATTATTCATTTTTATTTATGTTAGCTACTTTGATTGTTTTGACGGGAAACGTGCAGTGGGGACATTTTAGTGGATCGGTGTTGGGATTCGAACCCATACCCACCCAGGTCCAAATCGAGCGCTTTACCGCTAGATCACCCCGACATTATATTTTGTCCGTGACTTTACCTTGAAAACTATGGCTAAGCCGTTCTACCGATATATCCCTATACACCTCCGAAAATTGTGAATAATGAAAGGTGATTATTAAGCGATATTATGCGAACTTGAAGAGGTGGCTTTACGACTAACGGTTGTTGTCGCATTGTATTTGAAAAGTGTAAACAACTGAATGGCCATTTGTTTCTCAAAATTGTTTTCAAGGTGCTAATTGTAATTGTAAATATTTTTTTGAAAGAATTGTTGATTCTATTTATTTATATCCGCTACCATATTTCTAGAAATCGTATCATCAACTCAGTCGACAGTCGAACATTTTCCAATTTGTCTTCGATCAATTGCCAGTCATGTACCAACCCGATCCGAATTTATTGGACGACTTGAGAATGGCCGACGCGAGTCGAATTGTGCCGCCGCCGACAGACGATTCGAATGTTGTCGATTGTCGGTTGCAAATTTTGTCGTGGTTGGGAGTTCGGTCGTTGTCGGTCGATTTTCTCGTCGAACTTGTTTCCAAAATGAAAACGGGTATGTGAACGGGTTGTCAGGTGAATGGCGTGGAGTTTGTGAAAATAATAGTTTCATTTTGGGATGCTAATGATCCTGAGGATTCGAGTCAATGCTTATAAAGTTTCAATTTTCAATGATGGTGATGATATTCCTGACTGTTCATCCTCCAGGTGGTGCATCCTAGGCATCTAGACTAATAACAGCAGGATCCGAGTGCACAGCGGTATAACTGGGCTTCCGCTACGGCGGGTGGGTGCGAACATACACCTAGGATACTTAAAAGGTATCTAAATGTATACGTATATCATATGTAGCCCTTGGGCTAAGGGAGATAACCCTTCCAAAAAATCAGGCGGTCTCGTCAATCTTTGCGAACAGTGGCGACATCACAAGGATGCCGTTACCAGCCAAGAAACTTCATTATTCTTCCACGTTTGTGTTACGCTTATCAAACCATCGAAGTCGATCGATTATTTGTCGTATAAATATGGGAAATAATGAGGAGGTGACCACGTCACCAACCAAAAATGTTCCCTTTTTGTATTGTGTGTTAGGGGTAGATGTAGTTTACTGATAATACGAATTAAGGGACATATGATTCGAACCTGCCTATTGCTTTTTCTATGGGTGTGGATGTTATGAATTTTTAAACACGAATATATATAGAACCGAATGGTTCTCCAAATTGTTTTTAAGGTAGATGATAAAACCAACCAAGGGAAAAAGAATTAAAAAAAATCGTATTAGTCAACTTCGGTGAGTGAGTGTGAGTCACGTTAGTGCATTCTTCTATCAAAAGGGGATTGTTTGACCTTGAAAATGTACATAAGGTGGAAAAATCAATATTTACATAGTATTATACAATTTGTATTGCGTTATTGTGCAAATTTGGTCATATATTGAGAAACTTTTCTATTCTCCCAACTGCCGAGTAATCACACACTCACACAAAAGGTTATCTGACTCTCCTTTCGCAACTTTTTCCCCTGGGTTGGTTTTATCATCTACCGTTTTTAAGTTGTACAAAAAGGGTGAATTATTAGATTTGTCAATCCACTTGGATTCAGTTAAACCAGGAGCGATGTACAACTGTTTCATCCGCCCAACAGCTACATATGGTATACGTATACCTTGAGATACCCTTTAAAAACTTTGACTGTATGCTTGCATCCATCTAAGGCGGTATCTCAGTTTACACTATTATGCACTAGGTCTCTGCTGCTTGGGTTGGTTTTATCATCATCTACCGTTTTTTAGACAGTCATTACGAAAGTTGGTTGTCTATTTGTAATGCCTTAATTAAAATATCTCTGGTAACCGCATAACGTAACGGGCTGGTCTAGCAATACAGTGCCCGACTTGAATCTGGATGGACATGGGCTCGATTTCTACCGCCGGTACCAAACACGGGCCCACGTTCGGCTTTGCTACAATGTCCGCACTGCTGAAAGATATTTACCACAAAACATTTAAAATAGTCAAAAGAAATGAAATGAAATAAATATATGTATCAATGTGCTATAGATGATTTGAAACGTCCCGGAGTGTTGGCCATGTTACTCGATTTATTCGAATTGACCGTCGCAAATTCCGATTTAAAATCAGCCAATCATCAGTCCAACGTACCTTATTCAATTCTCAAACGTCGTCTTCTCAATGCCCTTCGTCATCTCAAAATATTTCCATTGACCAATGGCAACGTAATTCAACTGGTCGACAATCAATATTTGACAAACGTTGGCGACTGGTGTTCAAAATGTCCACTGTCTGTGCTCGTTCCGCCTCATCCATCTCAGGTCGAAGGCCTCAGAATGGATTATGGTAATTTTATACAAGTTTACTTTATTCATTCATTCGTTCATTCATTCGTTGTGGTTGGTAACATTAGTTCTAGATTTGTACGGCACATTAAACGATCAATTTCACTCGCTTGATCAGCGTAACATATGTAGAAGAGTAACGAAATTTATTGGCTGGTAGATGGCATCCTTGTGACGGTGCCACTATTCGCAGAGATTGACGAGGTCACCTCATTTTTTGTCAGGGTTATCTTCATTAGCCCAAGGGCTATTATATATATATATATATATATACCTTAAGATACCTTTTAATTACCCTGGGTGTATGCTTGCACTCTATATAATTTATTCAAATGTATTATTATTTTAAAACAACTATACTCTGTACCCAATTTAAATTATTTTAGACCAATACATCGCTCTAATCGGAAAACTGGGTCCACTCATCGATCCCAATTCCCTATTTACATCAGATTTATTTAACTCCAAGCAACTTCAATTGCTCACCGAATGTCATTCGGCAAAAGGACTGAATTTGCTGACGGCCTATCCGTCAACTGTCTTTGACCAATGGATTGTACCTTTGGTCGACCATTTTAACAGCAATAACCACATCAATTCGAACATAAACAATTACGACTGGTTCTTTCTCGCCGGTCAATTTGGTGTGGCTACCGATTGGATGCACCAAATTGCTTCAAAGTTGCCTCTCGTTGTTAGCAGTCGACAAAACCAGTCGACACTGCTGCCTCCTTTGGACAATTTGACTGGTTTGAGACGTGTTCAACCTGTCGTGTTGCTGCCTCCTGCAATGTGCACTATTTTTAAAAATGTGTCTTTGTCAAGTCATCATGAAGAAGCAGATGTTCATCAATTGCACGAGATGAAGTTGTTCGAATTTGTGATGGAACAATCGCAGGACATTTTGGATAATGATTACGTGTGTACAGTTTCTGCCGACTACTTTACGACACGTTTGTCGCATTCCGATTATGGTCAACGATGGTTTGAATTGTTTTCTGCAATGGGTAAGGGCTTTTTTCTATATTATTTAGACGCTTTTGTATGTGTGTGTGTGTGTGTGTTTTGTTAATGATGGCGAATTATTGTTGGTTGGATGATTAATATCGGCGTGGCACTGTTGTTATATTGGGTTTTAGTTTCTGCTATGCCAATGATCCTGAGGAGTTGAGTAATGCTGATGGTAATATTCTGGACGTGGTTCATCCTGTGGACTATGTGCCCACTGACATCTAGAATAATAACAGCAGGGACCGAGTGCACAGCGATACAAGTCGGTTTCCGCTTCAGTGGCATTCATCTAAGACACTTAACAGGTATCTTAAAGTATACGTGGGTGCTATATGTAGCCTTGGGCTAAGGAAGGTAACAAGCATGCCGTCTACCGGCCATCGTCGTTAATTTTCTACGTTTGTTGCGTTTATAAGATTATCGGATTCGATCGTTTAATACGCTGTACCAATATGGAAATAATGAAGAGTTGACTACAACCCTAACTACAATGAATGAGTGAAAAAATGTAAAACCTGATTACTATATAGTTTGTATGAATACAAGAATAATACAATTAACGGATATGCACTATTAACTGTTCTATACACTGAATTTATTCTTATGGAATAATTTAGAAAAAGGCAGTATTAATAATAACTATTGCTGGGTATTATTTATTTACAACACCATTTAGTGTAATTTTAACATGTACAAAATTATGTAATTTGTTCTATTCTTGTTTTTTTTATTTAAAAAATTCAGGAAAAGCAATTGTTAAAACTATTATTATTAATATTATTTGTAAGCCATGTCATTGCTGACTACTTTCTACAATAAGTATTATACCAAAAAAGTCTATATTCCCAATTAATATTTTTAAAGAAAATTAAATGTTTTTGTTAATTTTAAAATAAATGTTACGTTGAGAAATATATATATATATATATATATATATATATATATATATATATATATATATACAGTGGGTAACGAAATTGAATCCTATCTTATTTAAGAATACTTAGCACTTTTACTTATCATAGACATATCTAACACTTATTAATAATCATCATCATTATCGGGGATAAACATCCCCCACCGGTTATTATCAACCAGGGTAGTCCGAAAAACCAAAACGTCAACTTTTGTAACACTTATTAACACTTATTAATAAATACCTTAGATAAAAAACTTGGTCAAAAATATATAAAATATTATTTGCAATAAAACATTGCAATTATGTTATATAACAACAGTCGTCCTAGCAATAACTTTTAATACCTCCGTTTATTAAAACTTAAAACCAAATACATGTAATATGTTAAAAAAGAATTTCATTGACCAAAATAAATTAATATGTAAAGAAAACGTTACAAACTTTGTAATGTCAGCAACTCAAGTAACATTCACTTCCATTTATAACTTCTGCCAGCCATTTTAATTCTGAGACTATTATGGTACCTTTGAAATTCGATTTTTTATGACATAAGTAATGCGTTATTTTATGACTTGTTAAAAAGCACAAAACAAAATTATTGACGTTTAAATACGGGCTGTAGATAATCCAATGGACAAAGGTCAGGTTTTTTCTCAACTAGGTTTTTGCAGTTTAAATATATCAAAATGTTTCCATGTATTTGAACATTCTGTCAAAGGTTTTGCTTGATCCCATAAAACATTCATTTCGATTAGATCTTCCCGAATAGTCCTTAGCCAAGGTTTCTGTGGTCTGCCAACCTTTCTTTTACTATTTACAATTGTCCATTCCAAAACCGTTCTTGCTGGTCTTTCGGGCGGTAAACGTAGAATTTGACCAAGTAATTTTCTTCGTCTAATTGTAATGATGTCATGCAGTGAACGAGAGTCAGTTCTTCACATGATCTCATCATTTGAAATGTGATCGCGCCAGGTAATCTTTAAAATATTTCTAAGACACTGGCGATGAAAAACATCTGTCACCTTAACAATCTAGTCTGTTCGCTTCCACTTTTCACTCCCATATATTGCCGTAGGAATGATTATTGATGCGTACAAACGAAGTTTTATCTTCAGGCGAATGGAAGAACATGACCATATTGATTTGAGTCTATGGAAGACTGACATTGCCTTTCCAAGTCTGGCTTTAACATCAATTTCGGTTTTTCCGTTTTTACTAATAATGCTTCCCAGATATGTAAAGGAATCAACAGTATCAATATTTTGTCCACTAATTTTGATGGGCAAATCATTGTTTGACTTGGTGCACAACACTTTTGTTTTTGAACAATTAATCCGTAAGCCAATACGAGAACTGATATCACTGAGACGTGTTGTCATATTTTGCATCATTTGTGGAGTTTCACTGAATAGACCAACATCATTTGCAAAATCCAAATCTGTTAATCTACCATGGTTCCATTTGGTACCATAAGACAAATTATTCATGGATCGAGTCATAATGACATCAATTACCAAAAGAAGCAAAAACGGTGACAAAATACATCTTTGGCGTACTCCCGTGACAATTTCGAACATAGCAGTATGACCACTTTTTGTTCGAACACAGCAACTTGAATTTTGGTATAGCGAACACATAATATTCACATATTTCAACGGTATTTCAACTTAACGATTTTCCACAAAGATTATTGATGAACAATGTCAAAAGCTTCCATAAAATCAATAAAAATGATTGTAGGTAATTACTGCTATTCTTGACTTTGTTCAATAATATTACGGAGGGTGAGTATTTGTTCAATACAGCTTCTTTCTTTCCGAAAACCTGCTTGTTGTTCTCGAAGATGTTTATCTACCATATTACTTAAACAGTTTAAAATTACTTTGCAAAACACCTTATGAGGAACAGACAACAAGGTTTTTCCGCGCCAATTATTGCAATCGTTCAGGCTTCCTTTTTTGGGAAGAGTAATAATTGCTTCTTTTCGCCAATCATTTGGAACGTGTTCATTATGCCATATAACATTAAATAAATGATCAAAGTCGCATGCTACAACGTCACCTCCATGTTTGAACATCTCTGCAGTTATCTTATCAAGTCCTCCTGCTTTATTGTTTTTCAACCTTTGAATTGCATAGATTACTTCAGTTACAGAAATATCATGAATACATATTTCCAGATTTTGAATCACATTCATATCTTTATCATTATGAAAATCTATGAGGGTATTTGGAATGGGCTGATTAAGTACTTCTTTAAAATGTTCTACCTATCTAAATGATTGCTCATCATCTGTTAGAACTAAACGACCATCTTTTCCTTTGATTGGAATATCAGTGTTCTTTCTAACTCCCGACAGTTGTTTTACAATTTTATACAAAGTCTTGGAATCATTTTTTGCTGCTGCCTTATCTGCTTCTTTGCATTTGCTTTCTAACCAATCATTCTTGTTTTTGTGGCAGTTTTTTAATCTGTTTATCTAAAGTTCTCTACTTATCATTAAATATTTCCCAGATAACAGAATTGTTAGATTGATCTCTTTCTATATATATATATATATATATATATATATATATATATATATATATATATATATATATTGGTAAAGACGGAAAAACCGAAATTGATGTTAAAGCCAGACTTGGAAAAGCAATGTCAATCTTCAATAGACTTAAAATCAATATGGTCATGTTCTTCCATTCGCCTGAAGATAAAACTTCGTTTGTACGCATCAATAATCATTCCTACGGCAATATATGGGAGTGAAACGTGGAAACGTACGGACAAGATTGATAAGATGGTGGATGTATTTCATCGCCGGTGTCTTAGAACTAACTCTCGTTCCTGCATGACATTATTACAATTAGACGAAGAAAATTACACGGTCAAATTTTATGTTTACCGCCCGAAAGACCAGCAAGATCGGTTTTGGAATGGACAATTGTAAATGGTAAAAGAAAGGTTGGCAGACTAAAGAAAACTTGGCTAAGAACTATTCGGGAAGATCTAATTAAAATGAATGTTTCATGGGATTAAGCAAAACGTTTGACAGAATGTTCAAATACATGGAAACATTTTGTTGTCTCATGTTCACTTTGTATTACGAGACTTTGATGTTAATTTTTGTTGTGATTGTTATCTTATTGCCCCATGCTTACATTTTTAAAGCAAAAGGGTTTTGTAATAATAATAATATATATATATATATATATATATATATATACATATACATTAGGTGCATGTACGCTACTTTCTGTGCACAAAGTAAAGTATTATTATCAGCCTGATGGACAAGCAAGTCGAATAGACCATTGCGATTCCCATTTTCCAACATCGTGCAGCGAAAACGATGCAATCGTGAAAGAGGCCACAATTGCGTGCGACGTTGTACCATTGCCTTTGGAACATCGTTTAGCAAATTTGCTGTCGATTGGCAAACTTAACCAAACCAACATGTCGCCAACGCACCGTTGGATTATTGAAGACTTTGAATCACCCGGTTTGCAGTTACTTTTAAAATGTATTGATTTGACCAGTGCAGATGTCAACGTGAGGATTGTAGATTTAGCTCAGCGATTGACTTGTTTATTGCACGATAATTGGACGTCATTTGGCAAGTACGTTTTATTGGTTTTATTACATAATTGCTATTGGATTAGGCTGGGTTTGGTAATTGTTAGTCCAATTGTTTTTAAGGTACATGATAAAACCAACCAAGGGAAAAAGAATTTAAAAAAATCCTATTGGTCAATCTCGGTGAGTGAGTGTGAATCATGTTAGTGCATTCTTCTATCAAAAGGGGATTGTTTGACCTTGAAAATGTATATAAGGTGGAAAAATCAATATTTACTTAGTACTATACGATTTGTATTGCGTTATCGTGCAAATTTGGTCATATATTGAGAAACTTTTCTATTCTCCCAACTGCCGAGTAATCACACACTCACACAAAAGGTTATCTGACTCTCCTTTCGCAACTTTTTCCCCTGGGTTGGTTTTATCATCTACCGTTTTTAAGTTGTACAAAAAGGGTGAATTATTAGATTTGTCAATCCACTTGGATTTAGTCAAACCAGGAGCGATGTACAGCTGTTTCATCCGCCCAACAGCTACATATGGTATACGTATACCTTGAGATACCCTTTAAAAACTTTGACTGTATGCTTGCATCCATCTAAGGCGGTATTTCAGTTTACACTATTATGCACTAGGTCTCTGCTGCTTAGGTAGTCCGAAGTTGACAATTGGGGAATATTATCATATTTGCAAATTGAAACTTTGTAGGCATTAGTCAAATTTATGAAATCGTTGTTATACCATACAACGCTTAATTTAATTTAAATATTGAAACTCTATTTTGATATAACATTTGATAATACCAATGCATTCAGAAATTGGTTTCTAGTACAATTTTGACTAACGTCAAGTTGCACAGAAGTTTGGTCTTATATTAAATTGTTAAAATTTAGACAAATTGTGGTGTCAAAGTTTACGTTAGAGATTTTGCAGTTTGCTGGCCATGTCTTAAGACACGCGTCCCCTTTTGTCTATTGCGTAGGATGGAATAACGAAGTAGACAAAGGTTTTTCTATTATTTGTTGGGTGATGTTGAAATGTGTTATTATTATAATACAATTGTATAGTTACAAAGCTCAAGTCAAGATACAATATTACGTGTCTGTATGATGAATTAACAGTTGGTTTTATTGTATCAGACTGTATAATATTAGTCATCCATTGTCAAGTGACTTTTTGGCAATTCCTGTTTTGTATTAACATGGCTAAGTGATTAATTTTTCCAAATATACGACTTAACCATTATTGGTAATTCGCAACAAACAATATGTTTTTTCAATAATAATTTGTTGGATTAAATATAGGATGGCTAAGTTATTTTTGATGCTCAATTTAAAATTTCTGTTTTGAATTACATCATCATCATCATCATCATCGGGGATAAACATCCCCCACCGGTTATTATCACCCAGGGTAGTCCAAAAAACCAAAACGTCTGCAAAAACGTCAACTTTTGTACTGTATACTTAAAGAACGACACTTGAGGTGTAATGACATTAAATGTTAATTACATCCCGAGTTAAACCCCTTCAATGATCTCTGTTGGCTGCATAGGGTAAACATTTGGACGATGGGGCTTGACATAAATAAAAGGACTGAGTTCGCATGTTACAATATATATATATATGGTATCCTAGCGGTACAATGGTTAACTTGTACCTGGTGGACATGGGTTTGAATCCCACTAACGGCATTATATGCGGGCCGACGTTTGGCTTCGCTAAAATGTCCACTGCTGATAGATGTTTTTCGTAAAACATTCGAAGTAGCATATATATATATATGTCGTGTGATTTCCACAACCTAGTGTTCAATTCATTTGTTTCAAACAACTGTCGGATTCGATCGATTTACCTGTACCAAATTCAGACAATTGTCATGTTTCGTCTGTCCACTATCTTCATGACGAGGCTACTTGGCTGTACGAATTGCGTCACAAAGCATGGATGACAGTGGATTACATGGATCGAGTACGTTTGGTAGCGCCGTTGTCAACGTCCGATGCCGACGGTAATTTGGACAACAATGTCGTCATTTATTCGTCTGCTGCTTTTTTGTCATCCGAATTGAATAATGCGGAATTTATGAATATATTGAAACGCATTTGTTTGATTTGGAGTCCCGGACATTATGTCAAACAATTTCCTGCAAGCGGTCTATTTACGAAAGCTTTGAACTTGGAAAGCAAATTACTTTCTCGTACATTCGAAGTAAGCAATTCGAATTATCGGATATAGTTTATGATAGTCGTTTGACAATGTTTTTTTTACGGTATGTTAATAATACTAATTATTACTCGAATGTTTTACGGGAAGCCTGGGTGGTTTAGCGGTACAGGGCTCGATTTAGACCTGGGTGGGCATTGGGGGTCCGAATCCCACTACCGACACTAAATCCGGGCTCACGTAAAACATTGTAGGTGGTAAAAAAATTAACCTAGGCCACTGGTTGCATTCAAATTCATGACCACCCCGGCTATTTCGTGTAGACTGGTAAAGTACTTTTTTAAGATTTTCTACCTATTTGAATAATGTCTCATCATGCATTTGCCATTTTCTCGACAACTACTTCAATTTTCATTTATCCAGAATCTAATGGAATATTTTGGAAAGCAAACATTGAACAATGAAATTGCAGCAGACTTTGTTCACTTTACTCCGGCCACCATGACGTCCATTTACCACGCCGCCATGTATCATTTCACAAACCATCCAACGGCAGTCAATTCCAGCCAATTTGATTCGCTCAAATCACATTCGCCGCTTGTTTGTTGGCTCCGATCGGTATTTGCCAGTGCGACGAATCCTTCCATTTTGGTCCAATGTCCACAATCGTCAAGGCCAGCCAAGCGACCGAAAATCGATGACGAATGTTCGGTCGAGTTGCCCGACTCGTGCAGTTTGTGCACGCCACACAAACGCAAGTCGAAGATGTTTCGACCTGGATGCGACATGGACAGTAATCATGAGACGATGTATCATTTGGTAAACAAATCGCTTGTTTGTTGGTTTCCAGTCGGCTTGAACAAGGTCACTAGTGGACGTGGAAAATTTGATGACAGGCCCAATTGCAATAATAATGACGATGTTGATGCTGATGATGACGAAGAAGAGGAAAGTCGGTGGACGGCTCACGATTTGTGCTTATTCAACCAGCCGAATGCGGCCAATGAAAGTCAGTTGAATGATGCGAGTGGAATTGGTCCTCCCTGTTTGTCCCGCAGTCGTTCGTTCATTTTGTCCAGTTCGTATGGATCCGAAATGCGGTCATTTTTTGTACATATTTTGGGCGTAAGTGTGTTTGGCTTATTGCTATTATGTCGGTTGATAAACCTTTGGCAGATTCCTTGATCAGTAGTGGGACGACGTGAACTTATGCCTAGGAGTCTAGTATCCTAACCACCTTATCAGGTGGAAAGCTTGAGGACAACAAGATTGTTCCATATAATTTGCTGCATTGTGTAGCTAAGGGATGATTTTTTAACAATGATCACAATTCTTTATAATTTTCTACTCTATTGTGTTCAATAATATAAAGTAACAAATAATTACTGACATTTATTCAAGACTATACAACTCCTAAGCTAATTAGTGTTAAAAACGTAGTTATTAAAGTAAAACATCTGTAGCAATCACATAACTCAAAAAAAGAACTTAGTTTAATCATAATATATACAATATTATATAATAAATAAAATACAATTACAATTTTATTAATATCTATTGTTATTATAAAAAATAATTGTATAAAAGTTAAACTTGTTAAAAATTACCAATCGAGTAAAATTATTAATATAAAATATAACGTCAAATATGAAAAAAACAGAACACATGGAATATTTTCAGTTACCAAATGATTGATTGAATAATAATGAACAAAATGTTTAATAATCAATGTGATCGCCTTTCTTTCTAACCACTTGATTAAGGCGGTTTGGAATGCTGTCGATGAGATTGTTGATATATTCTTGTTTCATCTCATATTGAACAACAAACTGAATACGATCACACAAATCCTCAATTTCAGTATGCTTATTGATGTTGCGCTTTAGCATACTAAAGAAATTTTCAATAACATTTATGTCCGGACTATTAGGTGGTAATCGAATAAAAGAAATTTTTTTTTAATTTTAGCCCTTCTAATGTCTAAATGTAAATATAAAACAAATAAAGTAAAGCTAGGTAAATATGACATTACCTTTTTGGACGTATGACATGGAGCATTGTCCTGAAAAACATTAGTAAGCCCGGTGTGACTGTGTTGCATTTCATTATAAAAAACTTCCTTCATCAATGAAACAAATTTTTCACTATCTAAGGTACCGGATATAATTTTCCATTTAATAGGTTCATTATACTTAATACCGAACCAACACATCACTTGTCGAGGGTGGGCTTTTTCTAACTACCGCAAGTAAATGTTTTTGAAAATTAGGCCCGCATAGTATTTTTATATCCAAATGGTTCATCCCGAATCATTGTTTCATCAGCAAAATATACCGAGCGCTAATAAGACAATTTTCGTTCAATCCACTTGTTATAAAACATAAATCTACATTCTTTTTGTTTTTATTAATGGTTTAACTATTGGCGATTCACGTGTTAAACCAAATTCTCTTGAACGGCTTCTCACCATCGAATAACTAAATTCTTGCAAATTATCTTTTACAATATTCGAAATGGGCTTGTAATTTTTTTTAATTCCATTAAAATTTTTCGATCTTCTGTCTTACTTGTTTTTCTTTTTCTTCCAACATTATCATAGTTTCTTGGTTTTTGTCCATTCAAAACATGGTAAATTGTTGTAAGACTTACTCTGTACAATGCTGCTAGTTGTTTAGGCAAAAATCCATAGTTTTTTAATTTTTTTATAATATGGTGTTCATTGTCATTAAGATGGTAATCTTTTCTATCGTTGGTATTCATTTTACAGAACGAAAACAAATAAGGAAATTAATCTGATTATCAAGGTCAATTATAATTTAAAATTTAAAATTCTTTTTAGATTATCGAAAAAAAATTATTTACAAAAAAAGTTATAAATAATTTTTTAAATATATTTTTAAGTAATTAAATTTTAATTTTAATTAGCATTATGACGGTACAACTGGATCAAAGTTGAATGTATTAATTTTACCTATTAAACGTTGTTTATTTTTAATGAAATTAAGCACACAAATTAATAATCGACCAATTATTATAAAAATTATATACATTCAACTTATTATCCACGTTTATATGAGCGTTGTTTTTAAAATATGCTATTTTGGCCGACTCAGCGTCTTTAAATAAATATTTCCAAATAAATATAAAGCACCAATTACATATTTTACATTATTTAAATTGTTAATATTTATTTTTACTAAAAAATAATTGGAGATAACAAATTAATTTAGATTAATTTTTTTCAGAATTTTCAACACTAATTTATTCAGTGGCTGTACTGTAATGATTATCACTATAGAGTTGGTGACGTGGTTGCTTTTTAATTATTTCTCATTCATCGACTCTATTAAGGAATTGCTTGGCATGTTTCTATTTGCACCGACAAACAACCGAATAATGACGTTTCTTGACTTATAAACAACATTCTTGTGACGATGTCATTAGTTGTAACAGTTGACGAGGCTGCCTAATATTTGGTCAAGATTGTCTACCTATTGAGTTTAATGGTTCAAGATAGCTGCTTTCAATTATTACAAATGTATGCTTGCACTTGTCTGCCAAGGCAGAAACCCAGTTATACATATAATGAATGTCAGTCTTATTCCAAGATACACTATGTGGTGGCATATAAACAGGAATGAGATTTTATAAGCAATTGTCATTTTAAACTGGATCTACTTATCCATTTACACTAGTTCCAACACTTAAAGTAGTTGTATACCGGGATGGTACATCTTTCGACTTAGACCTGAGTGGGCATGAATTCGAATGCTACCATCAGCACGGAATGCGAACCCACATTCGGCTTCGCTAAAATGTCCACGGCTGAATGATGCTTTTCTCTTAAAATAGGATTTGAGTAATGCTTATAAAGTCACAATTTCCAATGATGGTGATATTAGTGACTGTTCTTCTACGTGGTGCATTCTGGACTAGGTACCTATATACATGTTGACTAATAACAGCTGGGACCAAGTGTACAGCGGTATAACCGGGATTGTGCTTCGGCGAGTGAATGTAAGCATACATCCAGGGTACTTAAAAGGTATCTAAAGATGTACATATACCACGTGTAGCTCTTTGGCTAAGCAACACAACCCTGACAAAAAGTGCCACCGTACAAGAGTGCCGTTTACTAGCCAAGAAACTTTGTTATTTTTCTACGCTTGTTACGCTTATCAAGCTATCGAAATCGATCGTTTTGCTATGCCGTATAAATGTAGGAATAATGAAGAGTTGGCTATGTCACCAACTACAATGAATTCAAAGTAGTAAAAATAAAACAATATTGTGCAATTGTTTTTCCCAAACACATCAAACAGGTCCGATGCATTCCTTCCCTTGACGAAATCTTGGCTCTTCGTCCAAATGTTTCGATTAGCCAGTTGAGCAATTCCGCTTCGCTTGTTCGGCTGGGACAATCGCTTGCCTATTGGTACGCCATTATCGACTATTGCATCAAGGAAGATGAACGGCAACGATTGGATGTAGATACCGAATTGTTGTCGGGTCGAGGAATTATGCCGGTGTGCAAAAGTAGTTCGGACTTGGTTCAACAAGTCAAGCAATTTCCGTTGCTGCTCGATTCGTACGGCCGTTGGCACCGTCCGTGCGATGTGCGTTTTATATTATTTCGATTTTTATGTTTTGAATTGTGATTGCACTTTGTTGTTTTTAGTTTCTTGTGCTTAGTGTATATTATTATTATTATTATTATTATTATTATTATTATTATTATTATTATTATTATTATTAATAATATTATTATTATTAATATTATTATTATTATTATTATTATTATTATTATTATTATTATTATTATTATTATTATTATTATTATTATTATTATTATTATTATTATTATTATTATTATTATTATCATTATTATTATTATTATCATTATTATTATTATTATTATTATTATTATTATTATTATTATTATTATTATTATTATTATTATTATCATTATTATTATTATTATTATTATTATTATTATTATCATTATTATTATTATTATTATTATTATTATTATTATTATTATCATTATTATTATTATTATTATTATTATTATTATTATTATTATTATTATTATTATTATTATTATTATTATTATTATTATTATTATTATTATCATTATTATTATTATTATTATTATTATTATTATTATATATTATTATTATTATTATTATTATCATTTATTATTATTATTATTATTATTATTATTATTATTATTATTATTATTATTATTATTATTATTATTATTATTATTATTATTATTATTATTATTATTATTATTATTATTATTATCATTATTATTATTATTATTATTATTATTATTATTATTATTATTATTATTATTATTATTATTATTATTATTATTATTATTATTATTTTTATTAATCATAATTCATGTAGTAAGTTCATGTTTTGGTAGAGGTGCATCCTTATATATATATATATATATTCCAAATAAAAATATGAGAAGACGTAAACTGTGAGATGATTTCATTTTGTATATTCTTGTCAGTCACAAACATATATATATATATATATATATAAATTATATTTTTACTACTTAGCGAAGCCGAATGTGGGCCCGCATTTGTTGCCGGTGGTGGAGATCGAAACCATGCCCACCCAGGTTTGATTCGAGCGCTGTACCCTGGTATACACTTGAGTACATTCAGCATCATAGAGTACACGAAGAATAGTTTTACACCAAAAGTGTCAGGGATGAAAATGATATAAAGTTATTTAATAATTGCTAAAACAGGATAAAAATAAAAATGAAAACGTCTCATAGATTTCTCAAAATATATTAAAATTGGGGAGTAGTAATGACATTTATAGAAGAAGCAAAATTTTGGTAGAGTAAACTATGTCCAGAATATAAGATTGATGTATGTCCACTTGTAAAATATCCTTGACCTTTCTAATACCCAAAATATCTAAATTGTTCTAACTGTCCACTACAAAATAGTGTGCACACATTTCATGTTCCAACACTGGAAGATTCTACAAATCGAAGATTGAGCTTCATTTCGGCTTTCACTCAACCCTGTCATCACTTTGCTCTTTATCTGAAAGGCTTTCTGTTATTGTTTCATGTACAATATAGATACTTTACAGAGGCCAGGTTGCCAACCTTGCGCTCAAACCCTCCTCCCTTATCCAGGCTTGGGACTAGCCAGATGAGATCATTTCTGGTCCTCACTGGTTGAAAGACATATGAAAATTTATTTTTGATGTTATTCGTCTTTAGACATTTCGCTGAATACGGAATAGACCCGTATTGAATGTATATGATTTGTTTTCTGGTTTTACTTGATGTGATTGGTTTGTTAAGGTCAGTCATGTAGCGAGTGACTATTTTCCATCATTATTATTTTGATTAATAAACGAAAGTTGTCGATACTTTTCTTCAACTCTTAAATATGTTGTGCATGCTGACGCTAATGATCTTGAGGATTTGAGTAATGCTTATAAAGTCTCAATTTCCAATGATGCTGATATTCCTGACTGTTCGTCCTGCACGTGGTGCATCCTAGACTAGGTGCCCATAGGCATATAGACTAATAACAGCAGGGACCGAGTGCACAGCGGTATAACTAGGCTTCTGTTACAGCGGGTGGGTGCAAACATACACACAAGATACACTTAAAAGGTGTCTTAAGGTATACAGATGCCATTTGTAACCAGCTAAGCTAAGGAAGATAACCCTGACAAAAAATTTGATGGTTTCGTTAATTTTTGCGAACAGTGGCGACATCACAAGGATGCCGTCTACCAGCCTAGAAGCGTTTGTTACGTTTGTTACGCCTATCAAGCCATCGAAGTCAATCGTTTATATACCGTATAAATATAGAAAATAATGAGGTGGTGATCACGTCACTGGCAAAAATGACTTAGCTACTATTGTGTCGCATTTCTTCAAGGGAACTAACATTTTCAGGCAGACTTCAAAATTGAATAATGGATTGTTTACTATTTTAAAACAAGTATTACTTGCTGTTTCACTACCTTCCATGTGGTTAACATTAATAGTAATGTTCTTATATCAATTTCTTACATTCAGAAATGTTCTATTGAAAATGTTATTTGTCAGTTTGTCGTATATATATGCATATAATATTTTGTAAAATTGCCAAAAAGTTTGTTACTATTTTTATGTAAAACAGTTTTTTTTGTGCATATTTTCCATTTAGCTTATTACAGTTTTGTTAATTGTTTATTTTTTTACTTTATTATAGTTTGTGTTTTTTTGTTATATTCCGGTCTATTGTTACAACAGCTTGTGGCGTTTTTGTAAGTGCTTAAATTCATTTCTTACCAAGATCAGTGAATATTTAGGCTAAATACTCAAGTCATTTATAGCGTTTTGTACTACTTCGTCGTATACATCCATTTTGATATTGATGTTATAATATGTTTTTAACAAGGTCATAACAGCTGACAATAAATCAACCACTGATGATTCAGTTCATTCGAATAGGAAACCGTGTCTTTTTACTTGGTACAATGCAGTCCAAGCCAATATTGTGCACGATGTATCCCGTTGTGATGCACAATTTAAATATTGTTTGCTTGCTCACAGTTTGGATTTGCTGAATGCAAACTATTGTCCTGCTCCATCAACACCGTCAAGATCCAACGAGCTGCCCAAATTGTCGTCTCAAACGTACGACTTGAATCAATTCAATTTTTATTCGAAACACAATTTCGATTTCGAAGGTACTTCGCATGGTTTGCTGTTGGATGTGTTGGGCCTACCGGTACGTTGCAGTTGCGGTGTCGCACGTTTACTATTTTTGTCCAAACCATAATAACTTATTTGTCCATTGTCTTTCTGACTGAGTGAATCTATTGTATACACGTTTCTACTGAATTGGGGGGGGGTAGATGTTGGTTGCAATACCTTTATGTGCAAACAGATTAAACTCAAGTAGCGATCTTTGTTATATCATTATTATTAAAGTTCAAATGTATTGAGATAGTAGAAGTACAGATTAAGACTCGCCTTATTTCATTATTGGGATGCCAATACGTTTTTAGAATTTGAACAATGCTTATAATAACGATAGTTATAATTTTATTTCCACATGTCCATGCAATTCACAATGGACTTAGATTAATATGGAATAGGGACCGATTGCACAGCAGTATAAAAGGGCTTCCACTTTAGCGGATGGGTGCAAGCATACACCCAGGGTACTTAGAATATATTTTACAGTGCATGCATGTAGCCGTCAGATAATTGAGACAAAATATCCGATGACTTTGCCAACATTGTTATTGTCGTACGTTTGTTACGGCTGTCAATTTGATATGCTCTACAATTATAGAGATAAAGAAAAGGCAACCATATCACCAACTAGGATTATTTTTTTACTGCATGTATCAGGATTGACATACAATTTGTTGAATTACTAGATTTGCTTATCGGTTCAAATCCAATGACCGGTAATGTGCTTTTTAAACTAATAAACATATTGAAAGGTTTCGATTGTTATTGGCTATTGCACTGGGAATAGTATCGTGTCTCAATTTCCCGAAATATTGTTTGAGGAATTTTGTATTGTTTTATGCTACAAAGTATCACTTTTGTTATTACTATTCATTAAGCATCCCTTTAGTTCGACGAGTATAGGGTTACAGTATTGTTCCATTTTTAGCGTTGACAAAACAGTATGACTTTTTTTTCAATGCTTTTACTGAACCTTGTTATCATGTTTAAATTGAAATTTGCTACATTGCATTGTTGAATATGAAAATGGCAACGTTTTTTTGACAATTGTATTTTTCTATTCAAGGTACTCGATCACAATGCTTCTATAGAAATTAGACAAACGGATGCACTAGATGCTTTGCGCGTTCCATGCCACGGTTTGAATATGCTTTTCAAAACATTGATGCATTTGATCTCACTGTGGTGTGCTGGTCGTCGATCAATACTATTACGAGGCTTCAATTATGAACTAGTCGAATCTGTACAAAATTCGTCGCACGTTTGTGCATTTTCAGTAAGTGGAATGTGATGTTTTGACATTCAATAATGTACTTTATACTGGAAGAAGGCATTTTATTTGAGGGTTAGCGTAATGCTCATAAAGTCTCAAATTCCAATAATAGTAATACTCCTGATTGTTCATCCTCCACGTGGTGCATCCTGGATTAGGTGCCAACGGGCATTTAGACTAATAACAGCCGGGACTGAGTGCAAAGCAGTATAAAAAATCGATAAATACATAATTATTGAGTGATTGCATCTTGTTATGCATGATTATTTGATGAGACACTAATAAAGGAATTTGCGGTTTAATTCAATAACCGATCATAGTCAAATATAAATAACTAACTATTATACATTTAGGTAGTGTACAAAGAATATACTAAACTCTAAAAAAGAATTGTTTTAATAACTTTGCTTAAGCATGTTCTAAGTCCGGTTAAGAAAGGGGAGGGTTTTGGGCACTGTAAAAATATTGTTAAAGAAACTTGAAGAAGTCACCATTTTATCTAATTAACGGCAAACAAGTGAAATTAGCATGATTCCGATGATGGAATTCAGCAAAATCCAAATAGAATTTCAATTATCGATTCTCAAAGCCGAAAAATGTAATGTTGTACATGGAACAGTCTTGTTGGCCTAGGCGTTCCTAGCAAAATAGTTTTTAAATAAATAATTGTTGTCAATATGATTATTTTACTTAGAGTTCCACTTTGCTTCCGGGTCTAAAATTCGATTATTCTAAAACGCCCAATTTTTCCCACATTGATTTGCCGACGGAATTGTATTGTACTCATTCGGTCTATTCGTTTATTCGTTCAAATCAACTGTATGTCGACAAGCATTTGGCTTTCCAGTTGCTGCTCGATTTGGATAGGATACGAAAGACAAAGCCTTGTTTGACCTATTTTCTAGCCGGCTACGCACACGATTCATTGCGATTCGAAGGTCGGCGGCATTCATTTGTCATGACAACCGATTCCATTATTTGTCAAATTGTCAACTTTTTGTATCCCAATGGAGGACGAATGCGAATGAATTTGTTGTACGTATTTGCAGTTGTACCGTTGTAATTAATATTGATTGTTTGGGTAGAATTGCACTTTAGATTTGAAATAGATGCTTACACAATTGTAGATGAGTAGTTAGTTGCTATACTGATTGTTATCCTATTGCATTAATTCTTTTTGGTTAGTGACCTAGTTACTTGTACAATATATTGAAATGATTCACTTCGGTGGATGGCGTCCATGTGACGGCGCTATTGTTAGTAAAGAATGACAAGGCTACTTGATATTCTGTTAAGGTTATCTTCCCTATCCCAACAGCTAACTATTGTCTACCTATACCTTAAGATACCTTTTAAATACCCTGAGTGTACGTTTGCACCCATTTGCCAAAGCGGAATTCCAGTTATACCGCTGTGAATTCGGTCTCTGCTGTGTTAGTCTAGGTGCACCTAGTCTAGAATATGTCATATGGAGGTGATATTTAAGAATATCACTATTATAAGTTTTACTGCAAATCCTCAGGATCAATAGCATCCCAAATATGGTTGTCCGGTTAATTAGGAAACACATGACGTCATTTTTAATTGAAGTCGCAGATTTTGTTTACATTTTCTTGTGGATCGGTGTTATCTGTTTCTTCCATTTACAAGACCTACCTAGTTCTAGTCAGAATAAATGAAATGTTTATCCGTTCAATTGAAAGAACTTGTTTGTGGCAACTGTCCAATAATAAAATGGTTGTTGTAACAAATATGAAAATGGAAGTGTATGTATAATTTAAAGTATTTAAACAAATGTAATAGTTGAATTAAGACACTTGAAAAAAAAACATTTTTAGGACTGTGTGCTCAACGTTCTCAAATATATACTTTGAATGTTTTGGAAGAAACATCTTTGGTGCCGGTGGTGGGATTCGAACCCATGCCCACCCAGGTCCAAGTCGAGAGCTGTACCGCTAGACTACTCCGGGGATAATATGTGTCTAGGTTTAGACAAAATGTTTGTAGCGTTTATTTTTAAATAGTGCATGCATGTGCTTTGTCCATTCATTCAGAAACTTTATCCAAGGCTTTGCCAATTGCATCTATTCCTTTTGCCCCACCAATGCCATAAACAATTGCGACAATTTGGACATCTATTTGACTTCGAACGTGTTGAATCAATTGGAAAATTATTTGATTTCACATGGAATTAAGCGGTCTAAAGCCAAACACACGCTCGATCTTCTGTGCCCAAGCGCGTCTGTCCCAGACGAGTCAGTTGACGTATCTTGTGATTTAGGAATGGGTTTGGATTATTCGGTTGGCATGCCATGTACAGAACAACCGCCGAATGTCAATTTGTTGACTCATCAAACCTATGCCAAGCCGTGTAACAGTACTCGATTTGATACGACGTTTTCACTAAACAGTGAGTAAATTGTTGGGTTTTGTTTAAAGATGCACATAGTATAGAGTTGTTTGTGGACCATATTGAACAGTTATATTTCGTCCAAAGGAAGTTGGTGTTTAACAAACCCAAAGGAAATGTAGCAGTTTGATTTAGCCAAAAGGTAACGCTAAGATTGATAAGGTCTGATATTCTGAAGGTTTGGCATGTTAATACTGGCTTATTATTACTATTATTACCATTACTGCTATTATTATTATTATTATTATTACTATTACTATTATTATTATTACCATCACCATTACTATTATTATTAGTAGTAGTACAGCCACTGAATAAATTAGTGTTGAAAATTCAGAAAAAAAATTAATCTAAACTAATTTGTTATCTCCAATTATTTTTTAGTAAGAATAAATATTAACAATTTAAAATAATGTAAAATATGTAATTGGTGCTTTATATTTATTTGGAAATATTTATTTAAAGACGCTGAGTCGGCCAAAATAGCATATTTTAAAAACAACGCTCATATAAACGTGGATAATAAGTTGAATGTATATAATTTTTATAATAATTGGTCGATTATTAATTTGTGTGCTTAATTTCATTAAAAATAAACAACGTTTAATAGGTAAAATTAATACATTCAACTTTGATCCAGTTGTACCGTCATAATGCTAATTAAAATTAAAATTTAATTACTTAAAAATATATTTAAAAAATTATTTATTATTTTTTTGTAAATAAATTATTTTTCGATAATCTAAAAATAATTTTAAATTTTAAATTATAATTGACCTTGAGAATCAGATTAATTTCCTTATTTGTTTTCGTTCTGTAAAATGAATACCAACGATAGAAAAGATTACCATCTTAATGACAATGAACACCATATTATAAAAAAATTAAAAAACTATGGATTTTTGCCTAAACAACTAGCAGCATTGTACAGAGTAAGTCTTACAACAATTTACCGTGTTTTGAATGGACAAAAACCAAGAAACTATGATAATATTGGAAGAAAAAGAAAAACAAGTAAGACAGAAGATCGAAAAATGTGTTCTGTTTTTTCATATTTGACGTTATATTTTATATTAATAATTTTACCCGATTGGCAATTTTTAACAAGTTTAACTTTTATGCAATTATTTTTTATAATAACAATAGATATTAATAAAATTGTAATTGTATTTTATCTATCATATAATATTGTATATATTATGATTAAACTAAGTTCTTTTTTTGAGTTATGTGATTGCTACAGATGTTTTACTTTAATAACTACGTTTTTAACACTAATTAGCGTAGGAGTTGTATTACTGTAATATTATTTATACAACTGACATTAAATCAAATCAATTTTTCGTGTCAATTGCAGCCAATTTCTCCATTCCAATTGCCTCAGTCGAATCTTTTCAATTTGGTGCACCCTGGTCCGATTCCACGTTGCCTTTGTCGTCGGACATATCCAATCGTCTTCGACAAATGTTGCAGAGCAGCAATTCGTCGAACAGCGCCAGTGCCATTGGTCGTTTAGGTGAATGGTTCGTATTTAACAAATTGAACGAAATGATTTGCGCTAATCGGGTTGAAGCAACAAATGACGGTAGCAGTATCAATTTTCCCATTGGTCATCCGTTGTTGGAGCGCGGACGCTTGGTGAAATGCATCTGGTGTAATTTGAATGCCGAGTCGACGAAACCGTACGATTTGGAATTGGAATTTGAGGGTAATTTGTCACACATATAATGTGTCTACAAAATAAAATGATGTTCAAAATGGAATGCTAATGATTTGAAGATTTGGGTCGATGCTTATAAAGTTTCAATTTCCATGATGGCGATATTCCTGACCGTTTTTCCTATACGTGATACATCCTAAACTAAGTTCTACTAGGCATCTAGATTAATAACAGCTGGGTCCAAGTGCACAACGGTATAACTGGGCTTCCCCTATGGCGGTGGGTGCGAGCATACACCCAGGATACTTAAAAAGTATCTTAAGGTATATGTATCCCTTGGGATAAGGGAGATAACAGTGACAAAAATTCAGGCGGTTTTGTTAATCTTTGCGAATAGTGGCGTCATTACAGAGATGCGTTCTACAAGCCAAGAAAATTTGTTATTTTCTACGTTTGTTTACGCTCATCAAGCCATCGTTTTATTTGCTCTTTAAATGTAGAAAATAATGAAGAGGTGACCACATCAATCAAAATTGAAATGACATGAAAATAAACCGGTTAATTTGGTTTAGTGAGAATTGTGTCTAATCAACAGAATTATTCGTTCTATATATATCTATATACATCCATCGTGGGTACATGTCTAGCACTTACATATTCTTGTTATGTAAGATTGTGGGATTGTTTTGTTTTAGATTTTGATCTGTTTTCTTTTAACTTACATTCAGTTGGGAGTGTGTGTGTGCAATTTTTGATGGAACGTTGTTTCGACTTTCTTCATTACTTAATTTAGGCGTCAATATTGCAGTAAAGTGTTTTTTTTTATTTTATGAAATTAATGTGTTAATTTTATAGTCTATTTTTAGTAAATTAGCTACTGTTACTTGTAGACGTCGTATCTTATAAATAATGGGTTTATGGTGTCTACGGGTTAAAAAAATCAAAGGGCGGTGTTTTTAAAGCAACTGTGTGATTGCCTATTTAATAATATTTTTGTTTTATGTTACATTTTATCAGACGTCATATAATTAATTGTATATGTTATTTTTACATGTTAATTAAACTAATGAAACTATCATCATAAATAATCTAATATATTATAAAATCTTGATGAAACGTATTCAGTAAATAAGAATCTTTATTTTATGCTAACAACCATTTATCCATTGTGGTTGGTGACATAGTCACCTCTTCATTGTTACTATATTTGTACGGGATATTAAATCGATTTCAATGGCCTGATAAGCGTTACAAACGTGGAAGAACAACGAAGTTTCTTAGCAGGTAAACGACATATTTGTGACGGCGCCACTGTTCACAAAAATAAAAAGAGGCTACCCGATTTTATGTCAGGGTTATCTCCTTTAGCCCAGTGGCTATATATGGTATACATATAACTTAAGATACCTTTTAAGTCTTCTGAATGTATGATTCCACTCATCTGTCGTAGCGGAAACCTCGTTATACCGCTGTGCATCCGATCCCTACCGTTATTGGTCTAGATGACAATGAGCACTTAGTCCAGAATGCACCACGTGGCGGATGAACAGTCGTGGATATCACCATTGTTGGAAATTGACACTTTATCAGCATTACTCAAATCCTTATGGCCATTATCATCCCAATGCGTTTGTCTAAATTAATCCCTATTGTTGACCTTTTGACTTCGTATTGCAGTTCAAGTTGGCGGTGACCAATGGAATTCGATAATGACCACATTTGCTGCCGAATTGTCGCACAACATTATTCGTATCGGTCGACATCCGTCGTCGGCCGAACCGTCGGGTCTTTTGTGCGTCGGTCAAATCTTTGTCGAAGTCAAGTCGACGGCGGTGGCGAGTCGTTCGGCCGACGCGTCGAACTTGTTCGAAATTTCGCTCAACGAACTGCAATGTGCAGCCGAACATGGATGGCGTTATCATCTACTGCGCCTCGTCTGGACGTCGAACGTCGTCGGTAGCACAAAGCCGCCATCGATCATTCATATTCCCGATTTGGCGCGGTGTTTGAAACGGAAATACGATGGGTTGCGCTTGTGTTTGGCCATGTCGTCTGGATCAGCTGAGTGAAAAAGTGTTTTCTTTTTTTCTCCTCGAGAAAACAATTATTTTGTTTGCACTTTTGTCGATTTTTTTATACGAAAGTAAATATAAATTTATACAATTGTCTTGTAATTGTTTAGGTGACGTGTGAATTATTAGTGCAATATAATTAAATGCGACAACGTTATTGCTATTATTTAATAGTATTGGATTGTACCAATTCGGACAGTTATCCGAATTCCATGTTTGATTGATGAAGGTGGTTGTCTAGTTACTCTAAAAGTGAACTAATCATTTTGTGTGGTATTTTATTCAATATGAGTTCCAATAGCTATGCCGATGTTAGGAGGAGAGAAAAGTTGGAATGCAAAACTAGCATACGTATGATTGTGTAACAAGTTGCCCGCATTAGGATTTATAACAATTCACGCTAATGTCAAAGGATTTACTTAAGACTATTCAAATTGAAAGTGTTTATCTGTACTCGGTCAAGATGTTAAATAAATTGAACAAGGTAGTTAAAAAGCGATTTTTCAATTAACAGCATTTGTAATACCCATATTTCTCTACTAATGCTAAAATTAGTGTGTTAAAAATAATTTGTATTTTAGTTAGTTGACTGTTGATAGATCAATACCTCAAACATGATTTAAAAAAATTATACTTCCTTTTTGGTTTTCCGTTGTTGGTTAAAATGTATATTGTATTGCGCTGCAAATCATACATTTGTAAGTTTGCGTTTACCGAACGGTGATGTAGCATATTTGTTTAAAAAAAATTGAATTGCAAGCGACAAAAGTATTTAGCTATAAGTAGAGATATATTATTATTATATATATATATATATATATATATATATATATATATATATAGTAGCGATTGTCATCATTATCAATGGAGCATCATGTTACATGGTGCAGCAACGTCTTCATATAGCATTTTACAATTTAGCAGTGCAAGAACACTAAACAAAATGAATTTATAGAAAAATATGATTCAATGAAATTGCCGTGCAAGTAATAATTATAAATAATAACAATAATGATTACATTAAAAGCGGTACAATTATATGGAATAGTAGGAAAACCGTAATGATACAACAACAGATTTCAAAAAGTAAAATGATTCTTAAATTTTTATGCTCCCTTTTTACAAGACGGCTTGAATCTACTTGTGATACGTTTTAGCAGATGCGTTTTTTATCCTACTAGTTTTTATCTGAGTGACGTCTTTCAGATTAATTTAAATGGGACATAGGAAGCAACAGTTTCAAAGGAAATTGATTTTTTTTTCATATGTAGACGGAGTTCCAACTATATTTTGTTTTGACGCATAATGTCGTTTTGAAGGATGATTTCAAGGGCATAGTGGGAAACGTAAAAGTATTTTTCTGTTAATTTGGCAAACTATAGAATGTGGTGGGTGACTTAGCGGTACAACGCTGCATTAGAACGCGGGTGTTCCCCAATTGGCTTTACTAAATGCATTCTAATGGGTGGAAAAATTTGAAAGATGAAACATTTAAAATTATTAACAAGTGGACTGAAGGGATAACTAAGCATAAGTTATGATTATTTTATTACTACGAAATAAATAAATAAATTTAAATTAAGTAAACAAGGAAAATGTTTCATGTTGGACTTAAAATTGATCAATTTGGTCTTAAAGTATACCATAATCAAATTTTTATTCAACTGTATACATATTGCTGCAGTTTTCTAAAATGTATGAAAATTGTCTTTTATGATAATGTTGTTTATGAATTTTGGACTTAACATTCTATCTAGAGTTGTGAAAATGTATCCATACTAACAACAATGTGAAGAGTAAGAAATTTATAAAATTTCTCAACAAATTATTTCAGTTATTATTTTAACAAGATGCTTCAGAGCATTAGAATATTTATTATCAAACGTATAATTCAATATTGGCAATGTGTTTTTTAATATAAATTACAATTTACTGTATGTTTAATCTATTTAGACTGTAGAATGTTGATGAGAAAAACGGGCTATTGTATAATTATCTTATTGTAGCTCAAGTTTAAATGTTAATGAAAACGTTTTTTTGTTTTATTAAATAGTAGGTTAATTGTTCAATGGAGAAAAATTATTAATGTTGTAAAAATGCATATTTTTGAATTATATTAATACGCTGATAAGCTCTGAAATGCTTAAACAAATAATTCAAAAATATTAACGTAGCTTAAATTGGTAGAATGGTAAAATCTGTTATGTTCATTTTATGTGTTGATATATTTTTATAAATTGTATTTGGGTTTAAGTTAGAATAATTGGTAATTGCTATAATGTACGTAATATTTAACAATTACTTTTGGTAGTAATATGTTTTATGAATTTTAGTGAAGTATTATTTATTATTATTACATAAAGCTTTAATACATAACTACGGCTAGATGCAGCACAAAAATACATTTATTAATTAATAAGAGTTATATGTCTATGTTGCATGTCCTCAAATATTGCAGTCTGTTAATTTTTTTATTTGATTTCGTTAACTATCGTAATACATATTAATTCATCAAATGAAATTTAAACTTTTACTAAAATTAAAAAAAAGTATATACAAAACAATCACCATATATTACGTATAAAAACACCAAATAATGTTTTTAAAATAATTTACTTTCAATCTTTTTGGATTGGTTAAAAGTTTTAATCCATATGGGATACAAGATTTATTGTGGGCAATTACTGGTATAAGGTGAATAGATTTTCTTCTAGTTTTGCCCTATGTGGTAAGATACGATAAGCTTGTGGCGTTGCACAGAGTGTTTACAAGGTTGAAAGTTTATTATTTCACATTTAAGTAAATTTAACTAAAAGTTAACGTCAACTGTTCTATTCTATTAGCAATAGTCGTTATATAGTACAGCTGTTTGTTCATAAAGCGCTGTTGTATGTGATACTTGGATAAATATTAACAAGGGAAGACCTTAATTGAATAAATATAAAAAGAGAAAAATGAGTATAAATTAGCGCTTTATGCTAATAGATATGATAATAGAAACAACCAAGTACCATAGTTTTAAAATAATCAGGGGGCAACACATTGATTCCATGTGTTTGAACATTTTGCCACCATTCTTATTTGATTTCATGACACATTCATTTCAATTAAACTGTCCCGAATGATTCTTAGCCAAGTTTTCTGTGACCTATCCCAATCTTTCTTTTAGTATCACCAGTTGTTTATTTTAAAACCGGTCTAACGTAGATTTGACCGAATAATTTTCTTCATCTAATTTTAGTAATGTCATTAAGTGGATCATGCTACCACTTCCTTCCTGTTGTTTGCCGAAATTGAGTCTTTTTATTGTTTCTGTAGCAATATAGATTTTTTACGGAGGCCAGGTTGCTAAACTTGCACTGTAACCCTCTTCTTTTATCCAGGTTTAGGATTAGCTAGATTGAATCAATTCTGATCTTTTGTAGACTCATAATAAATAATTTTCTTTTAACTGGATATTTTATTATATAAATGTTAAAAAATGTTTCAATAGTGTTTAATACAATTAGATATATAAATGTATAAATGAAGAACTTGTAAAATTATTTTTCAATACAAACAACTTATATCACGTGCAAAAAATGGGAACCCGAATAACTATGTATGCTTGTAGCCTAATATATCTAAATTCTACTACAAATACTAAACATACAATATTCTTTGATTTTGTTAAAAAATTATTAAAAAACATTTTACTACAACATTTAAGCCATCAAGTAACACAAAGGAAAAAGTTTATTTTAAATTAAAATTTTGTATTAAAATAATATATATTTGTTGCTTGCAATACGTTTTACGTTAACATTTTAAATAGTTAAATTTTTACTTTGATTATAGGTTAAATCTAGAATTTGAAGAAATTATAGAGGTTTTCTAGAAGTTTGAATTTTTTTCATTTTATGTTTATTACTTATCGAAGCCGAACGTGGGCTTGCATTTTAGTGCCAGTGGTGGGATTCAAACCCATTGATGCATTGCTCATTAATTTAAAAACAAGTTTATATAAATTAAGGTTACTATTAGGTGTATTGTTAGAAATATTCGTAATATGTCTATAATCAATATTCATCTAAGGAAGAATAGTGTAAAATAAAGTACATAATTAGAACATCTATATTAATATTATAATTTATCTTTTAATTTATGCTTATAAATTCTTTAGATTATATCAAAATTATTATTGGAAAAATAGAACTTATAGACATGTTAAGTAATGTACTTTTTCCGTTTCAAATACTTTTTTTTAATATTATTTGTCTTATTGCCGTATGTATGTTTTTATCTTTTTCTATTTAAAAATGATACAATTTTTTTCTTGTACAAAAGATGACAAAGTAAATATCAAAGTATAATTTGAAGATATAATTAATTGCATGTCTTATTTAAATTACAAACAAAATTTGATTCTTTATTTGGGCTAAACTGGGCCCTGTCAATAAACTGTAATTTTTCATTTTCTATTTAAATTTAAAAATTTTTTTTTTCAAAAATGCAATTATACTATAATAATATGGGCTATCAATAATTGAAGTTAATTGTTTTTTAAGATTTTATAATTAAAATTATTAAAATGTCTTGGAGTTTTTGGACAAATAGCATTCAAATAAGTAAATGATAATGGTTACACTTGAAATGTATATACATATTAAGTTAATTACATAAAACGATAACGTAACAAATAATTTTAAACAAAATGATTATTTCTTTACATTATTTTACAAGTGCTTGCATAACCTAGAACACATTATTGCATACATTGAATTTATAGCAAATTAATTAGTTTTAAAATTGTGTATGTATGAAAAATTTAAAATAATTTATAATGTTAAAATATTAAAGAAAAAGTTCAAGTACTTGATCCCCCAATTTTGTTTTATCGACCTGTCAAACATTTAATTCAACTCCTTAACCTTAAACATAATTTTGAACATTTATGGCATGTGATTACAATGAGTTTAGACAGTAGAAGCTATTTTTTAACTGTTAAAAATTAAAAACAAATAAAAGTCATAATTTTCGTTGAACGATTGAATAAATTGCAGATTTATTCGAGATAAGTACAGGGACTGTATACATAGTTTAAAAGAATTATACACGTTTAAGAACAGCAGGAATTGGACCTGCATCATCAATAAGTAAACGAGATAATTTGTTCATAGTTTGCAAGGTAAAATAAAAGCATGATGTAATCTATTAAACAAATACGAAAGAAGATTACCTAAATTTTTATATTCGCATATTCGCAATCTGCAGTTAAAGAAAATATTTTGAAAAAAGTTCCTTAAACACCAGAACATAGAAAAAACGTGTGGATTTTGCAAAAATTTATGAAAACTGTTCAATTTGTTTCCGGAGATCACTTTTTTGTTTACCGACGAGTGTGATTTAAAGTACAATCATGGACAGTACAGTCTACGGTTATCTGTGGTACCGACTTTTCTCAAGACTACAATTGCATTGTTGAAAAAGATGCACATCCATCATGTCTTTATGGATATTATGGAATTAAGTACGGGAAACTATCAAAATAGATTCATTTGAACAACTTAAAATTTGTAACAAATTTCAAAGAATTTTTTAAAACTGAACTACGAAAAAATGCTTCAGGGTATTTAGTGGTTGTTTAAGATAATGCTCCGGTGAATACGTCAAAAAAGGTAACGTGCTTTTTATTATAATTTAAACATTAACCCATTTCTTATTGTTTAGATTAAAGATTCTTTGCATAGTAAAAAACGGAGCTTTATTCAGTTACCGCCATACAGCGCGGACATCAATGTAATTTAAAAAACGTTTCTAGTTACCTTAAACGAGAGGTAAATTGGATAGACAATTATAGTATGCTTAAAGAAAATACTGATTATTTGTCAAAAAATCAAATTCCATAAGATTATATTAATAATTTGGTTGATTCCTATTCAAAGCATTTAAAATAAGTGATAAGAACCATGGTTATCCTGTGAACTAATAAATTTGTAAAGTAGATATTTATTTTATAATATAATTTATTTTTAAACAAATAATGTAGTTACATTTTCATCTTCTTGAAATGTGCAAATTCTGAGTCTTTCGTCTAAATCAGAATTTGGTAATTCTATTTGTAAAAAATATTTTTTATTGTTTAAATTATTAGTATTGCTAAAGTAATGTTAAAGATTTATTTTAGTAAAATGTTAATGAGCCAAATATACTGAAGTGATGTAAAAAACGTCAATCAGTTGTAATATGTTAATTTTGACAGAGCCTTATCCATATACTGTACTTATTTGGTTTTAATTACTTTTTTTAAAATGTATTACTGTTTTTTTTTGAGAAATGTTTTTTATAGATAAACAACATTTCCGCTTAAAGGACTTAAATAATTAATGTGATTGCATTTAGAAAATACATTATTAAAAATACATATAATATAATGATTAAATATATACAAAGAAATTATAAATTTAATAGCATGGTAATGCGAGGCTTTAATAAGCACATTAAATGAGAATAACCTCGGATGACAAAGCTTACAGTATTAATTAAATCTGATAAAGAAAACATGCTAAAATTTACACGATTAATAGTAGAAGCTAATATAGTTAGGTTGCTTATTTTAAAAATGCGGATATTGGGTTAATTAAAATGGTATAATTATTTTACTGTAAATTGATAAACGTTTTGATTACATAACTTCAACAATTTACTAAAATAATTTTTATACATTTACAACAAAATTAATTAAACGATTTATATAGTTAAAAAGTAAGGAGAACAATTTAGTTTTTGAAGCACAATATCATGTAATAACCAAAGTTCATTTCAACATGTCATACATAATTTAATTTAAAATGTTTTCGATAACAACCCATTGTTCATAGCAAATGCCTTGTATATAAACAAACCTTTTACAACAGAAATAGCTTTCTAAATTAAGCATAATTATAGTTATTCATTATACAAAATTATACAAAATTGAATTGTATTTAATATTTTATATTAAAATGCTATTGAACAACAATTTATGTTTTATAGTTGTGTAAAAGTACAATTTTTCAAATTGTACCACGTCACCACAAACAAAATGTATGTTACGATTTTGATACATTTGAATAATGCGTGCCAAAACAACTCCACATATTTTGATCTTGTTTTTCTTTTCTGTTATTAGTAAACGAACCCATGTGTTTTTTGGATGGATGAATATAAACGTCTAAAACATAACAATATTAAAAAGCACTAAATATAAAACACATTGTTGTATTACTATTATAAATGTTAAATTATTATTGTTGTTGTTAGTTATTATTATTATTATTATTATTATTATTATTATTATTCCAAAACGTTTTCTCTCTGGAAAGCATGAAACAATATGTTTGGTCCATATAATTGTACATTACGTTTTTGGTTTTAAAGATCGTGCGTATTGAAGAGTGAAATTCTATTTGGATCTCACCAAATCTCGTCATCTGAGATCATGCTGCTGCTTTTTGGCGGCAATTTAATCAAATGGTGCCATTTTTGTTCGTTTAGCAATATTTTTGTTTTACAAAAACCAAGATACTAAATCCTTTTCCTTTCTCAACCGGGTTTAAAACCGGAGACGATGGAGTTAACCTTAAATACTTTAACATACTTTAACAACTTGGACGCTTAATATAATAAATTCAAACTGGTTTTTTAACTTGCTTAGGTAGATTGAAATGATTGATATGATAATGATTATAATGATTTGAGTAGTGCTTATAAAGTTTCAATTTCCAATGACAGTGATGTTCTCAACTGTTCCTCCTTCACGTGGTACATCCAGGACTAGGTGCCAACAGGCATCTAGACTAATGACAGCAGGGACCGAATGCAGAGCGGTATAACTGGGCTACCGCTACGTCGGATGGATGCAAGCATACACCCAGGGTACTTAACAGTTATCTTAAGGTATACCTACATCATATGTAGCCGTTGGGCTAAGGCAGATAACCCTGATCTTTGCAAACAGTGGCGACGTCACAAGGATGCTTTCTACCAGTCAAGCAACGTTGCTATTCTTTTTCTTTTTATCAAGTCATCGAAATCGATGGTTTAATGTGCCGTTAAAATAGAAATAACGAAGAGATGACTGTCATTAACCACAATGAACAAATGATTTGTAACGATTTAGGTTTAATGTAAAATTGAACAGGATGCACTACTATAAAAAGTTTGCTGTTATGCAATAACAATTAAGCACTCAATGTATAACATCCTCACTAGTATTGATAATTAATTTTTAAAATTTTAATATTGACACGAAATAAACAACTTACTGTTATGGTAAATAAACCGCTCGTAAAGTTCATCATTAGCACCATCAATAAACGGTATATCCCTTAGATTTAAGTGTATTAAACGATCTAATTTTTGTGGCGTAATTGAATTTAAATATTCAGAAATTTCTTCTAGAAATGATTTGTTTAACAAACATTTGGAAATTTGACGGAATAATTTACATTTTGAGTACATGTATGTATTTAGCAAAAATGTAGTAAAAGCATTAGAATGATGGGGTAATTTTATTTCTTCATGTATAACTTTGCCACTAAGCATTGTATAAAGTACGTGGGTATGTTGTTTAAGACAGGCGAAGTAGTATGATTCATGTTTATTAGAGGCATAATATTTGTTTTTATTCCACTATATTGCTATAAGTGTACAATTTTGAAATTATATTAGTATTACAATAATCGATATAATTTATTGATTTACTAAATTAAAGGTAAATGTTTAGCAAATTTAAATAATGTAAATATGTTGACATTTAAGTTATATTTAATTTTATTAATATCGTAAATTTTGTTTGTATTATTTTACGTCGTAAAATTAATTTTATTGCTTGCTGAAAAATTAAATAAAAATAGATGAAATGCGCGCGGAATTAAAATTCAGTAGTTTCTTTTTAAAATAAATATTGACTAATATTAGAAGTTTATGTAAATTCTAAAACGTTTTGGCATAAATTGTATGTTAACAAAAAGGTAATTAGTTAAGAGAGTTAATCGCATTTACAATATTAATTTTGATAAAAACAGTTGTTAAGTTTTTCGATTTGAAAATTTGTTAAATTAAATTAAATTTTTTATAAATTTAATAAAAATAATGTAAAAAATATATACTAATTTATTTAAGAATGCGAACCGTTATTAATCAAAGTATTTAAAATCAATATATATTTGGATAACTTATTTGTTTTACAAACTGCTTAAATTAATTTTCGTGGCGCGTGCATATATATATATATGTATATAAGTTGAATTATTAAATATCTACATTAATTTTTAGTCAAGTGTTTGAGTTTTCAAAATAATTTTTAAAAGAATTACAATTTTTTTCGATACTGTGTGTTGACTGCAAACAATTCAATTAAGAGTTAATAAAAAAGAAACATATGTAAACATTAAACAGAAATATAATTATAAGTATAATAAGTGTTATATATATACATATAATAGAATTTTTTTAAAATTAAATTAAACATCTGCGCATAATTATTATTGTTTACAAATGTGCATAACTTAAAATTATTAAACAATGAATGCATTTTAAGTTTTAAAACTAAAGATATTTTATGTACACTGTTTTTTTAACTTGTTCAAAAAAGTCTTGTATATAATAGTAAGTATTCTTGTAAATCCATTAGTTCTGTACTTGTTTTCGCACAATCCGATGACAAAGCAAAAATACAAAAGAAACAGTTGTTCCCAAATGCAAATACTACGTCGTTTTTTGTTTCTTTCTATTGCGCTAATCTGCAACTTTTTCAAATGCGTTTATCTATGTTTTTAGTTAATACATGATGCTTAAACATTATCACAGTTCAATAATGTTGGGCTTAAATCAATAATTTACGTGCACCCAATGTGAATAACGCTAGTGAAGCAATTTGTACATGGATGTTAAGATACATATTTCTTTTTTTGTGAAATTGTGTTTAGCTAAATTATTAATTAAAAAAATTAATTTTTTGTATAATTAAAATTATTTTAAAAAATATATTAAATGTAATATTTTACAACTTTTAAACAAAATTATTAGTGTACATAATTTTAATTTATGTTTTTGTTGTGTAATTTTATACATAGTAATAATGCTAATAGAAATAAGTAAACACGTATTTTCATAACAAAGATTTGCTAAAAAAATAAATTTTTATGTTTGTTATAAATCAATTTTACTAGAATCCTAGAAACAGTATTTTTAAATTATTATTATTATTATTATTATTATTATTATTATTATTATTATTATTACAAAACCCTTTGCTTTAAAGACAAGCATGGAGCAACAAGATAACCATTACAGCAAAAAGCAACAATAAACACCCATAATTCACAAAGAATATAGAGCAACAACATTTTTTAAAGTACATAAACATTATTGTCAAACGTTTTGTTTGAACCCATAGAACATTCATTTCATTTAGATAAACCCGATTAGTTCTTATCCAAGTTTTTTGTGGTCTACCAACCCTTCTTTTACCATTTTCAATATTCTATTCCAAAGCCATTCTTTCTGGTCTTTCGGGCGGTAAACGTAGAATTTAACCAAGTAATTTTTTTGTCTAATTGTAATGATGTCATGGAGTGAACGGGAATCAGTTTTTCTCAATCTCATTATATGAAATGTAATCGCGATGAAAAACATTCACCATCTTATCAATATTGTCTGTTTGTTTTTACATTTTACTCCCAAATATTGCCTTACGAATAATTATTGATGCGTAAAAACAGAGTTTTATCTTCAGGCGGATGGAAAAACATGACCATCTTGATTTAAGTCTATGGAAGACAGACATTGTTTTTCCATATATATATATATATATATATATATATATATATATATATATATATATATATATATATATATATATATATATATATATATATATATGAAGTCAGTTGAAAACATTAAATTATCTAAACATGTTAAAAGTTTTATAGTGTTATCCATTTTATTATAAAACGAACCATATGTAATATTTTATTTTGACTTATGTTGTGCTGAGAAAAATAGGAATAAAACAGTGGTCAAGAAAAACTGCATTTGACAAAGAAATTAATTAAAATACAATGTGCTAAGGTATCTAGTGATACAACGTTGGATTGGAACTTGGATGGGCATAGAATTGAGTGCCACCACTGGCAGTAAATGCGAGTCTTTGATTGACTTCGATAAATATGTATTTATTAACAGATTTTTTCTGTTAAACTTTCAATAAATAATAAATACAATAAGTTGTTATTGCAATTGTAAACAGTAATAAACATTAATTATTGTAAACATGAATTGCAACAGTTGAGTTCTTGGACAGAACGCAGTATTTGTAATCATTTAATGTTAAACAAATAGACACTTGATAAAATTGTCAGAAAAAATAAAATAAGTTATTTAATTATGCCTAGGTCGTTTAACGGTACAGTGCTCAATTCGAACCTGGAGATGCATGAGTTCAATCTCTACTATCGGCAGTAAATGCGAGTCCACGCTTAGCTTTGCTAAAATGTCTACTGCTAGAAAATGCATTTTCTGCGAAAAAGAGTAGTAGAAACATTAGAGTGTTGTATGTCTAAAAGTTAGTTCTTTCTTATTTATGCATTATCAGTACTAAGTTTACTTAATTAAAATTGTTGCAACATAAGTTGGGGTAAATAAGTAAATAGACGTACTTGGAGACAAGAATTATGGTATGTTAACAAAAACGGCAAAATTTAATTTTTATTGCTTCGACATTTTTACGTAATAATTTTAACATTTGTCACCGATAAAACAACAACTTTAATAATAATAATAATAATGTTTTAAGCAGGAAGACATTTATCGAATGGAACTGGAATCCGCATTTAACGCCGACAGTGACACTCGAACTCATGTTCATCCAAGTTCAAGTATTGCGTCACATTACTAAATTACTCCCGGTAATTTGTAAAGTATTTAAAATTATTTATTATTAAAGTATCAAAGCAAATTATTCTAAAACCAAATTATTTTGTAATCATAAGATAAAGTTTTTAGCAATTTTGCAGCAATGTAATAAGAACGTGAAGACAAGACGCACAATAATTATTAGGTTTTTTCAACACTGTTTAGTACTAAAAAATTTGGTTTATTAAAAATAAGAACCAATTATTTTTTCAATTTAAAATATTTAAAATTGTACGGTTTTTAACCCATTAATTATGACATATCTATCGGAATTAGATAACAACTGTTAAACAACATTTCTGATTACAATAACATAACTGCAAATTCTTTAACCAATCAATACCAAATTCTGTAAATATCTTCTATTACCTATAGTTCCAGTCTCTGTTTTATACATTTGGGTAAAAATCTCACTACACATCATCTAGATAACACACAAGTAATATGTGAATTTGAATAACAGCTGTTATATGTGCACACAAAAACATATTCTCACATTTGTTTGGCTTAGCTGCCGCGAGAATTATTGTCATAATTAAAATAATTAGTGTGCTTTTCCGCTATTTTTCTTTTCCATTTATTAGGGATATTTAGACGCAAAGTTGGTTTTTTAACAACACTGTACCATACGAAAATAATTATTATTTGTAGAAAAATACAATTTTTTGTATAAATGCAAAACATTTTCAACACTATTCGTATTTGAGAAAAATTTGATTAATAAAGTAAAAGACATATTTGACGATTTTTAGTACAATTTATACCTTTTATTTGAAGCACAAAATTAACATAATTTTTTAATTGAGTTTGCATTTGTACATACTAAAATCAAACATTAATAATTACAAAGTGTATTAATGGGTTTTTAAGGATTTATGTTACATTTGTCATATTAATATAAATAATTAATCCACTTAGTTTTAGATAGCCAGGAACACTGTACAGCCGTTTAATCCTTATTTGTAATCACTGCATACTTTTCAAGTTTTCCATACAAATGAATTTGAACCCCACGCCTTATCTGGTATCAGGCTGGAGTCTCAACAAAATTGTTTGGGTTTTGTTAAATATTATCTAAATGAATTTATTGTGGTGAGACTTAAATGTTTTGATTTTCATTATTATTGTTAGCATTGGTAACTATATCTACTTAAAAAAAACATTTTGAGGTAAACATCGTATTAATTTATAATTAAGACTTATTATTTTCGAATTGATGTACTAATTCTTTAAACATTGATTTCAGAAAAATAACCCATGTCGTAATTTTTAAACATATTAAAAAGTGTAATGTAATTTTATTTTTGTTACTTTTTGCAAAAAGAATTAAAATTTAAAATGTTTAATGCATTTAAGCTGTGATCGTATAATATAATTGCCAATTATAAAGAAACTAATTTTTTTTACATTAACGTAAACAATTTAAAAGAAAGACACTTATTTAAACTAGCACGTTTAAACTGTTTCTACAAAACCATTACTACACATGTTTAAGAACAATATGTACTACTTTATTTTATAGTATAATTTATTACTTTTTAACGCTTGGAGTAGGTTTAAATAAAATATTAAAACTATTCAACGCTTTTATATAACATTATATACTGTATTTAAACTATTTTATAGTATTTTTTCGTAATTATTATTGTTATAAAATTATATATATATATATATATATATATATATATATATATATATATATATATATATATATAACTCCGCTTAGTTTGAATGAGAAATGATTCAATTTAGCCAGTCCCAAGCCTGGATAAAGGAGGAGGGTTTGAGCGCAAGGTTAGCAACCTGGCCTTGTAAACAATTTATACTGCTACGGAAACAATAAAAGGACTCCATTCCGGCAAACAACGACAAAAAAGTGATCGCACGTATCTCGACGACAGAGTTACACAAATGACAGGGTTGAGTGAAAGCCGAAAGAAAGTTCAATTTTTAATTTGCAGAATCTTCAATGCCAACAAGACTTTGTTGTTGTTGTTGTTTTGCTGTAATTGTTGTCTTATTGCCCCATGCTTATTTTTAAACCAGAAAGGTTTTGTATAATATAATAATTTATAATAATATATATATAATAATATATAATTTTGGTATCTATAATATTATATATATATATATATACAGTGTTTTGTACCGGAGTGGTTTAGCGGTTGAGCGCTCGATTTGAATCTAGATGGTTTTCAGTACCGGCACCAGATGCAAACTAACTGTTGGCTTTACTGAAATGTCTATTGCTGAAAGATGTTTTCCGTGAAACATTTAATGTAGTTAAAAATAAAGTAATAGTAATAATATTATTATTATTATTATTAATAATAATAATAATAATAATAATGATAATAATAAATGTGCAAATCGCTAAATAATATGCATGATTGCCGCGGGTAATAAAAAATTTTAGAAATGTATTCATATTATTGCCGCCTATTCAATTATCAACTTTTTAGAAGTATCCAAATGAATACAATTAATAATAAAAATAATGTATTGGATAATTCAACTTAAGTAGTCTAACAAATATTCTAATAATTTATTCTTTCAAATAAACATTTAAATGCTTTTTCTACTTCTATAAAACAATAGTTTATCTATTTTGTGTTGTCTAAACATGTAAAATGCTTTAAAATTATTCTATAGTTTATAATAATTATTTTATTTGGTTTTATGACAATAACACATATTTTATTCATTACTTTATCATATTGAATATTGTTTATTTAGATGACGTTAAAATTTATACAAACACAAAGTTAATTATTTGCATACAAATAACTAAGAATTTAACATTGATGAAAAGTACGTTATTAATATTTGTACACGTATAAAATATGATGGTTTTATTTTTCTTAAATTAATAATTTAAGAGTTGAGGTAAAACAAATGGAAAATAAAAATAGTTTTTATGTAAATCTGACTATATATATATATGGTCTATATATTTAGGAAAAACTATTCTTTATTAAATAAACATTTAGTAAATTGAACTAATTGAACTCATACCACTTAACTATGAGTTAAGTGCCGTATTTACATTATGCATTTTGGTAATATACATTAGGGATTTTTTATAATTTAAATAAAACATATGTAATAATAGAAGTAATTGAAATATTATATTTGTATCTAGTTTTCAGACCCACATCTGACAGTATATGCAATCGGTCGTTTAAAAAGATTAAATATTTCCTTGATTGATTAGTTTCTTGTGGAATATGTAGGCAATAAAATTGAAAAAATTAATTATTATAATGATCTATTTACACATTTTAAAGTTTCCGTGTAATAGAGCCAAAATAACGTTTAATAAGGAGCACAATAAGTGAAATAAAATAATTCTTATTCCATTTTTTTTATTGCCACAAATAAAAAAAAATTAATTATACGATTTATTCAAAGTAATTCTGTGATAAATAAAATTTCATTGATTGAAATTACTTGGTTAAAATTTGTCTATATAATTAAAATAACTTTTTATTATTCTAAATTATATTAATTTTTTATAAGTAAAAAATTTCTTAATAAAACATCCTTTTTAATGTTAAATTACTTTAATATATATATATATATATATATATATATATATAGTGTTTTGATTACCCTTGAGTAATAGATAACTATAAAAAAATTAAATTAAATTATTAACACTTACATCAAAACAAACAATAATATGCACAGATGTAAAAAATTAATTTACAATTATGTAGAAACAATTATAAGTTGTGTAAAATAAGTAAATAATAAATTTTATTTTATTGCCTAAAAGGTTGACAAAATTTTTTCTTAGCAAATGGACATTTAACCAAATTATTATTATTATTATTATTATTATTATTTATTTTGTTTATTTATACAACTTTGAATGTTTTATGGAAAATATTTTTCTGCTGTAAACATTTTAGCAAGGCCGAACGTGGTAGTAGTAGTGGGATTCAAACCTATATCCACTTAGGTCCAAGACGAACGCTGTACCACTAGACAATTCCGGGCGGTGTTTCCCAAACGTATGCTCGTGCAGTTACACATCTAGCTCCACAACTTTTGCTTTAAAATTTAATAAACCGAATAAAAGTCGTGTGTGATTTTGTCTAACGGTACAGCGCTCGAATTCGGATCTCGGTGGGCATCGGGGTTCGAATCCCATCACCGGCACCAAAATGAGGGTCCTCGTTTGGCTTCGCTAATTGTCCACTGCTAAAAAATGTTTCTCGTAAAATATTCAAAGTAGCAAACATAAAATAAAATAATAATAATAATAATAATAATAATAATAAATCAATAAAAATGGGCGTAAACAGACCTATCATTACCACATTAGAAGTAACTAATGCAATAGTATTTATGTGTTGTTTTCAAGCAATACTGTCTAGTTACAAAGGGCTGATTGCTAAACCTTTTCTCAAACTATCACCTTTTATCAATTGGACTTGAAATCGATAATGATGAAATCCAAATCCAATTTTAATATTCAACATGTCGAATCTTTAAGGCTAAAATGCAATAAACAACAATCACATGTTCTTCAGAGCTAAACGATTTTTTAGAATAAAACAGGTAAAAGTGATATTACATTCTGTTCTATTTTTGTAAAATTTATAATTCAACAGTTTATAATAAATGTATAATCGTACTTAAATTGTGTAAGCTTTTTTATCTTAGATTTCGTTTTGTACAAAAAATGATAAATAAATACAAATTTTATGAATAGAACAATACTGCATTTTTATCGATTTAAAATAATTGTTTAAAATAATTAATCTTAGAAGTATTTTTGTTACAATTGTATTTTACATGCATTAGAAACATTTTAAAAACAGTTGTACATAAAAAAGTAAAACTAATAATTACTTTTTAAAATTAAATATAATGCAGAATACGAATAACTTTGAGGATTTAAATATTGCTTATGAAGTCTCAATTTCCTATGACGGTGATATTCCTAACTGTTATTTTTACGTACCGCAACCTGGACTAGGTGCAATTATACATAAAGAGTATTTAAAAGGTATATTAAAGGATATATATACCATATGTATAAATCGGGTTAAGGTATAGAACCTTGACAACAAAATCAGGCGGTTTTATAAATCTTTGCAAACCATGGCATCCTAATAGGAATTTAATCTAGCATTGTTATTTAACATTTTTTAAATGTTTATATACCTTTTTTATCCCAATTAAAAACATTGTAATTATTAATAGATAATAAATATAGTGAAATTGTATTAAAAGTTAAATTAAAAAAATTATCTTTTTGTTAAAGATTTAGAAAAATTACATACAAAATTAATAAACAATTTTTAGAGTTTCATTGTAGCCGATCCCAAACGTAGTTGAAAAAAGGGGCGTCTGAAAGCAAGATTAGCAACCTGGCCTATGTAAAAAATACTGCTGTAGAAGCAACAAGAGAACACCATTTTATTAAAATACTACAATTAAGCAAAAGAATAATTTTGATAAGAAAATTTAGAAAAATCCGAAATAAATTTCAATTTTCGATATAGTCAATTTTTAAACCCAAAAATGTAAGGTACTCTTATATATAGAAATTTCCCGTTGCCCCATACTCGTTAGAGCACAAAAGTTGTTCAAAAAAAATAAATAACAATAATAATAATAAAAATAAAAATAAATCTTATTATGAAGCAATTACAAGTTTCTATTTGACAACCATGATCTAATTTTAAATAAGGCATTTTTATTGACTTCAATGCTTTAAAAAAGCAAAGTAGATATATTACTACATTTTAAAATAATACAAATATTAATAATAATAATAATAATAATAATAATAATAATAATAATAATAATAATATTTTAACTAATCTTTTGTATTAATTTTATTGTATCTGTAAGTTAACATTTTAAATAATTAAAAATATATATATTATTAAAAATATATATATAATATATATATATATATATATATATATATATAACATATGAGGTTGTCATTAAGATTTTGGTAACAAAAAATTTTAATGACATATTTCGTTGCAAGTTATAAATATAATTAAAAAACAATATTAGGTGTAAAGTTAACTAATTAAATTATATATATATATATATATATAATTCAATTATTATGGTTGATCAAATATTTAAACATATTTTTGGGATTACAAAATTTAACTATATTTTAATAATTTAATTTTGTATTACACAAATATGTAAAAAATGCATTTCTAAAGAAGAAAATAAAATAAAAATGAACTTTTCGATAAGAATGAAATAATGCATATTGTTCTACTAAAATGTTTGTTTACGACCTGCTTTATAATTAAAAAATTGTTTTTTTATAAAAAACATAATTATATTAAACTAATTTAATTTTTATTAAAAAAACTTTTTTGATTTTATAAAATTTAATTTTAGTTTGTTGTTTTTGTAAAATATGTTAGTGATTGTATTATTATTATTATTATTATTATTATTATTATTTATCAATCGTATCTCTAATAACACAAATCATCCACTTTATCGTGATGCATTTTTTTAAAAACATGGAAGCAATAAAAACTAAATAAAAAATTTATTTATTCATTACTAAATGTGCTAAATATATTTTTTTGTACAACGGTTTAACATGTAAGTTATGTTTATTTTGATATTTAAAATGTTTTAAAAAAATTAGTTTGGATAATTATATTTTGTAAAACAGATTAATTTTGAATGTAGATTATTTTTCAAATTACATATGTTTTGTTATTTTTGTTTCACTAGTAATTTTAAAAAGTAAGGAATATAATAATTTTTATTATTTATTTTATTTATTATTGTTAAAATTAAAATTATTATTATTATTACAAATAAATATTAATATATATATATTGTTACCTTATTGTTATTTGTTAATTTTCAATTATAACTTTGTAATGGTTTTAACTAGAATTACATTTTTATTAAATAAAACAACTACTATTAAATTTAGTTTGAAAAATGTTTTATTATATTAAACCAACATTAAACAATTAATTTCTGCTTGTTAATAAACTAATGTATTGTAAAAAATATTTACAATTTAAACATTTAAAATACATTTTGTTGTTGTTAATCGATAAGGAAAGAACTTAATTTAAATCCTGTAGACAATTAACTTAATAATTATTTTCTTAATTTTAATACATGTTTTGCACACAACTACATAAAAACATACATTTTCTTAAAGTAAAAATCAGTCATTCAAATATTTTAAAATGTTAAATAAATCAACACATTTTTTTATTTACTGTGTTTTATGTAGTTATAATATTTTTCTTTACTTTTTACAAACAAAAACATTTATTAACAATGTTAAATTGGTTAAACATAAAATGTAAAAATGATTTAGAAAATAATATTGACGTCAACAATAAAAATCTGGAGACTTTGGTTTAACATTACTGAAAATGAGGATATTCACAATTGTAACATAATGTTTAGTCTAAATAAATATGGGTATGTATATTATAATAAATATAAAAAATATTTAAAATAAAAATGTAATAAAACAAAGATAATTGTGTAGGAATAAAAATAGACATTTCAACTAACCAATTTTGTAGAATATTTTGCAAATGTAATGTTTAAAATGAAAACATATTTTACAGTAGATATCTTTTAACGTTGATCATTTACATGCATTTCAAAATGCCGTTACGTTCAAAATAAAGTTTAAAAAAAGATATTTATATTCATCTATATTTAGAAATTAAATTTATTTTTTTTGCACTTACTATAGAAACAGAAGAAGCCAAAAAATCATTAAGTTTTTTATATAAAAGATATTTGAATTTTTCTCAATATAATTTAATTTCATGCATTTTTTCCTATAAAACATGTTTCAATTATTCACAATTTACTGCAAGAAATTATTGCATTACAATTAAGGCAATTACATTAGAAAATTCCCTTTTTAAATATATATTTAAAAACGGTAATAAATAATGTAAGGTATTTTATATTTAATTATAACTTTATTCTAAAATAATCACAACAAATAATGGGTCATGTATGTTTATAAATTCAAAATTCTAAAACATTGTTAAATGGCTGAAATTTATACACAATGTCAACCTTGTAATTAGTTGCCTCATAATATTAATAAAAATCAAGATTAAAAAAAATTAAATAAGTGTACAATATTTTATTAGTTATTTTTTAATTATTTGGTTTAATATTTTCTTGTTATTTCTACCACTTTGAAAAAACAACGCAACTAAAATATAATGAATTTTTTTAAAAATAAAACAACTCATTTTTATTTTAAAATTAGTTTATACTAAATGTGTACATAATTTTCAATGTTACCTTCTGCTAGGAATAGAAAAGTGATTTTTAATTTATTAAAAATATAGAAATAAACTATATATATATATATATATATTAATTGTAGAGTATAATTTATAGAAATTTTTTTTGTTGCTAGTAAGGAGTAGAGTAAACAATGTAATTATTTTTTATTTAGCGGCAAAGCGTTTTCTTTATTAGAAAATAAAAATTTTAATTTGTGTTTTAAAAAAACTAAGTTAGAGATTTGTCATTTTGGTTTACAGAAATTAAATCCCCAATATAAGAACATTGAGTGCATGTAAAACCGAATTTGTAAATTCTTTATTTAAAAACAGTTCAAAAATATCTACATGTTTTAGTTTAATATACACCCATTTTAACAATTAACGCAAAAAATTACAAAGGTATTAAATATAATTAATTTGTTATGTCCAATTGTTTTTTCGTAAAAACAAATATCGGGAATTAAAAATAATGTCTAGTGCTTTATAGATCCTTTATATATACTTAGAAATATTTATTTAAGAAGGCTGAGTCGGCCAAAATAGCATATTTTAAAAGCTACTTCTATATTAACGTGGATAATAAGTTAAAATTACATAATTTTTATAATAATTAGCCTATTATTATTTTGTGTGCTTAATTTCATTAAAAATGAACAATAACTAATTCTTAAAATTGATGTTAAACACACATTCAAATCGGCTCTGATTGTGATGTCATAATAACTATCAAAATAAACATTTAATTATTCTAATCTATATAAATAAAAATAATAAAAAATATTTTTTTTTTAAATTTTAAATAAAAATTTAAAAATAAATCTAATAAATTATTATTTACGTTTAACCTTGAGATTCCGCTCATCCGCTAATTTTGCTTTCTGATTGTATTGTTTTTGAAATAGAGAATAGTGATAAAAAATGTTTTCATCTCACCGAAAATGAATACCGTGTTGTTAAAAAATAAAAAATAAAGGATTTTTACCAAAAAGATTAGCAGATTTATATAGAGTTAACCTTTCAACAATTTATCGGATTATCAACGGTCAAAAACCCCGAAATTATGATAATGTTGGAAGAAAACGTGCAACAACAAGTACAGATGATAAAAAAATTATTATAGAGTTAAAAAAATTATAATCAATCTATTTCAAAAACTAAAAAAAATAGTTTAAACAATTTTACATATTCCACTATAAGAAACAGAGTAATTGAATCCGGTTTAGCTCTACAATCACCGAAGATTAAGCCATTTATTACCAAAAAACAAAAGGATGACAGATTAGCCTTTTGTAAATTATGGAGTGAACGACACTTATGTTATTGGCGTTCCGTATACTTTGCTGATGAAACAATGATTCGGGATGAACCATTTGGCTTTAAAAACAAAGTGTTGTGTAGGACAAGTTTTTAAAAACATTCACTCCCGGTTGTTAGAAAAAGAAAGCCCACTCTCGACAAGTAATGTGTTGGTTTGGTATTAAGTATAATCATCCTATCAAATGGAGAATTATATCTGGTACCTTAAATAGTGAAAATATTGTTTTAGTTATGAAGGATGTTTTTCATTATGAAATGCAGCACACTTACACGGGAGTTACTACTGTTTTTCAGGACAATGCTCCATGTCATACGTCCAAAAAATTAACGTCATATTCATCTAAGTTCACTATATTTGCTTTATATTTACATTTAGACAGTAGAGGGGCTAAAATCAAAAAAGCTATCTTTCGTTCAATTGCCACCTAACAGCCCGGATATCAATGTTATTGAAAATTTTTTCAGTATGCTAAAGCGCAATATCAATAAGCATACCGAAATTGAGGATTTATGTAAACGCATTCCATTTGTTGTTCAATATGAGATGAAACAAGAATATATCAACACTCTTATTGACAGCCTTCCAAAACGCCGGGATCAGGTTGTTCAAAAGAAAGGCGATCACATAGATTATTAAATTTTTTGAACTTTGTAATGTCCTTAATCATTTGGTAACTGAACAAATTGCGTGTAATCTGTATTTTTATTAATAGTTGACGTTATAAATCATGTTAATCATTTTATTCCATTTCCGATTTTGCACCCGTTGATATTTTATATATATTTTTTTACTTACAATATATATGTATATATAATTATAGTTTTTTTCAATTATTATATAGTACTGTATATTTTATAATTGAAGTGACGTTTCTCTTGTATGCTATGTAGTTGCTAGAGAGGTTTTAGTTTAATAATCACTTTTTTGCAGTAATTGTTGTGAGGGTTGTAAAGTATTATTATATATATTATTATTATACTAAACCCATTTACTTTAAAAATAAACATGGGGCAATAAGACAATTATAATAAAACAACAACAACAACCACAATGATTATGCCAATCGAAGATTGTGCTTCCTTTCGGCTTTCACTCAGCTCTGTCATCTGTATAACTCTGTCATCTAGATACGTGCAATAACTTTTTTTCCGTTGTTTGCCAGAATGGCGTCCTCTTGATTGTTTCCGTAGCAGTATAAATTTTTTATAGGGGCCAGGTTGTTAACCTTGCGCTCAAATCTTCCTCTTTATTCAGACTTGGGACTGTCTAGATTAAATCATTTCTGATCCAAACTAGGCGAAATTACTATAAAGTATAAAATACCAATTTTATAGAAAATTACATAAAACACCTTAAGCATTAATACTTTTATTTCAAAGTATAAGAATGATTTTTGTGTTAAATTGCGATACACTTATGCACAAGTTGCAACTATTTTGAAAAACAATGTTGCACTGAATAAAATAGGTTCAACGTCATCTAAAAGTACCTAGTCTATCAAAACATTTAGACTCAGAAATTGAAACGTGCTAAAATTAGAAAAACTACTTATTTAAAAGGTGTTTCCTAATTATATCATTATTTATTTTGTACAATTATGTTAGTATAATATAGCGAAACATTTATAAGCATCTTGAAAAAAACAGATATTTATTTTAAATTATTTTCTATTAAAAATGAAATAAACATGCGTTTAAATCTTAACACCTGCATAAATGCAAGCCCACATTCGGCTTCTCTAACCACTGTCTATTGCTGAAAGATGTTTTCGGCAAATTACATTCGAAGTAGTAAAAAATAATGTATTGTATTTTCTTTAATAATTGACATTATATAATTTTACTCAATCTTGGGTTACGAATTAGTTGATATAAAAAAAGTGAATTAACGTATAGTAATAAAATCAAAATTGTACTTTATTTATAACATAGTATTGTGTATTGCATAATAAAACAAACTTATTACTTAAACAATGCCAATACTGGACACGTTTAATTAAAATAACTGCGTTCAATTCAGAAATTGTCTTCCTAATTGTATATAACTCTGTCATGATATTATACGTTCAATGTACTTTTATTAAATTTTAAAACGGACATTATAATAAAATTTATCAGTAAACGTTTTATTAAAAATGTTTAATTCAAGATAAATGGAAAAGTGAATTAATTTAAAGTCGCTTTCTTACATCTGTAAGAAATAAATGATGTATTTTATTTGTATATCATTGGTTCTTTAATATAAAATATTTTCTCTAAACAGAAAAATTTAAGCATTTATTGTTACAACTCAATCTATAAATAATTTGATATTAAGTAGAACCTTAACAGGTCAATAGAATAAAACGTTTTAAATAATATTGGTATCTGGTTAGTGAGATGGAAGCAATAATGCAACACGTCCTTTCAACATAAATTGTTGAGTTGGATTACAAATGTAATGTTTAAAAACGCAAATATGTTGTGCGCAAAGCAAAACATTATTTGTCTGTCGAAATTAGCAAACAATATTTTTAATTTATTGTTTAAATTCACATGTCTAGGTAGCATCATTGATTAAGACGGAAAAAAACAAAATTGATGTTAAAGCCAGCATTGAAAAGTCAAGGTCAATTCTTTATAAATTCAAATCGGTGTAATCATAATGCTCCATTTGACTAAAAATAAAACTTTGTTTTTATGCATCAATTGCTGTTCCCACAGCGATACATGGAAGTATAATCTGAAATTGAACAAACAACATTTATTAAATAGTGGTCTCTTTTATTGTCAGAATCTTAAAGGTATTTGATTATTACTATTATTATTATTATTATTATTATTATTATTACTATTATTATTATTATTATTATTATTATTATTGTTATTACATTAAGCTTTAATGTTTCATTAGAGATACATTCAGCTCAAAAATACATTTTTAACATTAATAAAAATAAATAAATAAACAAATAACAGAATAATAAGAAATAGTAGTACAAATAATGGGCATAAAATGAATCTTTTGTTCGCTTAATATTCCAGTTACACTTTTTACAAAAAGTAATAATAAAAAAATGTTTATTTTTTAAAACGTTTCATTATTACATATAAGCCTTGTGATTATTATTAATATAATAAATAATTGATAAATTACTGTTGTAATTAATTACATTTTAATGTGCATTTTTTGTTCCAAAATTTCAAAGCACACATTTTTCAAATTTTCTTTTTTACAAACCAATAACTAATCTAAGTAAATGTTTATACACAAAAGTTAAAAAACCAAATTAATGTGTGACAAAAAGTAACCTAATTAAAATAAATTTTATTTTATCAAAATTGGTCATATTTCAATGTTTTGTTTGGTAATCCATACCCAAAAATGGAACTTGAATAGATATTGTTACTGGGATGTGCATTAGCGTGCGTGCGTGTGTATGTGTCAGGTAATTGCGCATAGTTAGTTAGAAAGACACACCAAGTTATCCATATATATATATATATATATATATATATAGTTAATGTGGATTTTAGTAAATATAAATGTTAGTCACATATTATTTTATACAAGCATTGTATTACTAATTTTCAGTTGATTTTTTTTCTATTTACGACAGGATTTATTTATCTCCAAAATGTATACAACTGTTACTACATAAATAAAGACATTTATTTTTCAAGCATTTCCGTGTTGGCCAAAAATGATTAATTGCTATCTAATCACAGTTTGAATGGAATCATGACTAAATACTGGCCTACTTTGTCGCAACCAAATTGTATCCTAAAATTAACGTTATGCTTCATTCAAATGATAGGCGTATTGATGACAGTGACGAGTGCTCAATCGAGACCCAAGCGTCTAGTTCATCATGACCTTGTCCAATCTAGTCATACGTGCGTGTGTTACGACGAAACACTACCCAATCGTGATTTAATCGACGATCAAACAAGCAGCTCGTGCAGTCTCATTCCATTCAATCATTTACCAACTATGCAAATTCATTACGACATACATGCAAAATTTATGTCAACTTCAAATATATTGACGCAATATTTTGCAATTCAGCCTGAAAACTATTCACTTGTTACAACCAAACATATCGATCGCGAATTGATTTGCACCGAGTTGCTTGTAGTCGATCAAAATGCGAAAGGATTCAAAATGCCCAATCCCATGCACAAATGTTGCACATCCAAATTGAAGGAATGCATCTTTCCAGTCAACATTTTGGTACAGATGAATGCGAAAAAAACGGACAATTTGAATGATTTGAATGTATTTGGCAAAACACCAACTCAGTCGAAATTTTTTACCGTCAACATTAAATTGATTGACATCAACGATAATGCACCCAAATTTCCCCACACTACCTATACAATTCGCGTGTCCGAATCGGTTCAAACTGGATCGCGGATTTTGTTGCCGCTGGCCGAAGATTCGGATGCAGGCGAATTTGGGATTGTTAGGTGAGTTAATAATCGATTTGTACGTTTTATTAAAATTGTTCTTTTTTTTTAAACAAATTACGACTGTCTTTAATTTTTTTACAATACATAAAAGGTTTATGATTAAACAATTGGTATAAACTTGGCCAAATTTATATTTTTTTAATTAAAAAATTTTTATTAATACAATTAAATACAGTTTAAATGCTCAAAAAATGTTTTATAAATGTTTTTCAAAATTATTTAAAATAATATCAAAGTAGAAATTGGACTTTGAAATTTGTGTTATTTTTAAATTAGTTAGTTTTGTTAATCCAAAACTATGAATATATGTAGTGAACATTGTATAAAAAGTACTTATTTTAGAAGTAATAATTCTTTCGTTTTCAAGTACAGTATTAACAAGCGTAAATCTCAAAATTTGTATTCTGTTCAAGTTTGGGAAAGATACTATTTTAGAATTAAACAAGTAAAAATAGTGATAAAAATAATATACTAATCGGGGTGGTTTAGCGGTACAGCGCTCGAATTCGGACCTCGGTGGGCATGGGGGTTTAAATTCCATTACCGGCCCACTAAAATGCGGGTTCACGTTTGGCTTCGCTAAACAATGAAATATGTTTTTTGTAAAACATTCAAAGTAGAAAACATAAAATAAAATAAACATAATAAAAAATAATAGTTAAGTAGTACAATACCAAAATGAATAGAGTAGTGTTCTTTCAGACTGGCATTCATCTTCATTTTACACACATAACACAAGCGTTTAATTGACTAAACTTAATGTTTATCCACTATAAACAGTTCCAGTAAACTGTTAAGTAGTAAATTCAAAAAAATAAATCTGTCAATTAGTATTACAAATAATAATGGTGTTTTTATTGAACGTACATACTACTACTTAAATGGTTTTACCAACAATGTTACAAATTGATTTAACAAAAGATAACTGTAGAATACACAACACATGTTTACAAAACACGCTTATTGAGATATAAATCCCGTTATTTGTTAGTTTAACGACATATTGATTGTAAAATTTTAATTTAAAATTAAAAGAAAATTGATTTTCTAACAATAAAAAATAAAATAAAAATTGACAGTTATTTTAGTTTTGTTTAATTTTATTTTAAAAAATTAAACATTTGTTACATTATAATGCAATTTTGATAATAATCGGTAACAATTTTTTTTTACAAATTTTGGTTATTACTCAATATAGTTACAAAAGTAAACAATTTATTATTATTATCATTATTATATACATAAAAAATTAATTAATATAAAAGAAATATTAAAAACCGACTCAGAAAAATAAAATGCTTGTATATATATATATATATATATATATATATATATATATATATATATATATATATATATTAGATTGCAAAGGGTAATATGTAAACACATGATAAACATATACACAAAATGAGATATAATCATGCTACGTTTGATAATGTTAAAAGCGGCTTTTATATGCATAAAAGGTATTTCAATAATAGTAAGTAAATGTTTTACAATAATTTAAACTTTTATTAGTTACAATGAATCAATTGTCTAATTAAAAAAAGGTTTTTAGAACTTTTAAATGACCTAACTGGTTAACAATAGTAAAATTAAGTAAAATAATTACAAAACTACAATTTTGAATAAAATTCATATTTTTAAAACGTAAAAACGTGTGTTTATAAAAAAAAATTAAAAATAAGTTCTCAGGAACGGCAGCGTTGATGGGGTTGTAGACTTGAAATTAAATGGTTGTAGATTTTTATGTTTTATCGCTGACACAAAATTCAGACTCTCGTTAGAGTTGAATAAATGTTCATCCACTAAACTATGTTTAAGTAAGAATTATTGAAAAAATGTTTTAAAATAATTAAATTACAATTTTCCGGTTGTAATTTTGGCATAAAATGTTTTTTTTTTAATATCATTTATTTTATAAAGTTTTTAAATGTTTTAGTAAAATCTGTGGTTGCCTGATATCACTACGTAGTATCAAAAAATGATCATATATGCTGCATTAATTTTAAAGAAGATAGTGCACCCATTATACATAAACATTCTAAAAACTAGCAAATTTGTATTGAAACAGTTATTGCAAGCAATTTATTAATTTCGTCGTAATGAATGACGTTTTCTATAATAAACAAAAGATAAAAATAAATATATTTTTTATTTAAACCAGTTGAAATGTTATATATATATATATATATATATATATATATATATATAAATTAAAAATTTATGCTTTTTTATACCTCTTAAAAACGTTTTAATTTTTTTCTTCTAAATATAAAACGCAAAATTTATTTATTTCCAGTTTAAAGTTAATAAGCTGCAATTAAATTAATTTTTAAGTTTTTCAAAATTCAAATTGTAATAATCCACAAACGTGTTATTTAAAAATTTTAACATTACAATCAAAAACACATTTCCATCAATCTCATAAAAAAATTTGTCGTTCTAATACCTGGTTTAATTATTCCAATTTAAGTTACATTATAATTAGGATTTCCGGTAAATTGCATTATTTTTATCAACATTTTTATACCCAAATTTAGAATATTATTTTACGATCCATTAATATGGAGAATTGTGATAAAAATATAATCATTTTTGTTTCTATATAGGTACTTATTAACATCTAAAATGCTGATTAATAAAATTGTTTTAATGTCATCATGTAATTTCAATTATTCAATTTAATAATTTTTAATATCCAATTTATAAAAAGAAGATAGTTATAAAATATTGCAGTTTGTTGCAACTTCAATAATTATGTAAATACAACGGTAATTTAAGGTTAAAACTAAATATATTTTTCTACCTTTATAGTTATTCTTGAAACAAATAATTAAAATGCAGTTATTTTACAAACTGATTTAACGTTTAGAAATAATATATTATAGTAATTAGTACAAGTACACCGTTATTATTATTATTATTATTACAAACCCTTTTGTTTTAAAAAACTGAGGCAACGAGATACCGGTGACAGTACAAATGACAACAAAGCTTTATAATTTAAAAATAGCATAGACCAACAAAATGATTTTATATGTTTAAACACTTTGCCAAACCCTTTGTCTGATTTCAAGGGACATTTATTTCAATTAGATCTTTACAAATGACTTTTTTTTTCTGCTATTTTAATTATCTATTCCAAAACCGTTCTACTGTTTCTTAGTAGAGTAAACATATAATTTGACTAAGTAATTGTTATAGTCTAATTATAATGATGTCATGTAGTAGACGATAGTCAATTATTGTTTAAAATGCAATCACACCAGCTAAATTTTAAAATACGTCTAAGATACCGGCGACGAAACTTCCACCATTTTATTAATTTTAGTTGTAGTGTTGATATTACATTTTTATGTCTAAAACAATTATTCCGACTAGGTTTTTCAATTCTAACAATCTGTATAAATATTTTTTAATAATCTAGGTAAAATTTGAATGTTCGAATTTATTAAATAATTTAACTAGTTTGGTTAAATTCGCCAAAATGACTGTACAGTTGTATTTTTTTGTGTTACTGGTTAATTTAAAAGAAGCATATTTATTAAAAATTCTAAGCTACACAAATTGAAATGTACGCACCATCAAAAAAATTGGCAAAATGATTTTCAGAAAATAAAAGTTTTAATTTATTATAAAATCAATTTCTCTAATTGTGTAGGTTGTTGCAAATTAACGTTAATTGTACAAACATAATTAAACCATTAATATAAAGTAATTTTTATTTATACCTGTTTGGCTAAAATGACGACAAAATGCAACAATTAACAAACTTCTGAATATGTTTTATTATTCTATAAAATGTTTTATACAATGTAATGCTAATTACGCCAACATTTGTTTTATGTGTCTTAAATATGTTTTCATATCAACATGTATTTATTATTATAAGCTTTATACATGTCATAAGTGCAAATTTAAGTTAATTTTCTTATTTACTAAGGTTTTATAAATATTAAAAGAAAATTGTTAAACATATTGCTAAATTAACGCAATTTATAATATTACTATTTTTAGTACTATTATTATTACTATTATTATTGATTTGATTGTTTAAAAATAAATTTAGCACAATTGTAATATACATATGTAAAACATATAAGGAAAAACTATTGAGATTTAAACTCTAAACAGTAACATAAGTCATTTTCGTTTTAACTGCTGAGATTTACAAACCTACAGTTTATCAAGAATGTGGAGCTTTAGCTTAAAACATAATTAAATACCTAATTATTTTAAAAACGATTACCTTATTTGTGTTTTAAAATTAAAAACTGTTTTTGTTATTTAAAGCAAACATAAAAAAATGTAAATATTATTTTATAGATTAATAATGTATTTTCAAATTAATAATAAAACTTGTTTTTATTATATATATATATATATATATATATGCTAATACTTCTGAGGATTTGAATAATGAATATGAAGTCTAATTTTCTAATAATGGTAATATTTTTAACCATTTCTCCTCTGTATTGTGCATTCTGGAATAATTGCCAATAAGTATCTAGACTAATAACAGTAAGTACCGAATGCTGAGAGGTGTAACTGAGCTGCCACTTTTGCAGATAAGTGAAAGCATACACCCAGAGTACTTAAAAGGTATTTTAAGGTATATATATATATATGTATATATATATATACTTATATATAGTCCTTGGGCTAATGGAGATAACCGTGACAAAAAATCAAGTAGCTTCGTTAATTTTCGAAAACGGGTGATGTCTCAAGGATGCCTAGAAACAAAGCTGTTGTTTAACTTTTGTTACGCTTAACACGCCATTGAAGTCGGCACAAATATAGAAAAAATGAACAGGTGACTACGTCATCAATCAAAAGAATATATATATATATATATATGCTTTCATATTTATTAATGTTTTTTTTTAAAATACATTATAAATTAATTTGTAGAAACTAAGTTAAGCAGAATAAAAAATTATACTTATTAAAATGATAGTTTAAAAAAATAGGAATGCATTTATATACAATATATAGGTTAAGCAATTTAATAGTTAAATGTTATTTTATGTGTCATATATTTACTTTCAAAATAATAAAGGAATAAAATTGTAATGAATAATTTAAAAAAAATTAAATGTGTGTCATTTCATGTATGTGAATTTAAGTAAAAAACGTTTAGATTTGCAGTTAGTTAAAACATTACTCATGCTGAGCTGTCAATTTATATATATATATATATATATATATATATATATATATATATATATATATGCATAGCGTATAATTAAGCATTATAATATGCAAAACACTTTTGAAATTTTAGTTAAAATCACAAATGTCTTTTAGTTTTGTAGTAAATTGAATATATATATATATATATATATATATATATAACGATCACATTTAAAGTCAAAGTAAAACGCAGTTTGAAATTGTTTGATTGATTTTTAACTTAAAATTTGGGCATTTTAACGCAATATGTGATGACATTTTTATCAAAAACATTTTTGTTTGTTAAATATACAGTTTAAACCAAACCACGAAACAGCTGGGGTTATAATTTTAAATTTACGTCATAATGCTGATTTGGTTCTTGTTAAAACTGCTTAGTTGATTTGTGTTTTAAAATACTTTATCTATTTTAAAAAAATTGGTAATAAAAATATTTATTTAATATTAATTTAACTTGAACAAATAAGACATTGTATAATTTATAAACATTATTGAACATAAATCCAGATTTGGATTATATATCTGTATATATAGTGCGTAATGAATCAGAATCAAAACTAATATTTTTTAAAATAATATGATTTTAAATTAAACTATTCAATATTTTTCAAATAAAAATATTTTACACATTATAAAGTTTTAATTTGTATAAAACATTTTAAAATAAAAATTGTATACTGTTCAACTCACGCTCGTGATAAAATACTTAAATTGTAATTGTTTCTAGTTAAAAAACATTTATGTTTAATTTATTTACAAATATATTTAATTGAAAAAATATTTTTATATTAGTAAAATTTTATTCTAAAAAACAATATTTTTACAATAAAATAAATGCTAGCATAAACACATTTAATTTTATATTTTACTTTTAAAAAGCTCATTATTACTTTACTTTAAAATTAGTATAATGTTATATATATATATATATATATATATATATATATATTTATATTACAAAGAAAAATAATTTAAGCACAAAGTTAAAATTTATTTTTTATTGAAATTTAATACAACTCCTAAGCTAATTAGTGCTAAAAATGTAGTTATTAAAGTAAAACATCTGTAGCAATCACATAACTAAAAAAAATTCACTTTAATCATGTTATATACAATATTATATAAGAAGTAAAATACAATTACAATTTTGTTAATATCTACTGTTAATATAAAAAATAACTGCATAAAAGTTAAACTTGTTCAAAATTACAAATCGGGTAAAATTATAAATATAAAATATAACGTCAAATGTGAAAAGAAAAACAGAACACATGGAATATTTTCAGTTACCAAATGATTGATTGAATAATAATGAACAAAATGTTTAATTATTAATGTGATTGCCTTTCTTTTTAACCACTTGATTAAGGCGGTTTGGAATGTTGTCGATGAGATTGTTGATATATTCTTGTTTCATCTCATATTGAACAACAAACTGAATACGATCACACAAATCCTCAATTTCAGTATGCTTATTGATGTTGCGCTTTAGCATACTGAAGAAATTTTTAATAACATTGATATCCGGGCTGTTAGGTGGCAATTGAGTGAAAGATTGTTTTCTCGATTTTAGCCCCTCTACTGTTTAAATGTAAATATAAAGCAAATATAGTGAACTTAGATAAATATGACGTTACCTTCTTGGACGTATGACATGGAGCATTGTCCTGAAGAACATTAGTAAGCCTGGTGTGACTGTGTTGCATTTCATTATACAAAACTTCCTTCATTAATGAAACAAAATTTTCACTATCTAAGGTACCGGATATAATTTTCCATTTAATAGATTCATTATACTTAATACCAAACCAACACATCACTTGCCAAGGGTGGGCTTTTTTCTAACTACCGAAAGTAAATGTTTTTAAAAATTAGGCCCGCATAGTACTTTATTTTTATATCCAAATGGTTCATCCCGAATCATTGTTTTATCAGCAAAATATACCGAGCGCCAATAAGACTATCTTCGTTCAATCCACTTGTTACAAAACATAAATCTACATTCTTTTTGCTTTTTATTAATAAATGGTTTAACTATTGGCGATTCACGTGTTAAACCAAATTCTCTTGAACGGCTTCTCACCATCGAATAACTAAATTCATGTAAATTATCTTTTACAATATTCGAAATAGGCTTGTTGTAATTTTTTTTTAATTTTATTAAAATTTTTCGATCATCGGTCTTACTTGTTTTTCTTTTTCTTCCAACATAATCATAGTTTCTTGGTTTTTGTCCATTCAAAACACGATAAATTGTTGTAAGACTTACTCTATACAATTCCGCTAATTGTTTAGGCAAAAATCCATAGTTTTTTAATTTTTTTATAACATGGTGTTTATTGTCATTAAGATGGTTATCTTTTCTATCGTTGGTATTCATTTTACAGAACGAAAACAGATAAGGGAATTAATCTGATTCTCAAGGTCAATTATAATTTAAAATAAAATAAAAATTTAGATTACCAAAAAAAGATTTATGTAAAAAAAAAATAAATAATTTTTAAAATATATTTTTAAGTAATTAAATTTTAATTTTAATTAGTATTATGACGGTACAACTGGACCAAAGTTGAATGTATTAATTTTACCTATTAAACGTTGTTTATTTTTAATAAAATTAAGCACACAAATTAATAATCCACCAATTATTATAAAAATTATATAGATTGAACTTATTATCCACGTTTATATAAGCATTGTTTTTAAAATATGCTATTTTGGCCGACTCAGCGTCTTTAAATAAATATTTCTAAATAAATATAAAGCACTTATTACATATTTTACATTATTTTAAATTTTTAATATTTATTTTTACTAAAAAATAATTGGAGATAACAAATTAATTTAGATTAATTTTTTTCAGAATTTTTAACACTAATTTATTCAGTGGCTGTAAAAAGCTGCTTATTTCTCCACACTTAATAGTAATTGTTAGACCAGGTCACTGTCGTTATTTGACCTTTCAAAATTATATATCTGTTCAAAAGTTTTTTTACAGAGGATAATATGTTAAAATAATTACCACGTGTACATAAATGGACATTTTAACTTTATACAAAATTCTAAGCAATAAAATAAGCTTCAAATTACATAAAGATGGAAGTAAACTGTCAACTAGCAAACCAGATGAGCAACTTAAAATACAATAAACATAAAACAAACCAACAATCTAATTATAAAAAGATAATGAAATGTTTAAATTTAATTTTTAAAACAACTGTTACAAAAACTCTACTCAGTTGTGCGTTTGAATTACAACAAGTGGAGTTTACCAAAAACTATAAAAACTATCCATTGTTTTTGGGGATTTATATGCTTTGCAGATAAGTGTACAGTTATGTATAAATTATAGACGGAACATTTTACGAATTTTGTTTATTATTATAGCTATTAGTTTTAATACTTTAGTAAAAGTAGCTATTAGCACAACATTTCCTCTTAATCTAGCATACACTGTACTCATTCTATTGGATTAGGTTGTAGTTAGTAATTAAGACGAGTGGAGTTTGCCATAAAGACAATATAAGGCAATCTATGTACTACGCTTATATGCGTGCAGTTGCGAATACATCATGGACTGAACATTCTAGGGTTGTACACCCATTCTGTATAAAAAAATATTTTGCAATTAAGTGTAACCAGCTTTTGGAATAAAGGCGTACAAGTAGTAAACTAAAAAGTACAACAATATTTTTATTTTTGAAAAATTGTTTTCATGTGAGCTGTACCGATATGCCTCAAAACATTTGACACTTGTTTAGGATAATGCTATAATGTATACTTTAAATGTAATTTACAATGTACTATTCGTTTTACCCTTTTAAAACTACAAAAACTTCAAAATTTTCTCTATACTGTCTAGACTTCAACGTAATTAAAAATATTTTAGTATTTTAACATATATAGTAATTCGCGTGTCAAATAGCGTATCATGTTGTGAAACATTGCATTTCAAAAGATTGTATTGGTAAATTAAAAGATTCATATACACAACGGCTAGCAAACGTTAAAAAATATGGATATTAATTAAATTGTTGACATTATAAAGTGTGTAACCTTTATTTTTTGATTCGATAAAATTATATTTCTTAACCATTAATATGTGTTTGTTTTCAACTTTCAATAAATGGCAGTATTATGCTTTATTGCTGGAACGAATGTTGTTGCATATTATGATTAGAAATTTTGTTTGGGAATAATATTTTTTATAAATATTAGTAAACTAATATTTAAGGCATGTTTAATAGGTAATAGATATGTCTAAGATAAAAAAATGATGAATACCCCCTAAATATTATAGTAGGTCAATTTTCGATTTAGTTTTGTTTCCAACTGTATATATATATATATAGTAAATGGATTATTTTCAATTTTTTATATAAAGAATTTAAACATAATTGTAAGAGCTTTTCCAAAAAACAAAAATGCATTTTTTGAAAAACATTTTTAAATAATAAAACGTGCATTAAGAAAAATATTACATATTTTATTGTTTAATTTTTTTATACCATTTAGTAACTATTTTTTTCTGTAGAAAATTTGTTTAAATGCAAAAAGGTAAAATATATAGAAAATACAAAAAAATTAATAATTGATTTTATTGTATATTATTATTATTATTATTATTATTATTATTATTATTATTATTATTATTGTTATTATTACAACACATTGATAATTTGTTTAAAAAAAATTAATAATAACCTAACGATATAACATTTTTAATTTATTTGTTTAGTAAAGGAAAGTAAAGTGTAGGGCTTGTGTGTGAATTGATATCAGTTCCAGTTTTCCCAAATTCGAGTTCTTGTTCTAATTTAACTAAATGTGTGCTGGCAAATTGTATTTACGTAAAACGTTTAAGCAATAAAAGAGAAATAAAATATATTATCTAAAAAACAATTAATTGTTATTTTACGCCTAATTTTTAACTGTCAGTTTGTTGATACTTATAACAAAAATCTTGGTTTAAACTTAATTACATAATTGTTTGTCAATATTGTAATTTAACAATTTTAAATGAATATAAAAAGTTTTAGAAAATTGCACATAAAAAACGTATTGTTAAATATTAAATGTATTAGATTTAGTAACTGCACGTGTCCCAGTTACGAAAGGCTACTATTTTCCATTTTTGTTTTAACTAAAGGAGATTTTTTATTATTAAGTAAATATACTGCGAAAATATTAAAGTTTTTTAGAGTTTCTAAATAATAATATTTAAAGATTAACAAAAGATAAGTTTAAACAATTCATACAATTACAAATACTTTTATACCTTTACAAACATGCATTGCATAATTTACAGCACATTAGTATTTTTACGATTTTTATATATAAAGTTTTAAATAAAATAGTAGACGAGTAGACCAAATAATTTAAATATAATTATTAACTTGTAAAAGGTGGAAGCGTTTTCAAAATGTTACAATGAGTGACTGCAATGGCTCTAGGAGTTAAAAATTGTTTGTTTTCAAAATTACAGACAAATAAAAAATCTTTAAATTTTACTCTAACGTGTAAAGTAATTGTACATTTATTTGAGTAAGCACTTGAAATTTTGAAAATTATACGGCAAAAAATGAACTTGCATTATCAACAAGTAAACCAAATAATGCCTTGTTTATTACAAATTTAAAAAAGACAAAAAATATAATACTGAACAATAAACAATCAACATAACAATTTGCTATATTTATTAGGTAAAAAAGCATTTTACCAACAAAGGATCATATTAGTGTATTACAACTGTTTTTAAAACCTTTTTACTAACAAGTGAAAACTGTAGATACAACATTGTAATGCTGATATTTTTAACATTATATTTCCATAGCTATAATAGTTGCACAACTATTAATTTAAAGATTTTTATAAAAATAAGTCCAAACAACTACCGAAATGGAATCAAACAAATAATTATTTAGTGTTATACTTTTTAAATAATTATAAAAGTATAATTTACAACAAAACATTCTAGTAGTAGTTAAAGGTAATAGTTTGGAACAGTGTTTCTATATTTGTTTTAAAAATAATAATGTATTTTTTGTCGGTTAGATTAAATTTCAAAAAATTAAAGTTTATTAAACTGCTTTTATACAGTTAAAAGCTTAGTGTAAGTAAATACATTTTTTAGGATTACATTAATTATTGGACTAATTCTTATTTAAAACGTTATAAAAAAACAGCAAAATGATTTAAAATACTAAATTTGCAAATCTTCTTTTGTTTATTTTATATATTTAAACATATTTTATAATATAATATAATTTTTAAGTAAAAAATTAATTTGTCTTTTATTTTCTAAATATGTTCAAATTTGGGATTTTTTGATCTAAGCTACAATTTAGTAAAGTTATTTGCAAAATACTTTATAAAGTTTTTAGTAGAATGAAGACGTTCGTTAGAAGTAACGAAATTATGGCAATTCATAAACCTACTATTTGCATTAACTTTTAATGAGTAACATTAATTAAAACGTTTATATAGCAATTTACAAAAATGTATCCAACACAACTTTAAAACGCCTCTGCTTTTAATATTGTTTTATAGATTTATTTCTACAAATATTTCAAACAATATTATATTATTATTATTATTATTATTATTATTATTATTATTATATTATATGCATATATATATATATAATATTATTATATACAGTTTTATATAAAATATAAAATATATATAATTTAATCGTTAAAATGTATTTTACCATTCTAATTACTATTATTATTTTATTTTAATTTGAAAATATGTTAAAATTAAACAATATTTTTTAACAAAAATTTGTATAAATTTAAATTATAAAATCTTTTTTTACTAAAAAGATTGCTTAAATTTTTCATGTTGATTTGCAATACGTTAAAACAGATTCACCAAACTTATATAAGTTATAAAATTTATATTGTTTTTAATAAATGTTTTTTATTTAAATATTTAATAATTCAAATGTTAACAATATGGAAAGATAGTCATAAATACTTTAATAGTTTTCACGTGATTTATTTTACAATATTTAAAAATTAATATCCGAAATTAATTTCAAAAATAATATTTCTGGTTTATTTATTTACCTTTTCTGAAACAATATATATATATATAGTTTGAAAAACGTTATTGTTAAAAAATTATTCAATTTTTTTTAAAACAAACTAAATAAAAATTAATATTAAGTAAACAATATTTATTTTTTTACATAATCAGCTGTTTATATTTACATTTTGAATACAATTTTTTAAAGTTATTGTATTTGAAATTTGTACTACTTACTCTTCTATAATAATTATCCGCTCTATTTTGTGAAATATAGTAATACAAAATGCTTTAAACAATACATTTTTAAACCTTTACATTTTTTAATTTCTATATAACGGTAAAATTGTTTAATATCGAGTTAAAATTTAAAACACAAAATTTAATTGTAACAATTCAAACGCAATAAATTTAATGTCAATTGAAGTTAATTGTGTATTATCACTTTGAAAATTACGTCAGTCATCTTTATAACGTGATGACTGCACTTTAAAAACGAAAAAAATTGGCTTAATTTATTTAGAAGATTGATTGATTTTTTTTCAATGCAAAAGCGAACAGACTTTTTGAGCAATTTAAACATATTTTTTAAATAAAGTTTATTGAGAACCACTTAAAAAATTAAGTTTAGTTAAAAATATAAAATAATCTATTAATTTGAAGTTATTCAAATTAAAAAAATAAGTATTTATATTGATTTGAAGCAGGAAAAAACAATACTAGATAAAATAAATACAATCGTTTTAAAAAATTCTATTGTTTTTATTTTTTTCTTAATGAAATAAGTGTTTGAATAAATTTTTAAAGTTAAATATAATTTACTTTTTCAAATTAAATGTTTTTTTATTATTTAAAATTGGTAAAACGTTTCTATTTTTTCAAACATTTTAGTAATTAAAAAATATATTAAAATATCTTTTGTAAAAGTTTATTATTAATTGTTTTGCTTACTTTCTGTGTGTAGTAAATATAGGAAAAAACTTGATAGTATGTTATCAATTGTGATTTTTTTTATATTTTAAACAATGTTAAAATAAAGTTGATTACTTCAGTTAAATAGTTAACTTTTATACAATTTTTAATTGTAAACAGTAATAAATAAACTAAAAATATTTTTAATAGTAATATTGTATTAAAGCACTTTAAAAATAAGGTTATAGTTAATTTTGACTACTGGAACATAACAATCATAACAAATTGCATTAATGTCCAATTAACATAACAACTGGAAAAATCAACGTTTTATTGTAAAAATCAGTTTGGTTTACTGTTCAATATGTAGCAATCTGTACACAGCAATATAAATTAACAGATGACCATTACTACTTTTATGAGTTCATGTCCTTAAAAGCATGGTACAAACATATCTAATTATTTTTATTATTTACTTATTATACTATGGTATATTATGTAAACTAATAAATTTGTTACATTTATTTTTGTTGATAAAATTTATTATTATTTATTTGATTGGTGATAAAAAATTAAAAATAGTGCATTAATTATTGTTTTACATAATATATATATATATATATATATATATATATATATATACATCAAACAAAAATAAAACATTGGATTAAGTATAAAACTCGCTATGTACATTAATCAATTGTCATTAGATTTGTCATAGTATTTAAATGTCTTTTTTCGTTATACAAGTCTTATTGTTGAAATGTTTTTGACAATAATTAAAAGAATGTAATTTTTTTTTAAATAATGTATATTTTTGAAGTAATTGATTGTGCATCGGTTATTAATTGAACATATCAACTGAAGTATTATTTATTGTTAGAATTGCTAAATGCTTCGATCGTATCTATATAATATTTTTAAATTGACGTGTTTTCTAGATTTTTTAAATAATACATATCTACATATATGTACAACATTTGAAAATGTTAAGTAATTTAATAATAAATTTATCCAATATGTTAATTAGAACGTAAACTAAATTTTAAATACTGTAGCATACAATATACATAGTTAAAAGTTGATTTTAAATTTGCATTTTTATAAATATAATACAATAAGTATTATAAAATAACGGAAACAATGTTATTTATCATTAATGAAATACATTTTGAGTTTGCCATTATAATGGGCAATATTGTTTTATTTTAAGTAAACAAATTTAACATATTGTAAGTAAAAAAGGTAACTTTTGTTTATAAATTTACTTTGTAATTAAAAATGTTATCAATATTTGCATTTAAAAAAATATAAATATAATTATTTTATTAATATAATTAAGTGAATCAATAGTTCAATGTTTTTTAATACACTTAAAACCGAGTATTACGGGTTCAATTGTAGTTTTATACATACGCATTGGCATTAATAAATGTGCAATTATATTAAAAAATCTATTTTTATCAAAAAAGCTAAATTGAATTAAAATTGAATATTTGGTAAAATGTTTATTTTCTTGTTTAAAAATTATTAATTAAAATTATAATTGATTTTTTTAATTAAAACAATGTAACTGTTGCAAAATAATTTTTTAAATGGGTCAAATTAAAACAATTGATTCTCTCTAATTTATAATTTAATTTACCAAAAACCCGGCTATTAATTTTAACACCAAGATAAAGCAATTACGTTCCAAATCTTTTAGTAATTTTTTAAATATATACTTTTTATAAATCAAAATAAATATATGGTTAAACCTGCAATTAAATGTGAAGTTATATTTATAAAATTGATTTTAGTTACGTCAACTTTGTAAAATTTGTGGTAAACTTTGTGCAGCTTGTTCCATAATAATTTATTTTTGCAGTGTTTTATACTTTTTTTAAACATAATCTTTTTATTGCAGTATTTAAAAATATTTTTATTAGGTTTTTCCTAAATGTATAATTGATTTTTATTTATTAATATAATTTTTAAAATAACATACTAAATAAAATATAAGAGTTTATTACTTCTTTTTTTACAAAAAAAACCTGTTTCTTTTATTTGGCAAAAATTTATTCAATTATTAATTATTAACACTAACCAAAAATTGTACATAAACGTTTGATATTAATATGAGCATATTAAAACTAAAATAAAAATTTTTAATGCTACTATTTATAGAAATGTATAAATAAAACGTTAAATTAAATAAAATTATATATATAAATATAAACAAAGAAAATGATGGATAAAACCGAAAGACTGTTAATGCTAAATTAATTATTATTTTTGCTTGATTTTATTTAAACCTTATTTAAAAATAAATTTAAAAATTAAGAATTAAATTAACTTATAATTGGCACTCCACATTTTGTTTAAAATTGTATAAACATTTTGAACTGTGAAAGGTTCATACTTTATATATATATATGCAGGGTCCAAAATGGTACTTGTCACTGAACTCTTAGTTTTCAATTTTTGCTGTTTTAACTTGAAAGTTATATTTTTTTCAACAAAGTAATCATGTTAAAATAATATGGACTATCAATACTTGAAGTGAATTGTTTTCTAACATTTTTATAATTATAAACAGTTGAGTATCTTGGAATTTTTGGATAAATGGCATTCAAATGGGTAAATGGTAGTAATTACACTTAAAAATTATATACATATTAAGTTAATAACATAAAACGATTACGCAACACAAATTTCAATATGTTTAAGTGATGTAAGGAAAGTCATTTAATTTCAATGTGTTAATTTTGACAGGTCCCATTTTAGCCCCTGTATATATATATATATATATATATATATATATATATATATATATATATATATATATATATATATTTATACTATATATATATATATATATATATATATATATATATATATATATATATATATATAAGTGTACTTAAACTATGCCTACTCAATTTAGACTTTAGCGCTGTAGCACTTGACCAGCCCGCAGTAAAAGAATAGAAGAATTATACCCAAGCGCAAAATATATCAAATTTATCGCCGGCATCAAATACAAACTTTCGTTTAATTTTGTCACTTTTTCATTGTTTTTTTAAATAGTTTCCTATTATAACGTTTAAACAATAAGTCAAGAAACAACAAAAAATTATAGTTTTCACTTTTGAATAAACAATGTTTTGTATTTTAAAAATGTCAGTATTAGATCACGGTTTTGTTACAAATTTCTAATTATAAAACTAATTTTTAACGCACATTTATACAATGATTACAATAAGGTAAATAAATCAATTTTACATAGTTAAAACCTAGAATTAAAATGTATAATTTTAATATTTAACTAAAAACGTGATTGACAAATGTTGTTTAACTGTGATGTTTAAACAAAAATACTGCTACTATGTAAACATAGTATTTATAATACAAAAAATATATAACATGCGTTACGTATATTGTGTGTTTACAATCTACACTTCCGTTAATTTTTATTTTTTAATTAATTTTTCTATATGTGCGTTTGTATGAGTTAAACACAAACAAAAATATTATTTAAATAACAAACAACGTTTTTAGTGCAGAATTTTTATTTACATTTCAAACGTTTCCTGATTTTTATTAATGTTTAAAATTATTTTTTTACTAAAATATTTGTGGAAACGATAAATTTTACAATTCACTATTTTTTATCTATTTAATTAATAAAAATATTTGTTATTTTATATAATAACTTTATAACAATGCACTGTAATTGTTAAATTTTTAACAATAGATGGAAAAAAGGGTTTATTTAAAATTACCTAAACTTTAACACATTCAGTATTTCAATGTGTGATGTCATTTTTTCAAATATTGTTTTGCATAATTTTTAATAAAAAATAGCAGTTACAACTATCAGCAGGTCAATGGATAAGACGCTGACCTGACACCAGATGAGGCATATGTTCAAGTTGCTGTGTGAAGTTTTAAAAATATGCACAAGTGATGATTTTAAACTAGGATTAAACAGCAGTACAGTACTCCTGATTGACTGAAACCAAGTGGATTTATTATTGAAAGTGAATCTGACATTCCTAATATTTTACCACTAAAAACCCCTTAACAAATGTAAACATAATTAAATTTTTATAAATTTAAACATTATACTAAAAATGTAATTGACTAATTAATTTTATTTTGTATCAAACTAAAAGCAATTCAATAAATAACTGCAAAATTTACAAACATCAGGAGGTAAAATCAAAAAGTATATTATCTTAAAACAGTGCTTACTCGTTTTAATGGCCTTTTTAATATTTCATGTTACTAAATAGCAATTAACTTTTGATATTAAAAAAATACAAAAGTTTTTCTATTACTGTATTTTTTCAATAATAAAAGGATAATAACATTTATTTTTGTTTATTTAATTAATTAATTAATAATAATAATAATAATTATTATTATTATTATAATTATCATTATTATTATCATATAAACGTTTTTGTTTTAAAGAGCATAGGGCAAGATAATTGTTCCATATTATTTTGGGTTATGCAAATCATGTTTTATTTCTACAAAATGACTTTTTTCTTATTGTTCTTTTAAAAATATTTTTCACAAAGGTTAAGTAGGTAAACCTGTACTCAAATCCTCTTTATTCCAACGAGACTCGGGAACAGCAAACTATTATCACTATTACTATTACTATTTTTAATAGGTTTAGTTATGACAATTAATATTTGTTTATTTATAGGTGTTACATGTGTATTCATTATTATCTTATTATTACAATATCCTTCTGCTATAAAATGCACGTGGGAAAATAAAATAACAATAACAACAAAATTCCGTAATTTAAATATAATATAGGGCAACAAAATGATTCCGTGTGTTTGAACATTTGTTTATTTGTATTTTATGAGACATTTATTGTGATTAGATCTTTGTAAATAGTTTTTAGTTACGTTTATTGTGATCTACTCCAACCTTTATTTTGCCATTATCAATTGACTTTTGCAAAACAAATTTTGCTGGTATATTAAACAATAAATGTACTAGTTAACCAAAAAATTTATTTCATTTAATTAAAAATTGAGTTTTCTTTTAGCTTTCACTCAACCCTATTAATAGGATTGTGCTGTTACTTTTTTGCCATTGCTTGACGGAATGGCATTCTTTATTATTTTTGTAGTAATATAAATTTTTATTGAAGCCAGGTTGTTAACTTTGCGTCCATCCTCTCCTCTCTTACTTAAGCATGGAACTGTTTAGATTGGTTCATTTCTAATGTTCTCTATGCGGAGCATATATATATATATAATTAAGGTAAATCAATGTAATTTACACAAAAACAAAACAATCTTTTATAACAATACACTAGTAATTACTAATTTATTTAAAATCTATTAATTGCATTAATCAATTCACACATTATATATTTATTTAATATTTGTGTTAATATATTAAACAAAAGTTTTTGTAGATTTTAAGTGTGTTTTATAACGATTTATAAAAATATGTTATTGTGAAATGATTTAGTATTAGGTTAAAACAAAAAATGCATATTTTTGTTGTATTTTTACTCTGTTAGCTATTTTATAATGTAAAGTTTACAACACAGTCCGCTTAACACAATCTTAAAATTATATAACATATATATATATAACTAATACAAGTTAGGCACTTTTAAAAACAAAACAAACCACAATTAATAAATTTATTTATTTATAAAGATATATATATATATATATATATATATATATATATATATTTATATATATAACTCAGTTAATTTTTTTGATAAAAATATTTCACTTAGTACATTGTTGCATTTGTTTTATTATTTTTTATCATGCAACTATTGTTGATTTTATTTATTGAAAAATAAAAAACTTATAATCTTTTTGCAAAACAATAACTGTCAGCAGTTAACTAAATGTTAAAACGTTTTTAAAAATAGTTTAAACTTTTTTATTTGTTTTTATTTAATTAGATCGACAATTTTAAATAAATAAACAAAAAGTTATTATTTAATCATACAGTTTTATTAATATTTTTTCAATTTTTAATGTTTGAAGTCAATTTCATATATATATTTATTTCTTAAAAGTTTTATTTAAATAAAAACACTGATTAATATATTATAAGATAAAATACACTATATAACACAATATTTTTGCATAGTTTAATAATGCAAAATTGTAATTCTAAAACTTAAACATACATTAAAATGTAAATAATTGGTTTTAAAAAATTACTATTACCACATTCATAAAAATAAATATCTTTAATTCCAAACCCGCTTTTGGTAATAGTTATTAGTGTTATCCAATTTAATACCTTGTAAAAACCATTGGGTGTAAAATGCTACTATTAGCACAAAGTACATTAATTAATAAAAATTTGTAATTGAAAACAATTAAAATTAAAAAAAGTTAAACTCAACATTTTTAAATTGCTTTTAATTTATTTTAATGTTACAAAGAATTTGAACAGTTAAATAAACGAATTGCTTTGCATTTTTAAAAATTAATATTTTAAAACTGCTTCTTATTCAACAATACAAATATTATTGTTTTGCAGTTACGAATTGGATACACAAGGAGATTCGACTTTTGAATTGGTTCAAATTACAAATTCACTCTCCAATACATATTCCCAATTTGACGATACAACTTTAAAGAGACCAAATATGATGGGATTGGATTTTACCGAAATGTATTTGACTTCAAATTCCGAATTCATTACAAATGAATACAACAAACCAATTCAGTTGTATTTAAAGGTTGTTCAAAATTTGGATTGGGAAGTCAAAAAATTGTACAACATTTTGTTAATTGCCAAAGATCATGGAACGCCTTCGTATACTGGACAAATAAAATTACAAGTAATTATATATTTACATAAACTTGTTGTTTTCAAAACATTAAATGTAAAAATGTAATCTTAAAATATGTTTCTTATTATTTTACTGAAAAATGGAGAAAGTATATTGAGTTATTTTTCTAAATACTGAACAAAATTAATTGGTATATAACATTGCAAATTACTCATCTATTTGTTTAGCAGTTTTTGATTTTATCAATATGGTTTAAAACAAACCAACTGATACAATGTTTGCAAAAACTAATCTTACTTAATGTAAAATTAAATATCAATTAATGCATGGTTCACATTAAATAATATAAATGATTACATTGTGAATTAAATAATTAGAAAATTTTTAATTGAAAAACAACAATTTAACGTAAAAAAGAAAAATAAATAAAGCATTTATTTGTTTATAAAAACAAACTAATGCTGTATAACGAAACATAATTTGTAATTTTTGTACAATACCATTTCATCCTTATGTGACATAAAATATTTAAAACATTTAAAATAACAAACCTCTAACTTTCAATCTTTTATCTAGTACATATGATTTGTTTCAACATTTTTACAAAAGACTTAATTTTTTTTAAAGTTAAAATTTAGTTTATTTTTGTTTTACAGTTGATGTTTGTAATCTTATATTAAAATATCTATTCAATGTCTATTTTAAGGATATATGGTACAAAGTAAATCTATGTAATTATTAATGCACAAAAATAGTGTCTTTTGAAGTTTTTTTAAATGACTGGTATACAATTTACAATAACAATAACCAAAATTGTCATTTTGACATAACAAAAATTGTTAAAGATATTTTGTTTTTATAATATTCTAATAGCATATGTACAAGGTTTCAAAAAATGCTTTTTAGTTGAATTATACTAATTCTAATATTTTATGTTATGTAATTATTTTAATTAATTTACAAATAAATTTTTTTTAATAGAAATATTAGAAAACAAACTTATTAATGAATTCTCTTAGTTTACTCTTTTCACTTGCAAACATATTTTAAAGCATTGAGTTCCTTTTTTAATTCCAAATAAAAATATAACTGTGAGATAAATTTATTTCATATATTCTCAGTCACAAAACATAAAATTTTAGAATATATGTATAGAAAAAGGGGGCACAAATGACAGCTAAGTTAATACAACTTACAAACACAAACATTACGACTAAGCTAAGTTTAATCTAGAGACGATCTGTTTTTGTGCTCAACATTCGCGAGGTGAGGCGTGCGTCACGCTACACGTCCATTGGAGCGTTATTCATCCTTTTCTCTTTTCTTTTTTTTGATGATTATTGCAGTGTTTTTGCATTGTAATACGTAACTTATTTTTATTATTATTTTGCATATTTATAATTTTTGCTCGTTTTCTATAATTGTTAACTTCCACTATCTACCTTGATTTTATCTTGATTTCAAATATTTTTTCTGTCACTAATCCCCCTTTACATCACCATCCATTTCATTTTTCCTCCTAAAAATTTGAGACAATTTGAGAACCGAGTACTAAAAGGCGTTTTGGCCTACTCAACTCGTGAAAAATCCTGAAAAAACATATTCGAAGCTTGAGAAGTAATAAGCACTTTAAAACAATTTTTGAAATTGATTTGATATTCAGTTTGTAGTAGATGACGTAATATTGAAGAAGTGCATAAGTGTTCACTTCCGTCTAACCTATTATTGATCCAGTTAGGAATATGTTCTTTAGCTAGTTTATTTATGCTTGTGAGTTGCACTAACTTAAATGTCATCTGTACCACCCTTTTTTATCTATATATTTTATGTTTGAGACTAACCGGTATATACGAAATGAATTCATCTCACAGTTTACATCTTCTTATATTTTTATACAGCTTTAATGCTAATATTAGTTAATACACTCACAATATAAACAATTAATAGGCAATATGCATGCTAGGTTTAATAAAGTTACAAATTGTTTTTGTGCACACAAAAAGGGTTTCAATGTGTGAATTGCTTGTTTTGACTTCGTAAAGTATACATTATGTTTATACTATTTGTTTTAATAAAACTTCCCTTTCAACAATTGTTTTTGAATAAAATGAACTAATAGTTACAGATATTTATAATTATACATTTGTTCTATTTTAAACATGTGTTGAAAATCGCATTTCTTTTTTAGAATAAAATAAATGTACAATTTATTGATTTTATTCAAATGTTTATCACAAACTTAAACTGCAATAAACATGTCAAAAGCAGAAAATAAAAAAAAAATTAATTAAAAAAAATAATGTAAGTGTGTAAATGCCTTGTTTTTAATACGAGAAGGAATATATTTTAAAATATATATATATAAACAAATAAAATTAATTTGTTTGATCATAATGTTAAAATCAGCTTGCTGTTTACAATTAAACTGTTTAATTTTTAAAATAATGACATAATCTTTTCAATATTTAATTAGCATTAATTTGTATCATTAAGAAACGAAGTATGTAAATAACCTTATAATAATTTTTTTTACATGTTTCTCAATGTTTTATTTTAATTTAATACGAAATTGTTTTATTATTTTGTATCCAATTATATAAAATAAAACAAATTTTGTTTTTAGTTTTTATTTAATTAATTTACAAATTCATTAGTTTATATTTTTTAGTAACTAGATTGCTTGAAAATAGATAAAGAATTAATTTTTTGGGTTTTTTTCCACAGTCGACATTAAAAAATAATGTCAATCAACATTTTTAATACAAAAAATTAAAAATTCACATTAATAAGCATTTAAAACATACTTTAAAGACAATTTGAACACTTTTTTAAATTTCTATTAATTTATTATCGTTTTAAATAAAAGTTGATAGTAAAAAGGAACATATACGTTTCTGTAATGCTTTTATACAGTAAATTTTACACTTAATCTAGATGTACAAAGTTTGACTCAAACTTAGGTAAACATGGGTTTGTTCTCTACTACCAGTACTGAATGCGGACTCCCGTCTTTTTACCGAAAGATGGTTCCTGTAAAGCATTTAAAATAGTAACCATGAAAAAAAAGGTTTAATTGCATTCAACATAAACAATAACTTTTTTTTAACATTTTTTTAACAACATTTTAAAATTAAAAAAAAACATTTAAACATTGCTAATTAATAAAATTTAATACAAATGCTACTGTTTGTAACGTATAGACAGATATATTTTAGTAATTTTGTAGCATTCTATGTACAGTATATATATATATATATATATATATATATATATATATATATATATATATAAATATATATATATATATATATATATATATATATATATATATATATATATTATTGATAATTTTATTTTTATTTTAAATTAGTAAACATTTAAGATATTGCGTTGGTTAAATACGAAAAAAATGTAAATGTTTTTCACAAATATTAAATATTACATAAAATACTAAATGGTAAATTCTTTTAATACATCTAGATTTTAGTAACTGACGAAAATGACAATTATCCCACATTCAAACACAACAACAAAAGTTTAATTATTCAAGTTCCTGAAAACGCTTCAATTGGACATCGTTTAATTCAGCTGCATGCTGAGGATCCAGACGAAGGCGAAGCTGGACAAGTATTGTACATGCTGTCCGATTTAGATTCCAATATTGATTCAAAAACACAATATAGAAATTTAAATTCGACACATTATCACAACGATTTGTTCACAATTGATCCACATACCGGTTGGCTCAGTTTGAAAAGTCGATTGGACTACGAAACAGCGAAACAGCACATGGTTCGCGTTATGGCTAAGGACCAAGCGGGTCATCCGGGATTTGACGAAGTCATTGTCAACATTTTTGTAACCGACTTGAACGATGTTCCACCCCAAATTATTATCGATCCGTTGCCTAATTATGTCAAATCTAAGCATGTTGATCATGTATTTGGTATAGAAAGTTCAAAATTTTTGGACAAATATTCAAGTTCATCTAATGGCCAAGTCATTACTCTGTATATGAACGAAACACCTGGACTTGATCTGCTTGCAATAAAAGACAGTGGTAAAAAGTACAAACATGAAATCGAATCCAACCTTGTAGCTTTCGTTCTCGTTTCTGATCCCGATCACGGAATGGGCGGCCAATTTGAATGTTTTTTGCAAACAGTGGACAACGTAGAATTTGACAATTCAATGACAAACTTAAATAGACAAGCGCAAATAGACAAAGTAAAATTAAATTCTCCACATGTTTTTAACAATTATTATGAACAACTGTATCAAAGGTCAAGTCAAAGTTCGAATGTAGAATCATTTAAATTGAATCCATTGTCGAATAACAATTTTGAATTGTTTACAACCAGTGGATTTGATTATGAATTAAACAAAATGGAAAAAATACAGGTTTGTTTGTTTGTTTGTTTTGTGTAAAAATAAAATAACTTACTGCAACAGTCAATGATAACAATTGTTTGTATTGATTATAAATTCAAATTGGATTTACTTTTGTGTTTTTCTAAAATTTTAAATATAATAATTACTATGTACTTGCATACATATTACACATTAATTTAGATTGTTTGTGCTGATTTTGGAGAACCCAAATTAAGTTCAAAATATATTATTCAGTTGTCTATTGAAGATATTAATGACAATGCACCTATATTTGAACAGAAACATTATAATGTGAGTTATTATTTGCTTAAACTATTTAATATTCATTTAACAAATACTTTTTAATAATTGAGTGTATAGTAGCAACAGTATAAAAGACGATCGTATTGTTAAAATTTTATTTTAGTAAATACCTATTAAAAACTAAAATAACAAATTTAAAAGCTGAATACATCTATGAGCCTTGTTTCTATTACAATTAAAATATTTTACTATGAGTAACTTTGAACCATAATGGTTAACGAGTAAAAGTTAGAAAATTATAAATTTATTTTATTTTATTTTATAAACATTTTTTAATTAAGAAAATACATCTGCTGTTAAATATTAATGTTTTAAATTGTTTTTAATTAACGGTAGTAGTAATTAATATTTCAATTTTTATATTGTCCCATATAAGTTTCAAAATTAAGAAAAATATTTTTTTATGTATTAAGACTGCATATGTTGATATATTTAAGCATGACATTTTAACAAAGACCGCTTGCCTAAGTAATATATATATATATACATAGAACAATTGTCTAAAACTTACATTTTGTGGTTAATTATAATTGCAAATTTTATGTAATGACATTGTAAAAACTTTACGATTTATTAGATTTACAAAAAATTGACAACCGCATTTACATTTGTATTTCAAAATAATAATAATAATAACAATAATAATAATAATAATACGGTACTAACTTTATATTTTTTAAGCAAATATTTATTAATTAAAAATTTTATTAAACTAACTTGAGTAAAAAACAGAAATAATTTTTAGCCGCATACCGATCGTTTCTTTTAACAAAATATTTTCAAAGATTTTTTGAAAAAATTTTTATAAAATGCAATCTATACTTAATTTCCCTTTGCAGTTTTATAATAAAATTAAAATTAACATTTTATAATTTTTCTAAAAAATGGTAACTGACGTTTTTCAGGAATAAATTTAATATTGATTAATAATTAATGTAAACAATTTAATTTATTTTGAAATACGTTAACATTATACAATAATAATTTTTTTAAATTGAACTATATCTTTTAAATTAATCTATTTTAAAATAAGTTTTTATATAATACGTTATGTAATTTTAATGTAACTTTTGACATCTTTAAAATAATATTTTATTGTATCGTTAATTTATTTTATATTGTTTTTTATACCTTTATGTTTTCTCAAGTTTTATATTCAAGAAAATAATCCAATTAACACATTTATCAAAAAAATAACTGCGACAGATTTAGACGATGGCAAGAATTCTGAAATTCGCTATATGCTTGACAATGAAGGAGAAAAGTATTTTACAATTAGTTCAACAGAAGGAAATTTGTATTCTTCAATGGTATTTGATCGTGAACAATGTCAAAAGTTAGTAAACCTTGTATTTATTAATATTTTGTATAATGTTGATATTTAAATATTATGTGCTTTTAAGTTCAAACTTCAAAACATTAGTTTATATTGCAATGTATTTTTTACCTTTTTGAAATTGTGTTAGTTTAAAATTTGTTTTATAAAAAGTTCTAAACTAATAATAATAATAATGCTTAATATTTATTACTTTATTTTGTACGTAAAATAAAGTTACCAATATTATAATCAAAACAAACTAAATAAAATAAGTACCTACTATCTGTGTTATTAATTGATTTATTAACACATGTATAAATATTTATTGTTTAAATATTTCAGTAGTACATTTAATTATATATATATATATATTAAAAGTAGTGAAATAACAATTACAACGTACAAATAGTGACATTACTAACAAATTTTTAAATAACTTTTTGAAACTTAGTGCAAGTAATAAGAATTGAAAGCCTCTATTTACTAATATTTTTGGTTAAGAAATATAATTATTGTGTTGTTTGGTACAAGTTATAAAACAATCTTCATTTATAAATATTTTTCGTATTGCAAACATTTATTATCTTTTTGTTAAATCACTTTGTATTTTGAATACAATAAATTTTTTAGCGGTTTAGTATTTTGGCATTTAAATAGGAATTAATAAATAGATAAAAATTTTCAGTTTTTAATATTTTAATGTTTACAAAATAAATGTTATTATACCAGTTTAAAAACATTTTTTTTTAATTGAATAATACTATTATTTAAAAACTTTTAAATACAATATCTAAATAATTGTCATTTTATTTAAACAAATGTTTAAAATACAAAAATATTGAAACAATTAATAACATTATTAAACTTAACATGGTTATGATAAGTTTTAGTATGAAATTGTTACTGTAATTGCGTAGTAATGTTTTTGTAGATTTAAATTTTTTATTTTTTATTTTTTATGTTCACTACGTTGAATGTTTTACAAGAAACATCTTTTAGCAGTGGACATTTTAACGAAGCTGAAAGTAAGCTCGCATTTTAGTGCTGGTGGTGGGATTCAAACCCCCATACCCACCAAGATCCAAATTCGAGCGCTGTTCTACCAGATTATTTCGGCATTTTTGTATCTATATTTATATTCTAACATTACATTTGTAACTAAAGGGAGTAAATTATTATATATTATACAAAACCCTTTTGCTTTAAAAATAAGCATGGGGCAATAAGACACCAGTTACAGCAAAACGACAACAACAACAACAAAGTCTCGTTGGCATTGAAGATTCTGCAAATCGAAGATTGAGCTTTCTTTCTTATATTGTTTCCGTGGCTGTATAATTTTTTTACAAAGGCCAGGTTGCTAACTTTGCGCTCAAACCCTCCTCCTTTATCCAGGTTTGGGAATGGCTAGATTGAATCATTTCTAATCCAAATTAGGCAGAGTTAAAGGGAATATACAAATTTAATTTATCTCAATTTACGTATTTTAATATTTTTATTTGAAATCTATAAATAAATTTAAATATATAAATTTTGATTTGTTAAAATAAGTAAATTAAAATATATTTAAACAAATAAGTAGTTTATTTAATATATTTTAATCTGTTATCATATATATATATATATATATATATATAACAAATTTAAATGGTTTTTAATTTAAACCAAAAATCAATTAAGTAACATAGAAACAATTATATTTACTAATTAAGTTTTAGTTAAACTGTTTTTTATTAAACGGTTTTATTTTTTTCAAGATACTTTGTTTAAACAAAGTAATTAGTTTATATTTTTAAATTATTTATAATTGAACAACATATACATAATTTGTCAAAAATTACGCAAACATAATTTATTCATGTTCTAATTTACACGTCAATTAAACGTTTGCGTAGTTATTTTTTTTAAATAATTTGTAATTTAATTGTGTTACATTTGTGTAATTGTTTTAAGAAACAAGTTGCTTAAAAATGCATTACAATTGGGAATTAATAAACAATAATTTATTTTATGAGTGACTATATAAATTTATTTTAAATTGTTTTTTCTCAATTTACATTAATAAAATTAATTTTAAACCTTATTTTTTAATATTAATATTCCAAGAATACATTAATATTGTTTTATGAATATGTTTCTATTTTATTCAAGTTAAATTATTTATAAATTTATGCATTCTAATAGACATTTTCTTTAATTAGTTTAATATGTATTATGTAAAATAGATAATAAATAACTAGCGTAATGTGTTCACTTTTGTACATAATTTATTTTATATATAAACACTACCGTTTTAGTAATTAGCATTAATTAAATCCGCTAAAAATGTATTAATGTAAAATGCGTTTTTAAATAAGAATAAACTTTTTATTTTAGTTTTTTAATTGAGGATTTACCCATATATATATATATATAATTCGTGGATTTACCCATATATATATATATATATATATATAATTCGTATTTGTATTAGTTTGTGTTTATTTAAATAATTTGTAGTAGTAAACAAGAGAATTATTGTTTTTTATTTAAAATTTGCAATAATTAATTTTAAAGTTTAGTCTAAAAATATTTTATTAACAAAGTAGTTGCCTTTATACTTTTAAATACTATTTTATAATTATGCAAAACAAATTACAAATGTTTATTTTTACAATAAAGTTTGACGGTTTAGTATATAATAATTCCTATTCTACATGGTAAAATATTACATACCTATAAATTTATATTGCAAATATTTTTTTATATAAAATTGTCAGACAATTTTTAAAAATAATAATAAATTACTTTTAAAGCTGGACATTTATTTGTTGTAAATTTTGTATACTTTGGTACTTATAAATTTTAAGGTTAAATTTCAAACAAAAAATATTTAATTTAAGATGAAATTGCAAAACATCTTCCATCATTGCATGATCAATTAAATTTAATGTAACTTGTATTTAAGCAACAAATAATTTAAATTTAAATATAGCAAGACAAATCAAAAATTGCATGCCCAAATTTATTACTATTATTGTTCAAGTTAACTATTTTTTTAAATGCAAATTTTATAAAATTCTAATATATAATTCGAATGCTTTTGCACACACTTACACACAGTCAGTAGTTAACAAATAAAGACAATAAAAAAATTAATTAAAAAACATACAAATTAAAGCAGTTAATAAAATAAATTAAAATTAATAAAAATTTAAATCAAAATATTAATTAATTTTACATTAAACAATTATCTATTTTTATGTAATAGTAGAACTTTCATTACATATTTGCAAAAGAATATATTTAACAAAGTACTACAAAATAATAAAATTAATTAAAATTTTTATAATTTATATTATTTTTTTTACATAACAGATGACATTGTATTTTAAAGCATTAGTGACTCTGAACTGAGTCAACAGTATTTTAGCCCAAGAAATATTCTCACATTAAAATAAATATACTGCTGTTCATGGTATTTTCTATATTTATTATATAAAGACTATTTTATATCTTATACCAAACCAATATACATTTTTATAAACAGAAGTGTCTTTAATCTCTCAAATTAATGTTTATAAAACGTGTCAGCTTCATAAAATACAATATTTTAGTAATTATTGTATTAATCATTTTAAATCAGTGTTCTATTTGCTACAAAATAATTTTTATAATATTTTTTTTTTAATTTTTATTAGTTCGTTTCTTTAAAAATATTTAAAAATAAGTGCTGGTTTATTGTTAAAATACTAAACATTTTCTTTATTTTCCAAAAAAACTAGAAAACAAACAATTGTTTATCTAACATAAAAAATAAAAACTTTTTAAATTCCATTTTTTAAGTAACATGTTTTTATCAATTTGTGTTTATTAGTTTGTATTAATTACAATAGATTAAGTAAAGACTACACAATAATAAACATTTTATTTGCTTACAAAATTATTATTATACTGCGTACCATATATTTTTATTTTATCTATTTTATGTATTTTATGTTAACATTTCTTATCGAATTATTTTAGGCAAAATATAGGTTGTCTCATATGTTTTTTATTTTTTTAAATTGTGTTTAGAAATATTAAATTAAATATAAACTTATAATTTGAAAAAAAGTTGACTGAACTATTATTTTAATATTTTATGTTGTCGTAAAATGAATGTACTACAAATTAACAAAATATTATAACATGTGCATAATTAATTAATTTTTTAAAACAAATAATAATAAACAAACAGATGGTTGTTACTAAATGCAAGTGTAATAAATTTTTAAAAATATTTATATAATTACTAACATCTGGAAATATAAATTCTTTTCAATACTTTTTGTACAATGCAGTGGTTAGACACAACATTGTTTTTAATTATTAAGATAAAAATAAATATTGAAATATTTTTTAATACTATATTTCACCTGATCTATGTACCGTATTTGCAAAATAATACATTTTTCAGGGAATTAGACAAAATTCTGTTTGTAGCTTACATAAATCTCTTGCATAAAATAAATTCACTGTTTGAACAGTTTATATTTAAACAATAATTTAGGTAACTATTATATTTATTATATTTATTAGTTATTTATAGTTAATTAATACAATATAATTATATTTTTGGTTGTTGATTATCGTTTATAACACACAAACGTTTCAGACTACTCTTTAATTAATTATGCAATTGAAATCAAATTTAATGTAATAAGTGAAAAAAATCTCTATTATTTATTATTATATTTAAGTATTTTAACAAAACTAGAGCACAATAGAAAGCTATAAATGCAAATTGTAATTATTACTATTGTTGACAAATAATTATTTTGGTTTTACATATTTAACTTGTGCTAGTAGCGTTTTCTTTAAAACTTAAGCTGCTACATTTTTACTACAAAACTTGGTTTTTGAACAAAAGTATTGCATCAAATAAAACTAGAACAAAATGCTACTTCATTTTATTTATTTATTTAGTTTTCATCAGCAAAGTTTTCGTAAACAAGTGATTATAATTAGCAAAACCAAACAAAGGTTCGAATTTCTTCAGCTAAAAGTTTAGAACCATAACTAACTTTATCGCTTTTAGCACTAAAAATATTATTACTATTATTATTATTATTATTATTATTGTTGTTGTTGTTTAAAGTTTTTACAATAAACATTTTTCGGCACATAACATAACATAAGTTGGTAACAGAGCTACCTCTTCATTAATTCAAATTTTGAATAGCTTTTCTAATTTCTATACAAAAGATTGTCGGATGCGAATTGAACTTGGAGGTATAAATAAAGTTTTTTGGCTAGAACACCGTTTCCTTGTAATGAAGCCATTGTTCATAAGAATTGACAAAGCGATTTTTTTTAGTTTTGACGCCAGTTGAAGGATTCACAAGCCTAACCGGCTATATATGATAATTAGTTGCTTTGATATACTTTTTAAGTATTTTGGGTGTATTCTAGCACCCATTCATTAAACAGAAATCTAATAAAATTCCAGTTATACCGCTGAGAACCTGGTTTTTGCTGTTATTAGACTAGATGTCTGTTTGCACCTTGTGCAGGATGCACAACGTGGAGGAGGAATAGTCAGGAATATCATCATCATTGGAAATTAACATTTTGCAAACGTTACACAAATTTTCAGAATTATTGACATTCCAAAAGTTATCTTTTTCGGCAAAAGCACATTTTAACAAACCTTCATTTTAATGCCGGTACTGAAACTTAAATCTATCCTTACCCAAATTTGAGTTTAGTTCTTTACTACTAGTTACTACTTAATACTTTTTTTTTTTACCAAGATACACATCACTCAACATAGGTTTTAACATACAATAACAAACAATTACTTATAATTTAACTACGTAAAAAGTTAATAATAAAAATAAATTTCAAATAATTTTTTTAATAAATACTTTAATAATATAACGTTGATTTAAGTAAATTATAAACAAACGTACAATAATAAATATAATTTTTAGAAATTGGTTCTTTTATTTAATTCAATTGTAACTGTATATGCAAATTTAATTTCTAATGCACTTGCAGTATAAATTAGAATAACTTGTACTTTTTATATATATACACAGTAAACGTTTTATACTGTGTAATGCATAAATTAAATTGTTTTTATTATACAGACAGTTTGCATACAATGCATTATATATATATATATATATAAAGAGAGAGAGAGGGAGAGAGAGAGTAGATTTGTTGTGGGTTAAATAAATTTACTATGTTATGCGTGTATATCAAACAATAAATTATAATCCAACAATAAAAGCACAGTTTTTTCAACTGTATATATTGCATTGTAGTTATCAATTGTGAGTGTTTGCAAGCGTGTTGTTTATGTAAAACAACAAACATTTTGTGGTTTTTGGAGCAAACTGTCATCGTTAATGCACTTTAAGATACAAACTAGAAATATATTATTTCCAAAAGTCGAAAAATGAATACTAGTTATGTTTAAACAATTTTAACCATTAAAAATTAAACATTTTATTTACTCAAACGTTGATATTATTCTAATTAGATAAATAGTCAATTTAAATTAATTTTATTAAAGTTAATATTTATTATTTAAAATTTATATTTTTAAATTTATTTAAGTTTAACTAATAGAATTAGCTGTACTAAAATTTTATTAAAGTTTTTTATTATTTATTTCAGTAGTTAAACATTCAATAATTTAATAAAAACACATTTACAATTAATACACATTGTTGATAGTTTAGAGTATGTTATTTTCTATAAATAATTAAACAATAAATTTTTTTTTTTTAATTTTATTTTAGTAAATAAATAATAATTAGCATTTTTTCACTTAGTGTAAATGTTTAAGTATAAAATATAACATGCTCTAATTGTTGTGCAATTTCATGCTAATAAAAATTAATTAATCGTTTGTAATTAATCAAATTAAATAATACGAAATATTTTAAAAATCATGTTTAAAAAAGTATTAAAAGATGGATGCATTTTGTAGATTAATCTGACTGACTCAATGATTAAACTAATTATTATTAAATTGTATATATATATATATATATATATACATATTCACTCATCTAATCAGTACGTAAAAAGTGACAAAAATGACTACCATTTTTTAAATAGTTTTATGCCCAAAAAGATATATTTTAAAACATTAAGATATATCATGTGTGTGTGTATATTTGTTTCCGGACTAAAATTTATATTCAATACAATTTACAAGTGGTTTAAGTACTAAATATGCTTTTGACAAACATAAATTAGTAACATGTGTACAAAAATAATACTATACACTCAAAAATTTAATGTTTAATATTTTTTTTTAATTTTTAAAACATATTAAATACAAAAATGCATGTTAAAATAATACTTATTATTACCAGTAATTAAAACGTGTAATAGTTGTTTTTATTTATATATAAAAAACATCTATTAATAAGTTATACATCAACAATAATGATTTTATTTATTGCATTTAAACGGAATTGAAAACACTAAAATATATAACTTGCTTAACTTTAAGTCAACTACTTTCAATAATTTATTTGCACTTTTAATTGTATTTATTATGCCTACTAAAAGTTTTATTCATTAAAGCACTTAAAGTAATAACAATAATTATTATTTTTTATTTTTATGTTTATTACTTTGAATGTTTTACAAGAAACATCTTTCAGTAGTGGACATTTTATTGAAGCCAAACGTAAGCCCGCATTTTAGTGCCGGTAATGGATTCGAACCCATGTCCACCGAGGTCCGAATTCGAACGCTGTACTGCTAGACCACCCCGGCACATTATCATTATTATTATTACTATAGCATGCATCGACATTTTTTATTATAAAATAAAAACAAGTTTAAAAAATAATATCTAATAATGTTGAAATTGGTATTACATTAAACAAAAAAATAACATCCTTTTACAAATATTTTACATTTAACAAAGTACAATATTTAAACGTGTTTACACATTTGTAAACGTGACAATTTATTTTTAATTATTCTTTTTAATTTGTTTTTCAGTTACCGATTCCAAGTGTTGGCTATTGATCAAGGATTTCCCACTCCATTTACTGCTACAGCCACTGTAGAAATTAACATTTTAGATGTCAACGACAATACACCCTCATTTGTTGGTCTAGATCGTGACAATTTTTATCATTTCCGAATTGCTGAAAATCAACCGCCACATACACATGTTGGTAGGTCAAATAGGAAACAAAAAATACAAATTTGTAAAACGTTTGCTATATTTAATAATTGTTGGATGTTGTTAGCCATTGTTTTTATTATTATTATTATTATTATTATTATTACTATTATTATTAACATTATCATTTTTATCAATATTATTATTATTACTATTATTATTATCATTATCATTTTTATCAATATTATTATTATTGCTATTATTGTTATTACTATTACTATTATTACTATTTTTATTATTATTCCTATTATTATCATTATTACCGTTAGCGACATGATCATTATTATTATTATTATTATTATTATTATTACCGTTATTACTGCTATTACTATTATTAATGTTTTTATTATTATTACTATTATTATTATTATTACTATTATTATTATTATTATTACTATTAATAATAATAATAATAATGATAAAATAATAATAAACATTTTGCTCAAAAGAGCTTGATACAACAAGACTACAAGAACATAATCAAATGCCTTATTACCTAAAAAAACATGCGGCAACGGATTAATTATTTGTGTTTAAACGTTTTGCTGTGTTCCTACATTGGTCAAGTCTTTTGCATTGAAACATTTTTCCATTTAAGAGTGAGTTTACATTCCGCTTTTATTCAACCTTGTTGGGGATTGTGCCATTATTTTTTTTATCATTATTTGGTATTCTCTTATTGTTTCGGTGAGGTTGCCAGGATGCTAATTGTTCACTCAAACATTTCTCCTTTTACAACAAACTTTGAACTGGCTAAGGTAAAATTTGTTGTAAGACACAACGTTTTCTTTACAAATTGCACATTGCATCTTTTATTTCTATAATTGAAACTCTGCAAAATTACAATTCCTTTATTTGTTGTTAAAGAAGCATTATATATCATATATTTACTTTGTATTGCATACATATTTAACAAAAACGTTTCAGCAAGTTAATGCTTGACAAAGTCAAACGGGGGTTATATTTAGTTTTAGGATTGGAACGTAAACGCATGCTTATTTGGCTACAAATATTATTATTATTATTACTTACTTACTTACTTACTTACTTACTTACTTACTTACTTACTTACTTACTTACTTACTTACTTACTTACTTACTTACTTACTTACTTACTTACTTACTTACTTACTTACTTACTTACTTACTTACTTACTTACTTACTTACTTACTTACTTACTTACTTACTTACTTACTTACTTATACTTACTTACTTACTTACTTACTTACTTACTTACTTACTTACTTACTTCTTACTTACTTACTTACTTACTTACTTACTTACTTACTTACTTACTTACTTACTTACTTACTTACTTACTTACTTACTTACTTACTTACTTACTTACTTACTTACTTACTTACTTACTTACTTACTTACTTACTTACTTACTTACTTACTTACTTACTTACTTACTTACTTACTTACTTACTTACTTACTTACTTACTTACTTACTTACTTACTTACTTACTTACTTACTTACTTACTTACTTACTTACTTACTTACTTACTTACTTACTTACTTACTTACTTACTTACTTACTTACTTACTTACTTACTTACTTACTTACTTACTTACTTACTTACTTACTTACTTACTTACTTACTATTATTTTGAATGTTTTACAAGACACGTCTTTCCGCAATAGCCATCTTATTAAAGCCGAACGTGATCCTCCAATTAGTGTCAGTGGCGAGATTCGAATTCATGTCTACCAGGCCCAAGTCAAGTGCTGTACCGCCAAGCCACTCCGACACTTTGACTATTTCTCTCATTTCGGCAACAAATAGACTAAAATTATTAACATGCATTATATAGTACATATTTATACTTTTAAAAAGGTATCTTGCTGGCAACGGACAATGACATTGAAGAAAATGCCCAACTAAAATTCCGTCTAATCACTTCATCAGCCTATTTCAAACTCAATAGTAGTACAGGTGAATTGAGTACTATTCAATCCTTGGATCGTGAAAGACAAGCCAAACACGAACTTATGATTTTATTGACAGATAAAGGCAGCCCAGCCCGATCAGCTACTGCAAAGGTTAACATCCACGTAGCTGACACAAATGATCACAATCCTATTGTAGTTTTTCCTGCAAATGGTCAGGGCAATGTTACGGTTTCCTACAAAGAACCACCTGGAGAAGTAAGTATATTGTGATCATTACTATTACAACTTAAACATATAACTATTGATAATGTCTCAATAAATAATACAGTCAACATGCACATTTGATGGTTTTTGTAAATCAAAATAAATTGTTAATTTTAATAAAAACATTTTATAAGGTAGTGGCTCGCATTGAAGCACGAGATCCCGACGAAGGACACAATGCACTGCTCCATTTCAATTTGAATTCGGGCAACGAAGCTTCCATGTTTCGATTGGGAAGTACGTCAGCCGAATTGGTTATTCATAGACAACTAGTTGAAGCCGATATTGGCAGTTACGTATTGAATATACAAATACAAGATTCGGGCGTTCCTCCACGTACGACAGATGTAAAACTGATTGTCAAGGTAACAACTGGTGTTACTATATTGTAATATTTTATTTTTACTACTCGAAACGCTTTACGAGAAATATTTTTTGGCAGCAAACATTTTAGCGAATTTGAACGTGTGCCTGCATTCAATGCCGGTGGTGGAGACTGAACGCATGCCAACACCGATTCAAATTTAGCGCTCTACCGCTGACCACCCCAACACGTTTCAAAATTTAATTTTTTTTTAATTTTAAAGTCTAAATTGGTTAAACAAAAGATTTGGAAAACTATCAATTACACTTTTAACATGTGACACAATGTTTTGCAGCTTTAGCTAATATACTACTAGCGAATATACTACTTTAAATGGTTTGCGGGAAACATTATTAAGCAGTGGACATTTTGGAAAAGCCAAACGTGAGCCTGCATTTAGTGCCTGTGATGAAGATTGAATTTATGCCCACCTGTGTTCAAGTTGAGCGCTGTACCGCTAGGCTACACCGGCACAGTAGTGCATAGCTATTTCCGTTAGTTGTGTTCATCTTATTTACTTCTATAACTTCTATAAAAATATTTTAATGTATAACTTTGTTTTTCGTTTGTAATAATTTAGTCAAATATTAAATACATTGTTGAATAGTGACTTAAAAATTATACATTAGAAATTTACAAACAATAATAATTTTTTATCTATAATATACCCAGTTATTTTATTTCTGTTCAATCAACAACAAATATTTACTATAATTTGTGCTTCTATATTTGGTAAGATATTAACCAACCCCAAACCCTTTTTATGTTTTTCAAATATCAATTAATTTGTTTTGCTGTTTTCACCTTAGGGATTGCCCAGCTTTACGTGATCCCGTTTTGCTATTTTGTTTTATCAGATTATATTATTGTTAGGACTTTTTATGATAATCTTAATATGATGCTATACGGTTTGAAGGATTTACAAAACGTTTTCCATGACTGAAACCTTTTTTATTTTTATTTTGCAATTATTATATGACCTTCATTTTCATTGGTTTCTGACATTCCTTGCTTATTACAAAGTGTTTTTTGGTATTATATGATGCTGAATGTACTTTTACTTAAGTATTTAAGCTGATTGTAATAATTATTATTATTGTTACTATGATATTGTTGGTGTTTAATACTTTATTCATGTGTTTTAAAATCTCTTTTATTAATCTAATTATATTTTTTATTTTTAATAAAATATATAGTTCTAGTAAAGGATCCACTTAAAAAATATGCACTGCTGATTATTCCAAATAAGGATGAAACAGCTGTACAGTGCTCCTGGTTGACTAAAATCAAGTGAATGTGTTATTTAAGTGAATTTGACAATTCTCATCCCACAATTCTAAATAAAAATAAAAACCTTTAAATATATTGAATATTAATATATATATATATATATATATATTGGTCAAAAGTCGCAATTAACAAATGTTGAAATAAAAACTATATAGTACTTGTAAAAGCATTTTTTTAAAACAAAATATGGTGCAAATTTGATTTATAATCAAACTATATATAAACAATATTAACACTGTTTAAGCAAAATGGTTCAATTTTTATTAACTAGAGTTATATTGCCAAAGTCAACTTTTAAAAATGTATACACATAAAAAACAATATTTTAAAATTGTGCAAATCTTTTAAATTATGATAATTTTTCATAGTTTTTCTTTCTACACTTTATTCAATAATGTTTCTTTTAAAATTATAAACATTGAGCGTTTTTTTTTAAATGACAAAACAATACTAATATTTTACAATCGTTCAATTTTAAGATAATCAATGCACCTCCCCGATTCTTTTCGCATCGTTTCTCCAACATCCAAACCGACCAGTTAGACGACCCCAAATCGATGACGATGTTTAGACGATTCAAAAGTTCAAAACAAAATCCCAACGACAAATTGTCACTCAAATCAATTGACTATCAAGGATTGCATGAAGACGACAATTTCATCAGTTCGAGTGCTATTCTTATAGCTATCGTCGCACTGAGTTGTTCCATCATTCTTGTTCTACTCGGCATAACCGTATACATGTGTGGACGTCGCGGTATTTGCTTTTACCGTGAACACTGTTCTCCACACGAGTCGGGTGGAAACAAAAATTTAAAAATTCCACTAGACAAAGTCCAATGGAAAACTATACTGAATTCCGAAATGGGTACTGTCAATTCGTTCGGCTGTACCAAGGACTATCGTGGATTGCATTCGGCGACGTCGGGACCTTCGATGCTAGTCGAAAACGAAGCGGGAACAATATTGCGATGTCATTTGAGTTCGCCCAATTCGGAACAAGAAAGTCACGACAACAACGAATACGACGAACAGCATTCCGTTCATCACTCGATGGGCATTCCGGAAACGTGTGCCATCTATTCGCAATGTGCACCGCGTCGCAATTATCCCAATTACACCATCGTTCCACCGCATTCGGTTTTACTTCCAGTTCATTCGGAATTGAGCAAAAACGGTCATCACTACTTTGGTCACGTGCGACCTTCACAAACAAATCTGCACCATTCCATCTATCGCAATCAATCCGAATGGTGCTACCCGCTAATGAATGCCAAAACGAATCAATATCACCACAACACCAAGGCATGTACGTTTGCGTGCAAAACGCAAAGTCCCCACGTCGAAAGTGCAACAAAGAACAAATTGAAATCGGGTGGAACATTGGAAAATTCGTGCTTTACACAATCGTTAAAATTGAAACGACTGGATCGAAATTCAAATTTAAACAATTCTTCCCTGTCTGGATCGTCAACCGAAACTACGACGGAGTACAATTTGAATCATCATGTAAATAATAATAATAATACCAATGCTCATAGTAACAATAATAATAGTAATCAACATCATCATCATCATCATCATCATCACCCCATACGTGCTGTTAGAAGTTGGGAGTATTTGTGTTTTCCAAATTACAAAGTAAGCAACATATAATTATCGTATTCACTTATTTATTATAAACGCTTAAATGCATCACGAGAAACATGTGGATATGTTAGCAAATCCAAACGAGAGTTGGCGTTTCGTACTATCCAAGTTTAAGTCCATCGCTGTAGTATTCAACTGTCCTGCAACATATAATTATGTATAATGGGTTTAACAATCTCAATAAAAACAATAGTGAACATTGTTCAAACATCATATTAAAAATGTTTATTCGTGATAATTGACAGTAATTTTTTAACGATAATTTAACTGTTTTATAAAGAAATAACGTTTTTTTATTTTGCAATTGTTTGCAAATTGCACTTTATATATAGATTTTCTAATTGCTAACTTTAGTTAAAAGCACAAATTTGACAAAAAAAAGCAAATTTTAAATAACACACAATAAAGAAAATGACTAGTTCATTTTGTATGCTAAATTTAATCAATTGTTTATAGTTTTTATTGTTATTTAATAAACTACACAAAACCGCATGTGTCATTTGTTACAGAATTTTATTTTTTACAATGATTTAGACGTTTTAGTAGACATTGCCTTAAAGTACACATTGTATAACTGTTTGATTAAATTGTGTGGCAAAGATGGTCAAGGCGATGGACTTGTTATAAGAGCAGTTAAAAACTACATTTAAATAATAATAATAATAATGATAATAATAATAATAAAATTTATAATAATAATAATAATAATAATAATAATAATAATAATAATAATAATAATATTAATAATAATAATAATAATTATAATTATTATTATCATTATTATTATTATTATTATTATTATTATTATTATTATTATTATTATTATTATTATTATTATTATTATTATTATTATTATTATGACAAATTGTTATTTAATTGTTGAACTTTGTTAACGAGCTGCCGTATTGCACAACCATTACGATATAAATTCAATACAATTATCATTTTTTTAAATATGCATTTTTTTAAAAATTATTAATTCCCTTTTATAATTTACTAATTAAAAAAACATATTTACAATCGATTTTAACAAACAATATTAGCAATTTTTTTAAAAATTCCGTTTATGCATTTATACATGTTACAAAATGTTTTTCATATAAGAAAAAACTAAACACGTTAAATAAAGACACCAAAACAGATAAAAAACAAATAAACAAAAATAAAATCTGTTTACATTCACACATTTTGTGTGCACGAAAACAATTTGTAACTTCATTAAATGTAGCTTGGACTTAACATAGGCATATTGCGTATGTGGATGTCTGTATAGTTATTAATGTTAAGTTAGTTACATCATATATTTTTATTTATATATATACTGGTTCTTTATATGTTTGTGACTGAAGAGAATATATGAAATAAATTTATCTCACAGTTTACGTCTTCTATTATTTTTGTTTGTAATTATAAAGAAAACCCAATGCTTTAAAAATAAAAATACCTAATAAAAAAAATTGAAATTTAAAACAACATTTAATACGAAATATATATATATATATATATATATATATATTCAACGTTTCATTGCAAATGACCTGAGACCACTTTACATTTAAGTATATAAAAGAATTGGTGTAATAAATTAAAGTTATTGATTACAATAAAATGTGTTTATTGATTTTTAAGGTTTAATTTCCGACTTTCAACAGTTATTAAATTGTATTGACACAGTACTATTGCACATCTTTCTATAATATAATTAAAATTTAAATAATATTTACTGCATCATTTGCATATCTACTTTTATAAATCAACTATTTTAGAATATTTACATAATCAACAATTGTAATATTTTAATTTAATTCATTTTCTACAGTCCCAAAAACATGAAAACGAATTAATGGATTCGCCAAAACATGCATTTGCAAATAACGCCGTTTTAGATAACAGAGGTTTGTCAATTATTTATACCAATGCATTTTAATTGTTTAAATCAGACTAATAATAACAACAAATGTTTATTTAACTATTATATTTTGCAAAACATTGATAAAACGTTATAATTAATACTCCATATTTTTGGTTTAAAATTTTTGAACACATGCATTACTGATTTTGAAAAAGCATGTTCTAACTTGAACTAATTTAATTTAATTTTAATTTTTAATTTTATGTTTCTACTTTGAATGTTTTACGAGAAACATCTTTTAGCAGTGGACAATTAGCGAAGCCAAACGTGGGCCCACATTTTAGTACCGGCGATGAGATTCAAACCCATGTCCACCGAGGTCCGAATTCGAGCACTGTACCGCTAGACCATTCTATAATACTAAAACGTTAAAATCTATAATACTACAAACGATATATTTAATATACAAGTTGTCATTTTTTACAAGCATCCAGTTTATGCAATTTTTTCGTATTTACTAAATGTTATCTAAATAAATTTCTATTATTACATATTTGGTACATTTTAAAACAGAATTGATGTTGCACCTACAAGATATTTTTATTAATTTGAAAAATATATTTCTCAGTCTCTTTTAAACGTTAATATTCTACCTTCTGTATTAAAACAAAATTTAAATGAAAAATATTTAAAATGTAAAAAGTTGTCAACCCTCTTTTACAAAACTCATTTTAAATTATTTTTTAAAACCATTTTTTGTTTGTAACGTTTTTAAATTCAAATTTAAATTGCCACATTTACAATTATTCGGTTTTAACATGTACAATTGACATATTGAACATAAATTTTAAAATTGTTTTTTTTTTCAATTTTCCAATAACTGATGTTGTTTGACTTGTCCAGATCAATTGAAAAGTACAACTGACTGTTTTGACAAACAAAATGGCAAATCGGTGTCAACTTTTCTCCCCAGTCCAAATTTAAGAAAGTCGCCTTCTTACTTTGCACCAAATCCAAATTTGGAACTTTTCCCCAATCAACACAATCAGTTGCATTCGCCCTGTTTTCCTTCTTGTACTCATCAGCCAACGTGTTCAAATTCCAATACAATATCAGGCCCAAATCAACCAATTTGTTCATATAATGGAAAATATTTGAATGTTGTTAGCAGCGCCGACTACACTTTGTTGGATTCGCAACCAATTCAAGCAAACAAAAGTCGCTTGTGTAATGTCAGTCCATCAAACAATTCGTCTGTAGACGGTTGTGAATTTAAACAGTCATTTTTAAACGATCAAGTATGTTTAAAAAATACCGATTATGTCAATGGCGAAACGAGTATTATTCATTCGAATAATCAATTAAATTACGGTAAGCTAAATGAATTGCAAAATTCGTTGCCCGAATCTACAAACATGAATCTTATTAAATTGGAACGCAGTAATCCAAATTTAAGTAATATTTGCACTTGTACAAAATTGAACACAGATGTTGTCATTAAAAATAACAATTTTGTAACACCTCATCACAATGGTTGTATTGATACAATGCATCATGTAACGAACAGGTGTGTAAATTTAAATGATTCAAATTGTATGACAGATTTTGTTTAAAGCAATTACATAAACATCGATTTAATTTTTTTGTATTTAGGCCAACAAAAATTCGAATCATTATTTTATTTGTACATTGTGACTTTTACTTATAATTATTATCGTGTTTATTATATATTTTCTGATTTAATAAACAAATGTTTTTATTTTGAATAAGCCTTACACTTTTGATTTAAAACATTTGTATTATAAAATAATTTTTTGGTTTACAAGTGTTTTTCTAATTCTGTTTGACAAATTTTTAAATAATTTAAAATGACAAAAATAATGAGTATATTGATTCACCAGAGTGGTAGAAGCAACTGGAATACTGAACTCAAAACTTAGTAAACATGGACGCCAGTCTTGCCACTGGCAATAAATACAGATTCCTGTTCAACTTTATTAAATATCTACTTGCTAAATATGTTTTCCATTTGAACATTTAAGTAATGAAAATTGTATAAAATAATAATTATAATTATAATGATAATAATAATAATAGACAGTTTATAATACTATATTTTGATATGTAAATGTAATACATTTGATGGTATTTTACAATGTAATGAGTAAATCACTTTAACCATTTTAGTAATCAAAATTCAACATGCACGATTTATTGCACCAAAGTGGCAAGACAAGTAGTTCAAGTAGTAAACTTGTAACCCAATTGAGCGTGTGTTTAAGTATTGTCACCGTTTCTACTGCAGACATATTTTTCGTAAAATAATTAAGCTGTAAACATCACAAAATAGTTTTTACTTGTATATTTAAATAGATTTAATAATTGTCAAATTCTATATTTTTCTATTATTATTATTATTATTATTATTATTATTATTATTATTATTATTATTATTATTATTATTATTATTATTAGTCCATTGACCTGAGCTTTGATCTTTTTTAAAAATTAATAAAAATGCATTTAAAAAATTTATTTTATTTTATTTGGCGTTTTTGTTATACAATGCTTCTTAATTTTACCATTAATTTTTTTTGTTTAAATAATTTAAATTTGAAATTAGAATTTCAGTTATACAATTGCACCAATCTTTTGTTAAAATGAGATCCATTAAATACAATGACCCTTAATCATTGGATTTTAGCTTGAAAATCCTTATGGACTTTATTTATTCCTTCAATAAAAATATACATATTTTTTTATATTCCAATACTTTTAATTAAACAAAACTTTTGTGAATAGAAAGTTTAATTTTAAATTTATCGATTTTAAACAAATATTTGTTTAATTTTTTTTCAAACTCAAAAACCTTTAATTATCCATTAAGGTCCCCAAAGACTGTTTTGCTTTGGAGTTTGTTTGCTGTTTTGCTGTTGAAAGTGGGTTAAGCTTGTTTATTTTTCTTTTTGCATAAACAAAACTATTTACAATTGGTTATTATTTGATTGTGTCTGAGTAACTAAAATGTTTTTATCAAATTAAAGTTGATTGTGTTAAATTGAATTAAGTTAAAAAAAACGTTATTATATATTTGCAATAAGGCTTTAAATATTGTTTTTTTCCAATGTGTTAGAGTATTTCTTTGTTGTATACAAATATTTTTAATAGTTTTAAATATTTTGCTTAATATGGAAAGAAAAAATTATTTGAAATATTTATTATTATTTTTTTAACAAATAACACTTAAAAATTTATTATAGCAGTATTTTTTAAATGTTTTATATTATGACTTGAATTAGCAAATACTATGTTAGTTTATTTTTAAAAATATAATGAGGACTTTAGAATAGCTAAATTACAATTATGCTACTAAATTTGGGGGTCTTGTTGAGAGTTTACTTTGATTAAAAATGTTTTCCATCAAACGCTCAAGTAATAGGAAAAAAAACTCCAAAATATTTTTTAAATATATACGTTATTTTTATAAAAATTATCTAAGTTTAAAAACACTTATCCTCATTCAACTAGTAATCTTTAATTTAGCATTACCAGATTGTACAAACGCCATATAATTGATGCTTTCAAAACGGTTATTAATCAATTATCAACATATTTTATTATTTATTTATTTCAAAACCCTTTTGCTGTGGAAAGTATGTGGCAACAAGATTGTTCCGCATTTTGACTTTGAAAATTGTACATATCACAGATTGGACATTCTATTCGGATTTTGCCAAACCCCATTGCCGTAGTTTAATGAACTGGCATTCTCTTGTTGTTTCTATAGCAATATGTTTGTACCAAGGCCAAATAGCTAATCGTACGCTCAAACCTTTATCCCTTTTCAACCGGAATTAAAAACAACTATGGTGGAGTTGCAAATTGTGTATCAAATACAAAACAAAGACTTTAATTTTCATAATGTACATGACTACTGCAATTTTTCTTTCTATAATTTGTAAGTGACTAACAAAAAATAAAAATGGACTTTAAAGTTCATTTTAAGATATAAGCAACTTGCATTATTAAAACATAATTCAATTATATTTTTTTAACTATTTAGTTGTACTTTTATGTAACAATTTGTTTACTTAATATTATATTAAATTATGAAAACATATTTTTAAAATCAGACATGCGCATATGATTGATTTTTAATTTTTCTACAAAACAACAAAAAATAAAATTTATGTTGGATTAACATGTATTATTCTTAATCTAAATTTGGTGATTGGCATGAAAGCATTGTTTTCAAACGTATACTCCCAAGTTACTTTTAAAGAAACTGGAGTAAATATGAATATAAAATATGTGTCACCTGGAAAATTATTAAAATAGATATCAAAATTGTAAAATAGCTTTAGGGGGTCTTTCATAGTTTATTTTATTTTAAGCCAAATTTTAATAATTAGTTAAATTATCAAACAACATCAAATATACTAAAAACCTCAGCTATATTTGCAAAGTTTATAAACATGTATGACGTTTTTACAATAAACAAAATTTTTATTGTATAAATAATTATTAAGTTTATTGTTTAGATTGAAATATTTTGTTTCGCCAAAATATATTTATTTTTTAATTAAATAAAATTTTAAAATAACTTAATGCTTACTATTTAATACAGTTCACTTAATAATTTAAATTCGAAGTACTGCATCTTTACCGTACGTTTTATGAAAAAAACTAATTTTTTTTATTCCGAGAAAATTTCAAAATTTATGTATTTTTAAAATACACCAATTAACAAATTTATACTTTTTATAAAAATGTATTAAACTTTATTTTATAATTAATTTTTTTTAATTAAATTTTATTTTTAAAAGTAATAAAATATTAACTTGTGCATATTGTTATTATTATTATTATTATTATTATTATTATTGCTTAAATTCTTAACTATAAACGTTTTTCAGCAAGCGGATATATTAACAAATCCTAACAAAGACCTGAATTTAGTACCAATGGCAGCATTCAGATTTATGCCCACAAACTATTCCTTAACTGTAAGTACTGTTTTTTTGTTAAGGAGCAAATAAATTGACAGTATATAGACACTGTGAAACATTGTACTGTTTATTCATTTATATTAGTAACTATTAAATCAGTTCATTTTAGAACCTTTTATTGGGTAAAGTAAACATTTTAGTTACACAAACTGGTGCAGTGCTTTACATTAAAGTGCATTTTAATTTTAATTTTAATGTATATTTTGTAATTATATATTTGTAGTAATCGAACAGTTTTTAAGATAAGCTTAAAAGCAAATTATTAACTATATTATATAGTTCACGAGTAAAGAAAAAGTGTTATTACACCAATTTATAAAGAGAAGGGAGCTGTTCAAGACTGTAGTAACTATAGAGGTATAAAGCTTATGCTACATACTTTAAAAATTTGGAAGAAAATTAGTGATGGAAGAGTCCGCAAAGAAACAGACATTTGAGAAGAACAATTTGGATCTATACCCGAATGGAGTACAAGTGATGCAATCTTTTTTTAAGAACAACAATGGAAAGAGGGAGCAATAGAAGGGGCTTTATATGGTGTTTATCGATTAGAAATAGTATACGGTCGAATTTCGAAACAAGAAGTGTTGAGGGGCATGAGAGAAAAAGGTGGTTCTAAAAAGTACGTGAAGATTGTTCAAGATATGTTTGATGATGCAAAAATGTTGGTGAAAACCAGTGTGTGGTTGACTGATCAGTTTTCACTAAAAGTTGGTCTACATCAGGGTTTAGTACTAAGCCCGTATTTGTTTGAGTTAGTTATTGATGTGCTAATAAGATATAGTAAGATGGAATCTCCATGGTGTATGCTATTTGCAGATGACATTGTCGTATGCGATAGAAAACAAGAGGATTTGGAAAAACGGTTAGAGCAATGGAAAAGGGCACTAGAGGATCGAGGATTAAGAATTAACAAGAAAAAGACAGTGTACATGAGTACAACAAAAGAAAATGGTACGGAAATCAAAATGCAACATTAAGAATTATTAAGAGTGCAAAGGTGTAAATACCTTGGTTCATTGATAGAAGAGAATGAAGATTTGAATGCAGAGATTGCGCAAAAAATAAAAGCAGGATGGTATAACTGGAGGAAACTCACAGCAAAGACAAAAAGTTAATTTTTTAAGATTGCAGTGGGACCGGCCCTAATGTACGGATCGGAAACGTGGAGTATTAAGAAAGACCAAGAAAGAAAACTGAATTCAGTAAAAATGAAGATGCTTCGATGGTCTTGGGAGTATCCAAATTAGACTGAATAGAAAACGAAGTGGTTAGAGGAAAACTGAAAGTCATCGAAACTCATTAAAAAATTCAAGAAAAAGGTTAAGGTAGTACGGCTATATTCTACGTAGAGAAGAAAACTACGTTACGAGAAGAATAATGGCATTGGAAGTGGAAAGTAAAAGAAATCGTGACCGATCAAAGTGAAGATGGTTGGATTGTGTGCAAGCCGATATGAAGGAAAAGGGACTAACAAAAATTGACGCTACGGACAGAACCAAATGGAAAATTCTGACTAGAAAAAAAGGAAGAAGCTGTAAAGAAAGAAGAAGATTATATAGTTCAGTATTGCAATGGATTCAAAACAGTTTTCACTTAGTACGAAGTATAAATTAGCAATCATATAACTAATCGTCCCAAATATTTTTTATTTCCATGTTTGAAAAAGTTCATGTGTACTACATTCATACAAAATTCATACTTTTTCTAAAACAACAACTTATATAACATAATTAAAAGGTTAACGTCAATTTTATCCAAACTAATCCTTACATAGCAATTTAAGTATTACACGGGTTTAAAGTGACAAAAACATTTTTACCAAAGTTGCCATTTAACAGTGTCAAAATTGATGCTATTTCACTTTTTAGTACAGTCAAACATTACATTCATAAGCACACACACATATATACACACAAATTACAAGATCATATCTAAATCCAGTTTTGATTGGCTAAAATTAAGATAACCCCGAGGCTATAATCATTAAACCAAACCACATGAATCAGCTAATTACAAAAATCAATCATATCTATTATCAAGTGTGTTGTAAGACATGATACACAAAACTATTTAGGAATTATTTCAAAACTGTGTTTTGTTTTCTTTCTTGTTATATTTCATAATAACCTAACTTATACCTCAATTATGAAATAGTTGACATTTAATGTAAAATTTCAAATGTTAGTACAAATAGTGACAAAACCGAATCCTATATTCACCTACTTTGATATTTAAGAATATTTAATACTTTTTAATTATATTAGGCATATGTAACACTTATTAATAAATACCAAAGATAAAACTTTACCAATAAATATATGTAAAATATCATTTGCAATAAAACATTGTAATTATAATATACTACAACACTCGTTCTAACAATAAATCATAACACGTCCATTTAATAAAACATATAAACAAACACATGTAATTTGTTAAACAAAGAATTTTATTGACCAAAATGCATTAATATAAAAAGAAGAAGTTACAAACTTTGTAATGTCAACAGTTCAAGTAACATTCGCTTCTATTCATAACTTCTGCCAGCCGTTAAAAATCTGAGACTGTCAAAGTACTAATAAAATCCTTTGAAACTCAATTTTTCATATCATAAATAATATTCTCTTTAAGTAATACCTTATTTTACAATTTGTTCACCTAGCCTTTAAAAAGACCAAAACAAAATTAACAACGTTTAAATCCGGGCTGTTGATAATCCAATGTACGAAGGTTGGGTCTTTGCAGTTTGAATAAATTAAACCTATAGTAAATAGCAAGTTATATTAAAAAACACTACCAATTCTACAGTGCATTCTGGAGTATGAGTTTGAATATGTTTTTACTGCTTACATATAATTTTAGAAAAAGATAAATTTAAAAATTTCGGATTTAAAATTTCAAAGTCCTATATAATGTGGATTTTGCTAGAAACTACAGATATTTTGCAAAAAATAGTTGAATATTTTATCTTATCTACATAATTGCTGTAATAAAATGTCTGAAGTTGCCAAAATGGTTTTATACTAACCATTGTTTAAATTGCAAGCTTTTTACAAAAAAATATTGACAAATTATATCAGTTGTTATTTTAATAACATGCTTCAGAGCAGTGAAATCCTTTTTCAAAATCATACACCATTGATACACTTTAGAAATGGTAGTGTTTTTTTTAGTACAACGTACCATTTAGTACAGGTTTGATTTATTTAAACTGTAAATACCTCGTTGAGCAAAAACCCCGACCTTCGTATATACATATAAAGAAAATTGTAATTTTACTTCATTCACAATAAAGTTGTGTATATTCTATAAAAATGTGCTTATTTCATATTATGTAGATAGTTTACTGATTTGGGTTAAATAACTACGTTTGTCGCGTTGATTTTGGTAAGGGTTACGGTTGATAGATCATTTCAATAAAAAAAAATTGACAAACAACTTGCAATTAAAATTATTGCTTAAATGCTTTATGAAAAACATTTTTCGGCATGTGTAATTTTTAACGAATCCAAATTAGAGTCCACATTTAGTGTTAGAAGTAGGGGGGGGAGATTGATCCTATGCCCACCCAAGTTCAAATCACTTAATTACATTACTCAAAATCTATAAAATATTGCATTTCTTTTTTACAACAAAACACAAATTGTATAAAACCCAAACCAGCTTTGACACATATTTATATTATTTCAAATTTAATATCAATATGTCTATTTATTACAGTTTTCTCCTTGGGTAGCAATAACTCGTTCGATTACTTTATAACAATAACAAAAGTTGGTGACAGAGCCATCTTCTCATTAGTTCCAAGTTTGCATAGCACCCCGAATATCTACACAAAGAGGTTGTCGAATGTAAAGTAAACTTGGAGAGATACATGGTTTCTTGGCTAAAAGAACACTTTCTTGCGACGACGCCAGTAATCACAGTAATTGACGGGGCGATCGTCTTCAGAGTTGACGCCCGTTGACAAATCGACAAACCTAACCGGTTACATATAGTTGCATTGAGATAACTTTAAAGCATTTTAGGTGTATTCTAGCACTCATCGTTCAGGCGGGAGTTTACTGAACTCTCATTTTTGCCGCTGCTATTATGAGCACTTAGTCCAGGAGTTACCATGTGGAGGAGGAACAGCCAGGAATATTCCCACTATTGGAAGTTGAAACTTTATAAGCATTACTACAATCCATAGGATTATTGACATCCCATTTGATTAAAAGTTATTATTTTTTATTTTGTGATTCATTTATTTTCGATTTTTCAAATTTTATATTAAAACAAACGACAGTCTTTCATTTAACTAGTTTAACTTCTGCAACTTTATATTTGTTTACAAGTAAAGGACAATTAATAAGCATTGAATTTTTGTAATCATTACTTTATTCGTTTATTAATTTCCTTTACCAAAATCAATTAAATTACATTTTTATTGTTTATAAAACAATAATATCAAATATGACTTAATTGAAAAAACAATGTTGCTTAACTACGACAATTTATCTAAAGATCAAATTTGTTTCTAAAAATATTGTTTTATTATTTAAAAACCAAATCGAACAAAATTAATTTATTTTCATTTTATAAATTCCTAATTTGTAATCTAATCAAAAATTGCCAGTGGCAAATAAGTGATATATATATATATACATTCTGTTTGAACTGGTTACTAATATACTTCTTTAAATTATCTATTTATAAAAAATTAGTACTTCTCTCAAAATCCAAACCACTGTAAAAAGTAACAAATGCTATGGTTTAATTACCAAAGTTCCATTAAAATAATGTATACTGCTTATTGAAATTTTTTAAAGTCAAACGAACAAGGATTGATTTTTTTTCAATATCTTAATAAAATTTGCCAATATTAAACAATTGCATTCAAATAAAATTATAATACATTTGGGACACCTACTAATTAAACAAGACTAAAAATTTTATTAAGCAAAAATAATAAATAGTTAATTTGTTGTATGTACATCCTTTCCAATCAGTACATTACTTTCATCTATTTCTAGCACCATTTAAAAATAAAAACTAGTTCTGGTAAAAAAAAACAGATATATGCATCTGATAAGCAATTTTTATTAGTTATATTTATTCCACTTTCATTGCTTTAAATTCTTATTATTGAACACATAAGTGAACATGTAGTGCAGATGAACGGAGGCCTGATTTGAGGCACAGAGTCTGACCACGTAACTACTGTTCCATTACAGAAAACAAATAGTATCAACACAAACAGAATGTAAATGTAGTGCTAATCACAAATATATCCATTATTGTAAAATAAAGTTGAATCAAAACACCATTTCAAACATTCATTTTCAGCATTCTAATATTTGCCAAAATCATTCATCAATTTGAAGGTAATCGGTTTTTTACTAAAGGAAATCTAATCCAAGATTTATAAAATATAAACAAATATAAGACCACAGTCACATATACAATAATTTTAATACATATGTATAAATTTTAGTTAGTAATAAATAATTAATGCTAAATGCTTAAAGCATCTTTTAATTTAACTTGAAATAATAAACAAAGTTAGTGTTGCGTATCCTAATTTCAGTTGTTTACATTAATAGCAGTTTATGAAATCAACACTTAACTATTAGAAATATGATTAATCCATATGTAAATACACAACTGTAATATTCAATATCGAAACATTAGCTTGTGCACGAGATAAAAAACATTCGGCAAACTTATTAAAATATTTTTAAAATAAGTAAATAAGTTTGTCCGTAACAATATTTTGTATTTGATACAACTTTATAATTCCAATTTTATATCATCTATTCGAAATCTTTAAAAAATAACCAATACGTTTCTACATACTTTATATGCCTTGAAATGGCAAATATTACACTCACTGCTATATTTCACTATAGAAGGTTGAAATTACAAAACGCAATATTCAACAAAGTAATAATTCATTGTGGATGGTGATATAATCACCTCTTCATTATTTCTATATTTGTACGGCATATTGATTTCAATGGCTTGATAAGCCTAACAAACGTAGAGATGCTAGTGATCTTGAGGATTTACAATTTATAAAAAGAACAAAGTTTCTTTTCTAATAGACGGCATTCATGTGACAGCGCCACTGTTTGGAAAAAGTGATAAGGCAGCCTTAATTTTTATTAAGGGTATACCCCTTAACCCAATAGCTACATATGGTATGCATATACCTAAAAAATACTTTTTAAGTACCCGGGATTGCATGTTTGCGGAATCCGAGAGACCGCCTTGTTATTAGTCTAGTCCGGGATACACTGCATGGATAAGGAACAGTCAGAAATATCACCATCATCGAAACTTTAGTCTATATAAGCATTTCTCAAGATCTTCACGATCATTGGCATTCCAAAGTAATAATGCCACTCAGATAGGTGTCAGTCATCCATTAACAATTTGAAACTCGGAACATAGCAATCAAAAATCATAACGTTATTTATACATTTTTGTGTAATGCTTTATCTCTAAAAAAATAATGACAACTTGATTTATTAAACACATCAATGATTTTAAATATATATATATATATATATATATATATATATATATATATATATATATATAATGTACAAACTACCTACACTTCAAACTTCCCTCTATAACTGCGGTAATATTGACAGTATTAATTATCGTCGCTTTACAGCTAAAGCTGTCAATTCCAAATTTAAAAATAACCAAAAACAAAATATATCAGGTGCCAATAAAGTCAACTAAAATACCTTATGATTATATAGACTAAAACACAAAAATCAACGTCTATTCAAAACTTCCTACAAATGTAAACACAAATTAATGAATCTGTGTAAACTTGGCTAAACAAAGCTAGAAACAACGCAATGTCTTGTAACAATACGTCATTCAATCTAATCATTATTATTGATCAAATTTAAATAACATTGTAAAAACATTTTTTTAAATAATAATAATAATAATAAAGGCTTCCAGTATCAAAATACAAATAACAAAAATAGTATCGACACGTTTTTGAAAATCAGTCCTTGAAACGATTAGCATGTTAATGAGAAACACATCAGTCAAAACTAGTAGAACAAAATTATGTTGGTGTTAGAATACATCATCATCATCAAAAACGGCATTGGTAATTTACAAATATGCGGCCAATTAATAAACAAAAAAGAATCAATCAATCAATCAATCAATGACAACAAATAAATAATGTACTAATCGTGCTATTAATCAACAACATACAAAATGCAGTTCATTGGAAAAGTATTCTGTTGTGAACCAATCTCTACATTGTTGTTTACAAACAGCAACACAACACATAATATAAATGCACATTTGATAAAATTTCGTTCAGATAAAAGTATACACATTCTTAATAAGCACCAATATACACAATATGGCAATTAATATATACGGTCTGTCTATATCACTAGAATTATCTACAACCGTTTGGCTTCAACTCCAATTTAAAAAACGAAATCAAAAACCACATTGTCAAACAAAATATTCATGTTTCTAAAATCACGAAGTTAAAACACATTTTTTTAACGCATACTTCATATACAGATAACTTTATATATATATATATATATATATATATATATATATATATATATATATATAAGTTCTCTTGTGCAATCAGTTAGAAATTAAAATTAGAGTGATTGTTATTGGGATTGGTGCCTGCATTATTTCCCCGGTTCAACAAATTGGGCACATTCAACGACCGTCCAAAATTAATTATGTTGGCCATATTGTTCAGTGCCTGGTTAAAATTATTCGGATTGAGCAACGAGGAACTGTTGTTGCCCAACGTTGCAGTATTGTTGACAGCCGAAGAGGAAGATGACAAGTTTGTGTGACCACCATGTCTAAGTGCATTTAGGGAAAGATTAGCATTGCTTGTGTTGGCCATTCCAAGATTCATGTTAGAATACTGTGATCTAATCGCATTTGAAATAAGCGAAGCCGTTAATTCATTACCCTAGAATTAAATTTTAAAAATAAAAATATAAGCATCCTCTAATTTTCTTCAATTGTTCTAATTTAAACACAACTGTATTGCAGGATGTAAACATAAAAGCTCGGTGATTAAAGTAAGATACCTCAATACATTTATTCGCACTTTATACAAGAATTGTAATTAACGTTTACAAAATCATACAATAAAATGATTGACGGAAATGCATAATAGTCCGATGTTTTAAGATAATTACTATATATTACTTGTAAGTAGTTAAAAACAACAAAATTAATTCTAATATATTTACTTGTTGCAAAGAATTCGTTGACTTGGCGTTATTAGAAAAATTCAAACCATTATTATTGTTGTTGTTATTTGTATTCGATTGAGCATTAATAGCAGCCGACATAACAGCAGCCAACGCTACCACGGCTCCTCCAAGTCCTTGAGAAGGTGGTCGGTTGGCTGTTAGTGGTAATTGGAGCGTTGGTCGTGGTTGGTTTGGCGTTGACAAAAAAGATCCAGGATGCAAGGAAGGCACAACGCCAATGCCACTCGACATACTGTTCACTTGTGATTGTGACAAAGATGACGGAATTATGTTGGAAATTTGCATTGGGGCAGGATGAGGAGGACAATTGGACATATTTAGAAATGGAACTGTTGGTCGAATTAAGTGTTGATTGGAAACAGACGAAGAGCACGAAAGTGGAACAGCCGACGAATGATTCGACCCTATCATAGGCAATCTATTTGGCATTATCATAGTGGAGTTACTAGATTGAGACATGACTGGCATAGACAAAAGACCAGGAGTATTGGAAATGGGTAATCGTGTCAAGTTGTTTGCCAATAGATAAGGTTGAGAATTGTTTGTAGTATTCAGCAGACTGCTAGTTGACGAACCCAACAAACTTGTCGGTCGTGTTTCATCAGAACAGGCAGATGATCGGAACGAATCCGTCTTTTTGGGATAAATTGATGCAATTGACGCAACTGCACATGTTTGATTAGTAGTCACATCATTCAACAGGCTATTTGATGGATGAAGAGCAGTAGTTTGGGTAGTCAGTTGATCACAGACTGAATCGGACGTTTTGTTGGGGTTGGATACCGATTTGCCCGTTCGATGCCGATGATCGATGTGAGCTTGGAGGTCGCGTTGGCTCAAATATGTGCGTCGGCAATTGTCGCTTTCAAAACACATGAAAATGCCGCCCACCAAACAGCGCTCGACATTTTGCACAGACTTCTGACACCTAAATTAAAACATAATAATTTGATAATCATTTAAAATTACAATGTCTAACTACACAAATCCAATATTTGTATTCCTAAACAAACAATTCAACCATCTAAAAACTATGATCAATTACAGTTTTTAGCCAGTGTCTATCAAACATTAAAAATAAATATTGTTTCTGCATTTTTCTAATTGATTTCAAACACTCCTAACTACACATTAAAACCATTTAATTGTGTTTTATTTTACTAAACAAAACAGCCTACACAAGTAAATAACAAAGTCATTATTATTATTATTATTAAAATTATTATTATTATCAAAATAATATTTAGAAAACATCTTTAGACTGTCCAATTGGCTCAGTAGTAAGAGTCTTGATGTTCAGACTCCCAAGAGTACAACTTTAATAACTCGAACAACAATATTAGTCCCAAAATTATATATATATATATATATATATATATATATACTTACCTGCTACATTTTTTCACTGAATTCATTGCACATGTAT
>JAKXYG010000894.1:0-28177 GCA_025895645.1 Cardicola forsteri
ATATATATATATATATATATATATATATATATATATATATATATATAAATATATGCCGGAGTGGTTTTAGCGGTACAGCAATTGATTTGAACCTGGGTGAACCTGGGTTTAAATTTTACTACCGGTAGTAAAGTGCGGGTCTACGTTCGGTTTCGCTAAAATGTTCACTGCTGAATGATGTTTCCAGTAAAACATACAGTAGCAAACATAAATAATATAAATATAAATATAAAAAGATGAATTAGTCCATTTATAAATAATACCTAAAAATACAGAAAATACTTTTTTGATGCTACACTTAAGGTACTTCTCTTAATAGATATTCTGATAGTAGTAGCGCAATTTTAAAATTTTGCTTTACTAAAGTCTAATATGAATGATTGAGTATTGTGTCCCAACATTGAGAAAAATTTCAAACTTGTTTTCTTACAGTGTAATAAAAATAATTATTAAAATTTTTTATTAATAATAATAATAATAATAATAATAATAATCATAATAATGAGATGTACATAAAAATGACAGAACATAAAGTATATTGGAAAACAAAATATTTTTTTTGATTCTTAGTTCTCAATGTATCTTAAAGTATTAATATATCTTTTAGAAACATGAATTATAGTAATAAAATTACAAGCTTGTTAGGATAAGAAAAACTAATTAAAATAATGTTTATCATAGTTTAAATGAGTAAAGGGTTGAGGCTGTAACAATACATAATAATATTATTTAGAATAATAATAATAATATTAATTATAGTAACATAAACAAAAATAATATTAATATTTATTGTAATAATAATAAGTAATAATAGTGATATTGAGAAGAATCAATCCAGAGAAACCGTGATGATGCAAATGATTTCGATAATAGTGTTTTGCAAATTTTTAATAGATTTTTATTTTTTATAAGTACATTTTTTAAAAACAAATATTTAAGATAAAATTAAACAAAAAATTTTGCGGCTTAATTTTTATTTACGCAAAAAGGTTTTGAAATAAGATAGATAATGAAGGATATTTTTCAACAAGCGCATAGTTAGTGAAGCCAAATAAATGCACATAAAATAAAATGTTGTATAAAATTTTATACAAAAAATGTAATTAAAAAACTTGTTTTAATTATTTTATTTTATAGTATATTAAATTGTTTTATTTGTATCAAACATTATTTTACTAAAAACTAAAAACATTAAATTTAAATACAAAAAAAATATTAATTTAATTTTTTTTAAATGAAAAATAAAAAAAAACTTTATTAATGTTTTTGTAAATTAAACTTTTAATAAACGAGAAATTTGAAGCGGAATTTTTGTTGATTCTTCGTTAAGCGTGGTTTTTAACTATGGTTCACGGAAATGATGTATTGCACAAAAACCATTTCAGAAAGAAATGGGAATTTATGGTTAAAACATGGTTTAACCAACCTGCACGTAAAGAACGTAGGAGACGTGCACGTAAAGAAAAGGCTGAACGTATTGCTCCCCGACCTTCCTGTGGACCTTTACGTCCTATCGTTAATTGTCAAACGATTAGGTATAACATGAAGGTTCGAGCTGGAAAGGGATTCAGTCTTCAAGAACTGAAAGCTGCTGGTTTAAATCCAAAGTTTGCTCGCACAATCGGTGTTGCCGTCGATCATCGAAGACGCAATATTTCCGTTGAGGGTTTACAGAGAAATGTAGCTCGGCTAAAGGCCTACAAATCCAGGTTAATTTTATTCCCACTGAACCCAGCTAAACCTCAACCTATGGACGCTAAGGTAATTTAATTGTAGTACCTTTATGACAGCATGTTTGTGGAAAGTTGAATACTGTTTTGATTTTAAGTATAATTTAATGTTTTTATTATTATTATTTAATTTTAGGTCGACGATATCAAAAAAGCCAAACAAGCTAAGCGCTCTGTTCTTCCGATTACAAATCGCTTTAAACACGCTAAGGCTCAAGAGATTACACCTCGTGAACGCAAATACAGCGCTTTCCACGCAATTCGTCAGCATCGTGCTAATGCACGTTTGTATGGTAAAAGATTAAAGGCAAGACAGAATGCTGCTGCTGAGTAATGGAAATAAAAATGTATCATATGGTTTTTTGTCTTGTTTTTACAATGCTTATGCAGTATGATTATTACGTTTGCAGCAAACAGTTAGGCTAATCAATTTAAGGAACTATTTGAATATATCTTTTTATGCGGTAGTTTATATAGGGTTGTAAATTCAAATTTGATTAATTTTGTCGCTAGAAGTTGTATTTTTTTATAACTTTTAAGTATATTGATTGGTTTAATTTTAAATTTAATGAACTAAGAGTGCTGATTGCTTTAATAATTTTTACAGGTTTACCACAATTATCATATTTTTGACGAATATCGTTTTGGAATGCGAATGATCTTGAGGATTTAAGTAATGCTTAAAGAATGTCAATTTCAAACTACATTCATATTTCTGGTTGCTCTTCCATATGGTGCATTCTGACTAGGTACCCATGAACATTGATTAATGACAGCAGAGACCAAGTGTTCTGCTATATAACTGGGTTTCCGGTTTGGCTGGATACCGCCCATTAGTCATGAAATGCTCATCAAGCCATTGGACTCGAATTGTTTAGCGTCTAATATAACCAGTATTTAAAATTTTTGTCTTATTCAATCGGTTTCAATCTTTCAAGGATTTTTAAGTGAATATTCCGTTGATTTAAATATTTACCCGAGTTGGTTTGTAGCGATTTTTAATGAATCCTTTGAAGATTTACTGTTATTGCGTTAATAGATATATTCTACTGTGTTAGATGAAACTCTAATCTATGTTGGTGGACAATAAACAATGTCATCTAATCGAAAGAGTGATACCTAACTCGTGTATAACCATTTCTATTCTGAACAAATACAGTTATTTGCTTAAAACGGGGACTGTATGATTACCTGGGATGCTAATGAATGTGATAGTAGGAGTGAAGGTCAGCATAAAGTCCTGTTTGCTTTCTGTGCTATGCTTGTTGGCAGATTAAGAACCGAGCAGATATTGGTATATAGTCTGATAGCACCCAAGATAATTATTGGTTATTGATAAATTAATTTTTGTGCAAGATGTATAATATAATAATAATAATAGTTTGTAAAGTGGCAAAGCCAGGTTTTTATTAGTTCCAAGTTCTCAAAGCATCTCGAATAATCCCTCTCCGCTGATCACGGTTCATGGAATTGGAGGTTATCTCGGATTAGGCGGTTACTGATCGCTTTTGTCCAGTCCCTTGATACGGATGATGCAAAATGAGTGTTGTGCCAAATATATCTGATACATCTTGCCTTAAATTTGTTGAGCTTCTTGATCTCCGACCTTGTAAGAGTCCAGGTTTCAGTTGCGTACAGAAGCACTTTGTGAACCAATGAAGAGAAAATGTTCATATTTGTCTTTAGATTGATGTTTTCTCGTCTCTATAATAGAATAGTAAGTTTTCCAAACGCAACAGCAGCTAAACAAGTGCGACGATTTAATTCATCAGAAGTAACCGATGAGCTTAGATACGTAAGTTGCTTTACAAAGCACAGCATCATTTAATACAATCCTCGCATCAGGAGCCTGTGACGTCATGATTACTGACTTTTTTGGGAATGATCTTCAGGCCATATTTACTGGAAACTTTTGCAAGAAAATCCAATGGTTGCTGCAGCTGATCTTCGTTTTCGGCTAAAAGAACAGCATTGTCAGCTTAATCTAAGTTGGTGATGGACTTTGTACCAACATACACGCCTTTCATTTGTCAAGAAACCTTGGTAAATATAGCATTTATTGCATAGTTGAACAAAAGCGGAGCCGCTACACAGCCTTGATGGACAGTACTGCGAATTTCGAACGGCTTTGTAGTTAATCTGTTGCAATTGCAGATTACAACAGTTGAGTTTTTGTACAGAGCACGTTGGAGGTTCACACGTTTCATCGGGGTTCCGTCACGTAACATGGCTACCAAGAGTCGTTTACTGTTTAGTGAGTCGAAGGCTGAAGGGTAGTTTATGAACACTACGTACGTAGGGCACTGAGTGTAAGAGATTAAGTCAAGCATATAATTTTGAATTGTTGATTACAGGATGTCAATGTTTATAATATGTTTTCAATCTAACGCTGAAACAACAAGAAGAATGATTTGACCAGTATTGATTATAAGGAGGGAGCTAATGATCTTGAGGATTTGAATAGTGCCTATAAAGTCACAATTTCTTAGTGATCGTTCTGACTCTTTGTCCTACACGTGGTACATCCTGGACCAGGTGCTCATAATTATTTAGACTAATAGTGTTAGAAATACATGGCCAATTAGTGTTAAGTATGCTACAGGTAGTTGAAATGTTTGATTAGTTATTAATCGGTTTAGTTCAATAGAGAGCGAAACCATATGGATGATTGACACAAACTGAACAAACTTTTTGCGTGAGAGTCCATGTTTTGCGAGCATGAAGTACATTAGAACGCATTAATCTAAGTTTTAATAAAAATATTCGCGCATAGAGGTTGTTGAACAGGTAGTATAAATAACTCTGATCATTCACTTGTTTCTTGTTCGTTTCGGCTAGACCAATGACAAGTCAAGGAATGTCATTTAATTATGTTTTATGTTTGCACGAGAAACGCATCTTTCAGCAGTGGACCTTTCTAACGAAGCCGAACGTGGGCCCGCATTTTAGTGGGCCGGTGGTGCGATTCGAAATCGAGCGCTATTTACAACTAGACCACCCCGACGCCATAACATGTCTTTTGGTAGTGGACATTTTAACCAATCAGAATGTGGGCCCGCATTTGGTGATCCAGATCTAACCTATGCCCATCCAGGTTCAAAGATTGAACTTTCTTTTAGCTTTCACTCAATCCTGCTATTCAGAATGGCGTGCTTTTCTATTCTGTAGCAATATATATTCTTTTATAAAGGCGCCAGATATATAAATTGCTTTACATTGGGGAGCACAACATCATTTAATACAATCCTCGATCCGGAAATGGATTGTTCGAGATGCTAGCTAACTCTTGTTGTTGTAATAGAAATCTTACTTTTATCCCATCATCATCATTGGGGATAAACACCCCTCATCAGTTATCGCTCAGGGTAGTCCAAATTACCGAACGTCTGTAGAAATATTAACTTTTGCAATGAGCATTTAATGAATGACACTTGAGGTGTGCTGACTTTAAATGTTGATACCATCTCGAGTTAAACCCATTTAGTGGTCTCTATTAGCTGCAAACGGACGCCCAATTAAGTAATTCATTTGGACGAGGGGCTTAGCATAAATAAATAGACTGAGTTCGCGTGCTACAATATCCGTCCAAATTTTCTGTTGTTCCATAGAGGTTTATTAAAACAGAAAGACGAATACGACGCCGAATCTCTGAAGAGCCGGATCCTTTATTATCTATGACCGAGTCTAATTACGTAAATTCATCAACCACCGAAAGTGGGTTACCATTAACAGTGATTAGATTTCTAAAGGGGACATTCGCTAAAACCACTGCTTTTTTTAGTATTAACATATAAACCGTATTTCTCTGAGGCTTTTTGAGTAAATCGAACAGCATTTTGCAGATCTTCGGTTTCTGCCATAAAAACCGCGTCGTCTACATGTTGACTATAATGGGTTATACAGCTCTCAAATGACTGGGAAACCTCATTAAAGATGGCATCAGCTACAAAATTGGAGATTTTGGGTGCTAAAACTTATCCTCGGCAAACACCTAAGTTTATGTAGATTGCGAGATGAGGCGCGCGTCACACTACATGTCCATTGGAACGTTGTTAATCCTTTTCTTTTTTTTCAAGATTATTAGTGTTTATGTATTGTAATGTGTAACTTGTTTTATTATTATTTTTTGTATATTTATAATTCTTGCTCGTTTTCTATAATTGTTAATTTCAACTATCTACCTTGATTTTATCTTAATTTCAATTTTTTTTCTGTGATTAATACCTCTTTACCTCACCATCCATTTAATATTTCTCCCTGAATCTTCCTGATAACATTGACACATAGAACCGACGATCAAAAGGAACTTTGCAGTAGTTAGAGAATCTCCATTCTGTATTACAGTGTTTGACGACGTATAAAAAAATTTAATAATAATAACTTTGGCAAAAATTCATTTGATAATGAGAAGATTTCATAGTAGGTTTCAATCAACGGAATTAAAGGCGACTGAATAATTTATAAATGCACAGTACATAGGCTGTTGGTATCGCGATTGCAGTTCTAACGTCCTACGAATAGTGTGGATTTGAACAATGCATCGAGTCCCAAGACAAAATCCAGCTTGGTTTGCTCGACTCTCACGTTCACTACAAATTCTGCGTAAAATAATATTTGTCAAGATTTTTGAAGCCCCACAAAGTAAGCTGATTCCTCTATAATTAGTAAAATCAGTTGTGTCATTTTTCTTATAGATTAGGATTATAATAGCTTGTTATTATGCTTCTGGTATTTTTTCTTCTGTCTAAATGGAGCTTATCAAGGAATGTACATCTTGTATTATGTTTGTCCCACCATATTAAAAAACTTTTATTGGTATGTTATCTACTCCTGTAGTTTTCCCATTTTTTAGATGATGATATGCTAAAATAATTTCTTTATGGGAGGGAGCCTCTGTCGAAATTATTATGGGAAGGGGATCGGGAGATGATTGGAAGACTCTGCAGACTTTGTGTTTGATGGGGTTAAGCAATTTTGCAAAGTGGGTGTGCATTAATTTGCAAAAATCGCTAATAAGCGTTGATTGTAGGAAGCGTGTCACAGGTTACAGGTTGGTACACGAGTTGAGTAGGAGACAATCTCCTTTTGATCCTCGGTTCTGATGTACCGGCAATATCGTATTCAGAAAGGAAAAGAAAATAAAACAAGATTAAAATAAAAAAATCGTCAACCACTGGTGAAAATGGATAGGGCATAGCGATCATAAGCAATCTTGAATGATGGGACCGAGTTGGCATTAACTACCTGAGAAGGAAGACTGTTCCAAGCGTTAATAACCCTCTGTGAAAAATGGTGGAGCCTCAACCTAGATTGCACTCTGGATTTAGTTAATTTCAAGTTGTGTCCCCTACAAAGGTTATTGGATAGTGTGAAGAAAGAAGGGAGTAGCCAGATGTTAAGTATTGATATACCAAAATAAGATCCCCCGAAGCCTCCTATTTGTTAGAGGAAATAACTTTAGAGAGAGGAGTCTTTCTTGATAAGGAAGGTGTCTTAGAGATTTGGGTACCTTAGATATTACCTTTTGTACTTTTTGAAGATTAAAGGAGTCAGATTTTAGTATAGGAGCAGTGACCTGTGTGCAGTACTCTAAGTGCGGTCTGATATAAAGCATATAAAGCAGACGCACACATTTAGGGGAAAGACTACCTAGATTTCTTTTAAAGAACTTAATCAATCGATGGCAAGTTTGGGTAGCTTTGGTATGATGCCCTGTGAACTTCAAAGCAGAGTCCATGGTCACACCCAGATCTTTTATAGATGTAACCGTTTCTATCCTATGGGTATCTTGATAAGGCGTTGAGAATACATTCCCTGATGGCTTACCAAACGATATATGCTTACACTTCAAAGGATTTAGAGGGAGAGAATTATCTACAGACCATTGACAAATGTTATTGATATCTACCTGAAACTGGCTAGGATTCGACCCCCAGTCTTAACATCATCTGCATAAAGCAGAATATTGGACAAGACCACTTAAGGTAGGTCATTTATAAATATAATAAACAGAAGTGGCCCTAGCACAAATCCTTGAGGAACACCCGAACTAATAAGGCAAGGAGGGGATAGATCAGTGCCTAATCGTATACTAAAAAAGCGGTTTGCGAGGAAATCGGTTATCCAAGCTAGGATAGGCCCAGAGATCCCAAAAAACCTTAGTTTTGCCAGAAGTAGATTATGAGGCACTTTGTCAAATGCCTGAGCGAAGTCAAAATAGATGGCATCTACTAACGACCTAGAGTCCAATAGACTCGTGATGCTATCGGTATAAGTTATTAAATTGGTGAGGCAAGACCTATGGAGAAGAAAACCATGTTGTACTGGGTTGATTAGCTTATGTTTAATAACAAAGTCAAGTAGATAAGACCTTATTAGTCTTTCCATGACTTTACTAGGTGTAGATAGTATACTAATAGGTCTGTAACTCTCTGGCATAAACCTAGAGCCTGATTTAAATATTGGCCTAATAAAAGCAGACTTCCAGATGAATGGAAGTTGCCCAGCTAGAAGGGAGAGATTGAAGATATGGGCTAGATGAGGAGCCAGTAATCCTGCACATTCTTTTAGAACTCTAGGATAGATACCATCGGCGCCACAGGAAGATGATTTGAGACTTTCGAGTTGTTTGCGAACTAAGTGAACATCAGGAATAAAGGAACCTATTTTTGGAGCCGAGTCTAGATTGTGAAGTGGAGGAGGATCAGATTGTTGAAACACCGATTTAAAGTATTCACTAAAACTTTTACAAGCTTCGCCCCTAGTTAAGAGTGTACCATTGACCTTTTTTAGGTAAGGTAGGAATATTCAAAAGCACGCTTATCCTTAATAAACTTGAACAGGGTGTATTTGTTCTCCTTAGCTTTTAGTAAGAGTTTATGAACCTTAAGATCCCTATGTGTCTTAATTAGTCTGGAGCATTGGTTTCTGATTAAAATATAATTATGATAGAAAGAAGGAAGCTTAGAAAATTTCCAAAGATAGAAAAGCCTATTCCGCCTCTGGATTAAACGAACAATTTTTCTGGGGAGCCTAGGACTAGTGTGAAAAGGAATTCGATGGGGAACGAAACTATTGATACCTGTTTTAATAAGACTTACAAAGTGGGAGTACGCCTGTTCTAGATTATTAGCGTATACAGGACTCCAGTCTGCCGAGGCGAGAAATTGACGAAAGTTTACAAAGTCTGCCTTCCTAAAATCAGGGATCGGTGATAGGTTCTCACGCTTAATCGTAGAACCACAAGGAGGGAGAGACACTTCGAAAGACAAGGGAAAATGGTCACTTTTCCCAAAGGGGGTAGGTAGGAGATAGAGTCAATATGAGAGGATTCATTCGTAAAGACAAGGTCAAGACATGATGGAGATTGACCGAGCCTATACCTAGTAGGGGCTGAAACATGCTGAGTAAGAGCATGTTTGATGCTAAGCTTAAGAATTATATTATCGAAATGATTTGAGCCAGAGAGAGATCGCCAGTTGATGGAAGGACAATTAAAGTCCCCCATTAAGATGCGGTGTTTATAAGGAAGAGATAGACAGAGTTTGAGTTCAGAAATAAAAGCCTCATTAGAGGTTTTTGATAATGAGGGCGGGCGATAGAATAAAGAGCAAAGAGTGTGGAGGCCTAGTGCCAAATGAATAGACTCATATTCAGCCTGAGGAATACTTTGGTGGGAAGAAACGGTATAAGATAAATCATTTCTAATATAGAGGAGACAACCACCCTTTTTACCTTTACTAGAGTCTTGCCTGACTATACTGTAACCCAATAAAGAGATTTCGCTATCAAGTATGTCTACTGAGAGCCAGGTCTCGGTGATACCGACAATATGAGGACAGGAGTTAATAACTTCCTCTTGTACTTCAGATAGTTTATTGAGTAGACTTAACGCATTAGTGTAGAGTACCTTTATAGAGGAGAGGTGGGGAGAAGAGGGGATAATTGCCTGAGGCGATGTATTATAGGGAAGGGAGTATGGCTTCGGGGAGGAATCCGAAAATTTGATATATCATTGGTGGTGAACTTTAGAGGGGTGAGTTGAACAAAAGGAGTTCTACTATCTAGCGAGGTTAAAGCCTTCGCAAAGTTTTTAGCACGCTCTTCCCGAGAGAAATCATTGAGGAGACGAATTCCCGGAAAGGTAGAGCGAACCTTTAACCAGCCTTCCCTAATTTCATCCTTAATAAGGGAGGACTTAAAAGTAATCAAGATAGGAGGGGCTAAATGGGGTCGCTTACAGGAGAGTTTACATAATTTGAAATTATTAACCGTGGGGGAGCAAGAGGAGATTATATTCGACACCAACTCCTTATAATTAGTGACACTACCCTTGATGCCTTTGATAATAATGTTGCAATCACGTTTAATATCCTCAACGTGTTGCTTGGTGGCAGCTAGGATTTCTTCCTGGGACAATCTTATGACCGTTTTTGCTGCTAAGGAAGAAGGGCTAGAATGGGAGATATGATCCTTAAGGGTATGCAATTCTGACATAACACTATTTGAAAGGTGGGAGATTGAGACATTTATGGCCTCAGTTTTGGCTTGAGATTCAGAAAGCTTCTGTACCGTAATTGTTAAAGTACGCGATATTTCGTCTAACCTGGCATCAAAACTATGAATCTTAGAAAGGATAGTTTTAGAGTCTAGAAGAGTTTCAAGTATATCATCCAATTTGTTGCTGCTGGCCGGAGGCAAATGCTGTAGATCGATTTCACATCTGCAGTCCATGCATTTATAATCCAGCGGACTATTTGCAAGCTGCGAATAGTGATCAGAGGATAACCCCGAGCACGCTTCATAAAACCAATGTCCGCAAATTACACAGAAGATACCAGCTTTCACAACCTTCTTGCAGCGTTGTAGGCCACATTTGGATGAATTGGAGGGAGCCATATCTAGATACAACAAACTAAGAAAAATGAACGTATAGATTGATCAAAAAATAAAAGAAAGAAAACTATCACTAGAAATGCGCTAGCGATAATCGTTAAAAGACACCAAAAAGTGCTTGTGTTATCACACGATGCACAAGCTATACACCAAAAACACGAACACACAAAAACTGATATCAAAAATAACGCAAAACAACAAAAATTAGGCACACGTAAACGTAACAATGAGCACAACACAATAAGCAAGCTACTTTTGATCCGTAACGTCACGCAAGCGTATCGCACAGATTCAAAAGTGAATTCAAAGTTCATTGATCTTTTTGAAAAAAGTTTGAATACTGTTACGCATTGCAACCAATATTTTTCTTGATAATCATTAAAATTTATAATGCATTCTTGTCTTCATTCAATTTTCTGTGCTGATTTTTGTTCAAAAACTCGTTTTGTAAAATTTTTGTGAGGTGAAAGTGTTACAGGATCAATTTACAGGTTGGTTTACGAGTTGAGTAGAAGACAATCTTCTTTTAATCCTCGGTTCAGATGTATCAACATTATCGTGTTAAGAAAAAAGAGAAAGTTAAACAAAGATAAAAATAAATAAACCATCAACCAGCTCGAGTATATAAGCTACAATCATGTAAAATTGAATAAGGCATAACGATCATAAGCGACCTTAAATAACGAGACCGATTTAGCATTGACTACCTTTAAAGGTAGATTATTCCAACCATTGATAACCCTTTGGATGAAGTAAAGGAGTCTCAATTTCGATTGCACTCTGGATTTATTCAATTTGAGATTGTGACCTTTGCAAGAGTTCTTAGTTAGTGAAAAGAAAGGTGTGAAGGAGTCAGATGTTAAATATTGTTATACTAAAGTAAGATCACCCCAAAGCCCCCTATCTTTTAAAGGAAATAATTTTAAAGAGAGGAACCTGTCATGATAGGGAAGATGCTTTAAATACTTAGGTAATTGTATTAATTTGTATTAAATTAAACCAACAAATAAAAGAAATAAATCTTTGTAAAATTTTAGAGCATCTACTCTAGTATTTTACTTATTTTTATTTTGATATATTTTAAGATTAAGTACTAAACTCTCTTATATTTTCTTATTTGTAATAGTTTTTAAACACCTTTTTCTAGTTTTAAAATATTTTTTGCATTAACATTTTTAAAATTTAAAGCCTCAAAAAACTTATTTGTTTTTAAAAATAACATTCTTTCCATCTGTGTACAAAATGTTTTATACATTTATCAATCTTATTACCAATCAGCATAACTTCAATGACGTGGTCTAGAAACATTTAAATAGAATTTTAATTATCAAGGTGTACAATTTTTATAACCAAAAAATTAATACGCAATTATTTAGAACAATCTTTTAGACACATGTTCTTTAAAGCGAAAGAGTTTTGAAATAATAATAATAATAATAATTAGTTTATACATTATTGTTAATGTGGTGTTTTTTGTTTTATAAATTTTATTGGGATTTTTTAAATCTCGTCATTAAGATGATAAATTCATTTATTTGCCATATTTTAGTAAAATAATGTTATCTTGTTGTTCCTTTAACAATAATATTTAGAGGCTAAGCTGCTACCTCCTTTCCACAGTTTCTTCACGTCATATGTCTAAAATAAGCAATTATAAAGTTATTAAAAACCAATTAAAATAATATCAGGATAGAAAGAATTTTTTCTTTTTATAGATTATGCGAAAAATCGGTTTTGAATAACCTTGTAATTGTTTGGTTTAGACGTATGACGGGAAACACTTACCCCCATTTCTTAACCCCACTATCGGCTACGGTGTAGATCATTTACGTATTCAAAAAATTTAATTCAAGTTTTACAACTCTCACAACAATAACTGCAAAAAGTGATTATTTAACTGATTATTAACTGCACTTTATAACTAATGCACAAAATTGTTTAGTAATTATTTAAAGTATATAATAATGCAAATAAATAAAAATAAAATGTTGACTACAAATTTATGCAAAACATATATTATTTAAATTTTAAATTAAAAAAATTTATAAAACAATAAATAAAATAATTAATTTTTTATACATTTGAGTAATTTAAATAATTCGTAATTTGACCTTTGCGTTCCCAATTTTTTGATGTAGAATTTCTCATTATGAGAAGCAATTTACTGTATTTAATTTTGTCAAAACGAAGATTAACTTCCATTATTTCACACCCTAATGCTCATAAGGTAACGATTAATATTTTTATGTAAAAATATAGTCCAGCGGTGCACTTTCAAATCGACCTGCAATCATGCGTTTTGGTGCATTACGCGCGTTAGCGATCAGTTTACCTTTTATTTACATTGGCGCTATGATAAGTAAACACGGAGCTGTATTTCTGGAAGAACATGATATTTTTGTACCTGATGATGATTAGCGTAGTTGTGATAAGTCTGCACTTCCTAATTTTATCTATTTTTTTCTTATCCGAAGGGCCTTCATTTCTGATCTGTTTATATTTTATTGTTATAATTCATGTTTCCAAAAGATATATTGATACTTTTAAATATGTTGAGAACCGAGGATAAAAAGGAATATTTTATTTTCCTGCATACTTCGTGTACTGTCCTGTTCCTGTTGCGATTAAATCGAATAATGTGATATAATTCAAACTTTTTAAATTAACTTTGACTTTTTTTAACCAGCTTTAGATGTATACTTATTTTGTTTTTCTTGTATAGATATGATTTTATTTTAGTTTTATGCACATTTTTTTAATGAAAAATGACGATTGCTTTAAAGCAAGAAACACTTTTGCTTATTTCAAAATAAAAATATTTAAAAAACTTTTAACTTGTAATTAGTTTAAAAAGTGGTAGTATTTAAAAAATATTCGTGATTGATATTTTTTTGATATTATTACCAAGTAACGTTATTTCGACTAGCAGCTTTGATTTATGAAAATTTATTAAGAAAATCTTAGTCATGATAATTTAATTAAGCATTATTGATCACTATAAATATTAGTTTTTATTTTGTAAAAAACATTACATTTGTGTTATTCTTAAATTCTATTTATTTGTTCATTTAAGTGCTGTAATATAATTATATTGAATTGATTGTGTTAACGTGATCGCATAAACTCTGGTCTTAGTTTGTTTGCTTTCTGGTAGGATCAGGATGATGAAGGTGCACGAGCTACGTAGGAAAATATTTTTTAAATTATTATAATTTATGAGGGGGAAAACAACTAAAGTATCCCCAATTAACGAGTATTGGATTCAATCACCACGTAACGTCCGCGTACTTGTTAAAAAATGCTTCGAATAGTTATTAAAATGCATTTACAAATTTTAAATATTTTGTAATTGCTTTTTATGCAGCAACAACGGAGATGAGTATCAGCTATACTTACTCATTAGTTCTAAATTTGCATAGCATTCATTTTTGTGATTGGTGATATGGTCACCTCTTCATTATTTCTTTTTTGTACGGCATATTCAACAATCTATTTCGATGGCTTGGTAAGTGTAACACGACGTGGAAGAATAAAGTTCCTTGGGTGGTAGATGGAATTCTTGTGACGGAACCACTTTGCAAAGTTTGACGAGGCTGCCAGATATTTTGTCAGGGTTATTTCCCTTATTCCGAGAGCTACATATGGTATACGTATACTTTGAGACATCTTTTAAGTAACCTAGCTGTATGCTTGTACCCACCCGCCAAAATGGGAGCCCACTTATAATGCTGTGCATTTGATCCCTACTGTTATTAGTTTAGATGCCTGTTGGTACCTAGTTCAGAATGTAACACGTGGAGGAGGAACAAACAAAAATATCACCAAGGATACTAATGAACTTGGGGATTTCAGTAATGCTTATGAAGTCTCGATATTTAATTGTAATGATATTTATTGTTATTTATTATTTTATTTTATGTTTTCTACTTTGAATGTTTGCACGAGAAACGCATCTTCCAGCAGTGGACCTTTCTAACGAAGCCGAATGTGGGCCTGCATTTTAGTGCCGGTGGTGGGATTCGAACCCCGATGCCCACCGAGGTCTAAATTCCGAGCGCTGTACCGCTAGACCACCCCGGCACGTTCATAATTTTGTACATTTATGTCGCTAATTATGGTGAAAGAGTCACCTCTATTTGTTTTAAGTTTCCGTAGCGTACCGAATACTTGTTCCACCATTTACTATTAGAATCATGTAGAGATGATTTGGTTTAACTAATTTCTATGATAACATCCTGGTTATAACAGTGTGAATACTATCCATCTAAATACGTTTTTGTCTAACCTGATGTTATTGTCTAAATGCCTATAGGCACCTAGTTCAGGATGAGGAACAGTCAAGAGTATCACCATCATCGGCAGTTGATACTTTACAAGCCTTACTCAAATCTCTACGATTATTCATCACAAGCTCCTGAAACAAGGATTATATTCAATGATGTTGTGCTCCCCAATGTAAAGCAATTTATATATCTGGCGCCTTTATAAAAGAATCTATATTGCTACAGAAATAATAGAAAAGCACGCCATTCTGAATAGCAGGATTGAGTGAAAGTCCACTGCTGAAAGATGCGTTTCTCGTGCAAACATTCAAAGTAGCAAACATAAAAAAACATAATTAAATATGATATTCCTTGACTTGTCAGCGGTCAATTGGACAATGAGTATTAATCAGATTCAAGATCAGTTTTAACTACCCCAATAAACAAAACCCACTAGGACATGGAGTCAGCTCTACACTTCTCCCGGGTTGACTAATACTCAGTGAATTGATTATTCAAGTGAATCTAACAATGCTAGTATTGATCATCTATTGTCATCATGTCGTCTCAAGCTCCTAATGCGAGGATTGTATTAACTGGTATTGTGCTCTCCAGTGTAAAGTGAAATTAATATCTTGGACTCTTCAATTTCTTTTGACGGTGCTTCATCTAATGAAATAAATTGCCACCGAGCGAGTTGCTGCTATGTCTGAAAACTCTTGCCATCCACATGGGTGACGAAAAACATCAATCCAAAGATAAAGATGGACATTTTTTATCGGTTCGTACAGTGCTTCTTGTACGCTCTCTTGAAACGTGGGACTTTACAGAGTCAGATATCATGAAGCTCGTAGATACATCTGGCACAACACTCATTTCGCATCCTCCGTATTAAGAGGGATTGGACGAACAAGATTAGCAACTGCCAAATTCGAGATGACCTCCAATTTCACCCTCTTCCTTCATCGGTATCGCGACAACGAAAATTGCGCGCTAGTTTATATACATTTGTTGTAGAAATCCTAATGTATTTTCACTTATCGTAACCTTTATTTGTCCAAATGATGACTGGAAAAAGAAGAAAGGTGGTGAGAGACGTATCTAGATGGACATTGTTTGCGACGATTTTCACACTGTCTTGGTCAAGACTTTATCATGTAAACAATGGCTAAGTAGGTTGACTGACATATCCCTACTGTACACAATAGAAGGAGGGGTTATTCGATATGCTATTCAAACTTGGAATTAATAAAGAAGTGACTATGCCACCAACGTGCTATTCTTGTGTTGTTGCATATCTCATAGTTGACTCGGGTGTTTTAACCATTACAAAGTGCGACAATCTACTTTTAATATACAACTTTGTAAATGGTGCGGAATATTGCTGTCTAGCCAGTCCAAAGCCCGAATAAAGATGAAAGTGCTTGGTGTAGGAAGGACGTATGGCAATAAAAAAACCTGTCGCCAAAACTATTTGGTATTACGATGACGAATATTGTGCTGGTTTGGACACGTTCTTGTAGAAATCCTGATGCAATCTCACGTTCCGTAACTTTGGCTTGTCCAAATGCCGATTGGAAGAAAAGGAAAGGTGGTCAGAAACATACTTAGATGGTCGCTGTTTGGGACGACTTTCACTTTATTTTGGCAGGGAATTTATCTTGGAAACAATGGCAAAAGTCGCTGGACTGATAAATCTATGCACAATCTCCGAAAACCGTGACTAGCGGAGAGGGATTATTCAAGATGCTTTGAGAGCTTGGAACTAATAAAACCTGGCTTTGCCACTTTGCAAACTATTATTATTATTATTATATTATACATCTTGCACAAAAATAAATTTATCAACCAATAATTATCCTGGGTGCTAATAGACTATATACCAATATCTGCTCAATTTTTAATCTGCCAACAAGCATAGCACAGAAAGCAAACAGGACTTTATGCTGACCGTCACTCCATTATTATTATTATTATTATTCATTAGCATCCCAGGTAATCATACAGTCCCCGTTTTAAGCAAATAACTGTATTTGTTCAGAATAGAAATGGTTATACACGAGTTAGGTATCACTCTTTTCGATTAGATGACATTGTTTATTGTCCACCAACATAGATTAGAGTTTCATCTAACACAGTAGAATGTATCTATTAACGCAATAACAGTAAATCTTCAAAGGATTCATTAAATCGCTACAAACCAACTCGTGTAAATATTTAAATCAACGGAATATTCACTTAAAAACTTTGAAAGATTGAAACCGATTGGATAAGACAAAATTTTAAATACTGGTTATATTAGACGCTAAACAATTCGAGTCCAATGGCTTGATGAGCATTTTCATGACTAATGGGCGGTATCCAGCCAAACCGGAAACCCAGTTATATAGCAGAACACTTGGTCTCTGCTGTCATAATCAATGTTCATGGGTATCTAGTCAGATTGCACCATATGGAAGAGCAACCAGAAATATGTATGTAGGTATCACTCCTTAGATTAAATTACATTGTTTATTGTCCACCAACATAGATTAGAGTTTCATCTAACACAGAAATAGGAGAGGTTGTTATAAACTTAATTGGATGGATGCTATTTGGGACGATCTTTACTCTATTTTAGCCGGGAATTTATCATGGAAACAGTGGCCAAGTTGTTGGACTAAAATATCTGTGCACACCTGCGAAAACCGCGAACGGTGGTAGGGGATTAGTCGAGGTGCTATGCGAACGTGGAATTAATAAAGAGGTAGCTTTGCCAACAACGTTGTTATTATTAGTATTCCACTGGCAGAAGTAATTAAAAAACCCAAATACATAACTTTTTTTTACATTAGGCTGCATATCATTATTTAACATAAAGTTCGCATTAGAAGCTTGAGACGTAATAATCGATTTTTTGAGGTTTATTTTTAGACTATATTTACTGGACATTATCGCAAGGAAATCGAGTGCAGCTGGACTATATTATCAGCTAGAAGAACGGTGTTTTGTTAGCCTATTTCCACTCAAGATTATTAGTATCTCATGATTGGACTGTGCAGTTCATTAATAATAGAACGTTTGGTTATTATCTTTAATGTGACGTGTGTATAAGTTATATTGTCGTATTCTAGATTTTACTAGAATGTATCTAACCAATTGGTAATAATCGGATTTTTATCTTTCAAATTAAACGAATTATTTAAAAAAAAATGATAATAGGGACGGGTGGGGATGCTAATAATTCTGAGGATATGAGTAATTTAATTAAAATCTTTTGACTGATGTTACATACTGCTAATTGTATCGTATTTTATAAATGTACCTATTTTTGTTTAATGAAAGCTAATTCTACTGAAGTATTTAAGCCAATAATAATAATAATAATAATGCCTACAAAGTTTCAATTTCCAATGATGGTGATATTTCTGACTGTTGTTCTTTCATGCAGTGCATCCTGGACTGGGTACCAACAGGCATATAAACTAATAATAGCAAGGACCGAGTATACAGCGGTACAACTGAGCTCCCATTGGATTCCCGTTCAGTGAATGGCTACTATCACGCACTTAAGTCGCTTAAAAGGTATTTCAACGTATCTATTTACAATATGTAGCCGATTAGTCTTGTGAATCCATCAACCGGCGTTAATCCTAAAGAAGATCGTCTTGTCAATTCCTGTAAGCACTGGCGTCGTTGCAAGGAAGTAGAAATCCAGCCAAAAACTTAATTTATTCCTTCAAGTTCCATTCGCATCTGACAACTTGTTTGTATACGAATTCGAGAATCTATTCAAACTGGGAGTTAATGGAAAGGTGGCTCTGCCATCAACATATTTTATATTATGGAATCATTTCTGTACCCCATTTTCTTTTTTAAATTATGGGACTTTGTTGTTGTTTTTCTGCTGTTATTGTTATCTTGTTGCCCCAATGCTTAATTTTGAAGCAAAAGGGTCTTGTAATAATAATAATAAATGCTGTTACAATTTGGAAGAAAATAGACGAGATTTATTAGATGACAAATGTTTTTCATTACCGGTATCTTGCAATAATAGTAGAACAATGGAATTATTAAAATAACCGTTTTTTGTTTACTATTTATTTTTTTATGTTTGCTACTTAGAATGTTTGCACGAGAAACATCTTTCAGCAGTGGACATTTTAGTGCCGGCGATGGGATTCGAACCCCCATGCATTCAGGAAAATCAGCAAAAGTAGTTAAAACAAGGTTGGTAGATTTCAAAAAAACTTTTCCAAAAACCATCAATTATTGTGGTTAGAAATGATTCAATCTAGCCAGTCCCAAGCCTGGATAAAGGAGGAGGGTTTGAGCGCAAGGTTGGCAACCTAGCCTCTGTAAAAATTTATACTGCTGCGGAAACAATAAAATGACGTCATTCCGGCAAACAACGTTTCTGGATGGCAAAGTTACCAGATGACAAGGTTGGAGTGAAAGCCGAAAGAAAGCGCAATCTTCGATTTGCAGAATATTTAACGCCAACGACTTTGTTATTGTTGTTGTTGTTTTGTTGTACTTGTTGTCTTATTGCCCCATGCTTATTCTTAAAGCAAAGGGTTTTGTAATAATAATTGTAACATAATTACCTCTTCATTATTTCCCATATTTATACGACATACAATCGATTTCAATGGCTTCATAAGCGTGACCAACGTAAAAGACGGAATCAATATCAATATCAATCGATTTCGATAGCTTGACAAGCGTAGACAAACGTGGAAGAATAATAAAATTCTTGGCTGGTAGACGGCATCCTTGTGACGTCGCCACTGTTTGCAAAGATTGACGAGGCCACCTAGTTTTAGATTAGGATTATCTTCCTTAACCCATGGGCTACATATGGTATACATATACTCCAAATTACCTTTAACATACCCTAGAAATGTGCTTACACCCATCAGCCGAAATAGAAGCCTAGTTATACCGCTGTGCATTCGGTTCCTATTGTTATATTCACATACCTATAAGAACCTAGTCCAGGATGCACCATATGGAGGAGGAACACTCAGAAATATCACTATCATTGGAAATTGTAACTTTATAAGCATTACCAAATCCTCAGGACTTCATTAAGATCTGGGAAGACTCAATTAAAAATGAATGTCACTTGAAATCAAAAAGAATTTGGCAAAACGGTCTTGTTGCCCCATGTTCATTGAACATGACTTTAAATATACGTTCATTTTGAGTTTTTTTCTTTTTTAGCCTATGTAATTTAACCTTACTTTACTTATTTATTTTTGACTGATACACACTGCTAATTGTATTGTATTTTTATAATTGTACATATTTTTTGTGAAGAAAGTTACTTCTACTGAAGTATCTAAGCCAATAACCATAAATAAAATAAAATAAAAATAAATAAAGGTTTTGCGATTAAGGCTAATGCGTTTACGTGTAATTTAAAAGTGATATATATATATATATATATATTGATTATATATTACTATTGAATTTTTAATAATAGGAATATTGATTAATTAGACAAAAATACTACTAACTATAATTATCTACAAGTTTCGTGTTTCCTTCAATTTCATGCCATCTCCCAAATTGCGATCGTCATCTTCGAGAAAAAAGTCACCAACGAAGAAACTTTCTTCAAGGTCATTACAACGTGATGAACCAATTGATGAACTGGTTCAAACTACGCCTTCATACGTGTGTTACTCATGTATGAATGTATTTTCCGATGGAGCAGCTTTACAAGCCATGTTGCTTACAGATCACTCAGGTGACGTTCACAAATGTCGCGAATGTCAATCGGCACTGGTTCCAAAATTGAACGAATTTCACAATTGTATAAAAAACAAAGCCAATTTTTTGCGAGTCCTCTCGTCAGCAACGTTGATCAAACACGGATTGCCCTATCAGTGTTTATTTTGTCGCGCTCAGCACATGGAATCTCGAGTGGAATTGGTGCTTATTTGATTTGCCGCCATAAACCCCAACGTGTTCAAGGTCGTTGTGGAATGTGCGCTTTCCAGTTTAGCGAACCAAACGACCAGCTACCATCTGGCTTGGCATTGGTACCGACAAATGCATCCAACGAAGCTCAGTGGTGTCAGGAAAAGGAACGCAAGCATTTTGACGATTTGAGAATACACGTTATGCGCGAACATTTGCCTCAATACCAAATCTTTGCATCGAATAGTGAAATCCAATCACTGAACTGCCCATATGTTTGCCCTATTTGTCAGTACAGTCTAAAATCAAATGTAGCCTTGCATGCTCATGTCTTGTGTTGTCATGGCAATATGGATTCTGTTTCAGCCGATTTCAATGTATGTGCCGAATGTGGCTATATTGCCAAAAGTAGGCAGGGCTTAAATGATCACGTGTTGGCCCAGCACACCGCTTTTCTTAAATATTTAGCCGAACTATGGACCAAAAACATGCTCATCATGAATGTCGCAAATTTGTCAAATGTTTGTTCCTGCTGTTGGACTGTATTCAATCACGACTTTGAGCTACAAACACACCTAATAGCGTCACATACGCATCCGTGGTACAAATGTGGTTTGTGTCACTTGAATGTGTCTGCCTATCCCAACCAACCGACAGCATTTATGATGGTTCAATTGCACGAACTGAATCACGCTCGGGCGTTTCATCAAATTGCTTTCGACAATCAGTGGACTATGAGTCCGTTGGGAGATGTACTACCTGAGTGTACCGATATCGAATTGATGATTCGGGCCAAGTTACAAAATGGCGTCAAAACGGCAGCAGCTGGCAAAGAGTCGATGACCAAGAAGAAGGATAGGAAAATGTCGAAAAAGTTATCGAAAGGTAGTAAATCGCCTACCGATAGCAAGTCTCCCAAACTTAAGAAATAGAAATGTACCATTTTTGGTGAATTGATTTTGCATTAATTTGTTTACTCGAAAAATAATTTGTATTTTCGTTTTGTTTTTTTTAAATTTTTTATTTTCAGAATAAATATTGAATTAAAATGATACAATACTGTTATTATTATTATTATTATTATTATTATTATTATTATTATTATTATTTTATTACATTGAGCTTTAGTATTTCACTAGAGATACATTCAGCACTAAAAGTACATTTACACAATCAATAAAAATGTTTTAAATAATAATAAAATTACAAAAAAAGTAATAGAAATAATAGGAACAAAATGAAATATAGAATGCCATATGACAATAAATATAAATATAATCACGGTAAAATATGGTTCAAAAATAGTCAAAATTACTATAATTTGAATGAGTCATTATATGGCACAGTTGTTACACTGTGCTGTAGGATGTCCAAATTAGATCAAATTAATGCGTGGGTGGAATGATTCCTACTTTGATAGGTTTGTTGAAAGTTCAATTTTGTTTGATTCTGATTTGGGTTAATATTCTGGATAAGTATGACAGACATGAGTATTTGTATTGATTAGCCTTGGTTTTCATGTGCTAGTAAGTTCTGGTTTTTCCAGAGGCTTTAGATTTGTTCAAAGCTGGATGTAATGAGTGAGTGTTATTAGCTTCAATCCTCGGTGCTAATTGTATACAAGATTTGAAATGTTAATTAACAATATCATTCAATAAGATGGAATATTTGATTTCCACAGATTTGCATCTTTTTGAAAAACATTTTGCTTTAATAAACCCGGAGAATTTACGGATGAGCATGATAACATGATAAAAGTATGATGTATAAAAGTATAATGTGTACTCCCAATATAATTAATTTTGTGATAATATGTGCCTAGAATGCATCATGTGGAAGTAAGCGGAATTAGGAATATTAAACACTAACACTATAAGCATTGCTCAAAACCACAAAATTATTACATCATATTGACATAAATGAAAATAAAAAAATTGGTCGAAAAATAAATACCAATGGAGTTTATAGAAATAGATTATTATGTAAAAAACTACAAGAATTGGTACAATAACAAAACGCTTACATATTGTTAATCACTCATTTATTTATTTAGTTAATGACGTAGTTACCTGGTGTAATCATGTAGAGCATATATTTTTAAAAACCAAATCCTTATGTTACTACATAAGAGGATTAAGAAAACTAAATGTTGACAATTACATTACTAAATTGTTCGTTACATTATGTTAATATTATATTGCTCATCTGTAATTTTTCCTGGTTTATTAAAACAGGATTATGTTGTTTTAAAGAAATGCATATTATTGGTATCAAAATCTGCAGGAATCAAATATTCTATCTAATTGAATGATATTGTTAATATACATTTTAAATTTTGTATAAAATTAGCATCAAGGATTGAAGGTAATAACAATCACCCACTACACGTAGCTTTAAATTTTTCTAAAGCTTCTGAAACATGAAAGCCAAAACTAATCAATACAAAAATTCATGTCTGCCAAACTTATACAGAATATTAACCAATCCAGAATCGAATAAAACTGAACTACTAACAAATTTTTGAATTAAAAAAAAATCACATGCTTATTATATTGACTATATTAATATTCATTAACATATAACATTCTATTTTATTTTGATCCCATTATTTGTACTACTACTTTTTCTTAATTTTTGGTCTTATTATTTTTTTATATTAATGGTAAAAATGTATTTTATGCTAAATGTATCTCTAGTGAGGTATTAATGCTTAATAATAATAATAATAATAATAATAATGGTGCTACTACTACTACTACTACTACTACTAATAATAATAATAATAATAATGGTGATAATAATAATAATAATAATAATAATGGTACTAATAATAATAATAATAATAATAATAATAATAATAATAATAATAATAATAATGGCAATTACTACTACTACTACTAATAATAATAATAATAGTAATAATAATAATAATACTAATAATAATAATAATAATAATGGTAATAATAAAAATAATAATAATAATAATAATAATAATAATAATAATAATAATGGTACTAATAACAATAATAATAATAATAATAATAATAATAATAATAATAATAATAATAATAATAATAATAATATACTGTATAGCATATTAAACAATCGACTTCGATGGCTTAATTAACGTAACAAACGTCGAAACAAAACGAAACGTTTTTGGCATTTTTGTGATGGCATAACTGTTTGCAACACTTAACGGGGCCGCCTGATCTTTTGTCAAGGTCATTTCTCTTAGACCAGCGGCAACACACAATGCACATATATATTAAGGTACCTCTTTTAAGTACCCTGAGTGTATGCTTGCACTCATCCATCAAAGCGGCAACCCAATTATATTGCTGTGTATTTGATCTTTGCTGCGTTAGCCTAGATCATGTTTTACGTGGAAACAACAGCCAGACATATTACCATTATTAGAAATTAAGGCTTTATAAGTATTATTCAAATCCCCAGGATTATTAGCATTTTGCAAAACTATACATTTTAACCATTTTGTCCAATCCTTAATAATGTCATTTAAAGATATTCTAATTTTTAAACGTTTAACGACAAATATTTCTCAAAGCTCTAGTCAACAACCCTTATTTCGCGCCAGTGATAATACTTGAATCCATGTTCACTCAGGTTTGAGTTTAGTGCCCAACCATCTCGTCATTAAAACTTATATTAATAAATAAAGATTCCTCTAGTTTTAAATTATCCAAAAATTATTATTGTTATTATTAATATTACTATTATAAAATACAATGTTTTAGAGTAATATTTATAATAATAAAATACAATGCAACCAGATTGTGATAATTTTCTGAATGTTAAATCAAACTTGAAATTAGTTTTTAAACTACTATTTACCATATATAGTAGTATAGAGTCATATGCGAAAATAACATTAAAAATTAACATTTGTAGAATTAAGACTTAAAATTTTTAAAACTGTTAAGTTTAATCATTTGTTTAGTTAATTTACACATACTGTATTATTATTATTATTGTTATTGTACCGGGGTGGTCTACCGTCTATTAAGGAAATTATTCATGTAATGCGAAATCAAAATCCACAAGATACAGCGATTCTTACATTAAACACATTTAGAAAATTCTATAAAACAATAAATACTACCTAAAATATTTTAAATTTCTAGTTTGGACCATAAATAATTCAATCCAGTCAGTCCCAAGTGTGGATAAACGAGAAGGGTTTGATCGCAAGGTTAGCAACCTGGCCTCTGTAAAAAATCTATATTGCTACAGGAACAATAACCTTTTAGTATAATTGTAATTATTTACAATCATTTTGAAATGTTATGTAAATGGTTTGGAAAAAATAAAAAATGTTCAGTGTGAGACAATGGGCTGTGTGTAATGCAAAATCAAATTTTATAACATTAGGTTTGAATATGTTCGCCTTAAAACAATCAATGAATGACTATTGTGACTACTGTTAAGCATGACTGAGTAAATGCCGTGGGGTGGTTAGGCGGTACAACGTTCTTGACCAGGTTGTAATCCTACTAAATGCGAACCCACGTTCGGCTTCGCACAAATGTTCACTGCCGTGTACAATATTTACAAGTATAAAAGAATAATAGCAGAATAATAATAATAATAATAACAATAACAATAATACAAAACCATTTTGCTTTAAAAATAAGCATGGGGCAATAAGACAACAATTACAGCAAAACAGCAACAACAACAATAAAGTCTCGTTGGCATTAAAGATTCTGCAAATCAAAAACTGAGCTTTCTTTTGGCTTTCATTCATCCCTGTGTACCTTGTCATCCAGATACGTGCGCTCAAACCCTCCTCCTTTATCCAAGCTTGGGACTGGCAAGATTGAATCATTTCTGATCCGAACATTAAAATTCTATTCGGATTTTGCCGACTTGCATTAGTAGGAATTACACTTTCATCGTTTTGCTAATCTTGCGCGCTCAAACCCTCCTTCTTTATCCAGGTTAGGGACTGGCTAGATTGAATCATTTCTAATCCAAACAGAACTGATTTGGACAGCAATGCCAAACTACATTCAACCCCCAATTACTCGAAAAATGAATGTAATTAAATAAATAAATTATTGAATTTTGTTTTTTGCAATAATATTTGTTACTTTATTACTATTTTGTTTAAAAACCCTTTCCGTTCTAAACATTTATTTATTTCATTTCGGTTGATAATCACGTGATCACCTCTTTGTTATTTTCCATATTTATACGGTATAGGAAACAATCGACTTCGATGGCTTGATAAGCGTAGACAAACGTAGAAGAATAACAAAGTTTTCTAATTGGTAGACTGCATCCTTGTAATGTCGCTAATGTTCGTAAAGATTGACGAATCCGTCTAATATTTTGCCAGGGTTATGTTTTTTTAGCCCAAGGGCTACATATGGTATATTTATTTATTTATTTATTTTATTTTATCTTTTCTACTTTAAATGTTTGCACGAGAAACATCTTTCAGCAGTGGACAATTGGCGAAGCCAAACGCGTGGGCCCGCATTTTAGTGCCGGCGATGAGATTCGAACCCCGATGTCCACCGACGTCCGAATTCGAGCGCTGTACCGCTAGACCACCCCGGCAAGATACCATTTAAGTATCCTGGGTGTATGCTTGTATCCACCGGTCGAAACAAAATCCCAGTTATACCGCTGTGGGGTCCCTGCTGTTATTAGCATAAACTATATGTAGGTACCTAGTCCAGGGTGTACTACGTGGAGGAGGAACAGTCAGGAATACTTTGTCAAGTCTTCGTCGATTATTAGCATTCTAACAACATTGTACAAAAAATGTTTTATGTACGTTAAGTTGTTGGCATTGAAGATTGAATTTGTATTTTTCTACATTCAGTTCTTTGCCGTAATTTTATAAAATGATGTAATCTTCTTGTTGCTTTGTTGCTCTATCGACCTCCTCGTTTACTTGAGATCGGATATCGAGTAATAGCTTGCAATAAAATATTTTTTAAATTATTGTTAATTAATATGCGTGTTTGGGTGAAGATTTAAAATTTAAAATTCTAATAATTGTATTACTCCTAACTGTTTCTTCTCCACGTGATAACTAAGTGCCATGGGCATCTTGACAAATAACAGCAGAAACCGAGTGCATAGCGGTATAACTTAGCTTCCGCTACGGCGGATGAGTGCAAACAGTGGCGCCAAGAAACTTCGTTATTTTTCTACGTTTGTTACACCTATTAATCCCTCAAATATGGTGTATAAATATGGCAAATAATGAAGTCGTAATATAATTACTAACAAAAATAAGATTTAGGTGAATAAAGGAAAGTTCATGTGTTTATTTTTACCGTTTGAACATAAATTTCGGCCATTTTTGTTCAAAGCTAATTTGAAAAAATTAAAATTTTGGAAAAAATGTTTATTAAAACGTGCGAAAAATTGTTAACAATAATAATAATAATTAAAAAATAAATAAATAGTAATAATAATAATAATAATGATAATGTAGTTGTTTGTTACTTATTAATAATAAAATAAATTAATATCTTTATTGCGTGTAAAAGCGTACACACACACACACACACACACACAAATACACAAAGGAGATAAATAATGAAAGGATAAAATTGTTTTTATACCATTTTAAAGAATGTTGATCAAAACAATACCCTATTTATGGACTAATTTTATTCAAATGTTTAATTTGTTGTTGTTGTTGTTGTTGTTGTTTTAATTCACTCTACTTAATTCCGCCCAGAAAAGATTGGAAACAAACCGAGCTGGTCAGTCACAAACCTTGATGAAGTTCAAAAAGAGCATTATGCAGCAGTGAAAAAACCTGCGCCTAAAATTTTCCAATTGCCATAATGCTTCAAATCCGTTTGATACAGAATTGAGTAGAGAAAACTAATTAGAAACGGTCACTACTCCTCAAAAAAGAGAAAAGCTGAAAATGAAGGAGAAGAAATATATATATTTATTACAAACAGACGTATATTTAAAGTCATTTTTTTAATTGCAAATAAAAATACGTTAATTTTTGAGTGTTTTAAACTATATAATTTAATCTTATTTTATTTTCTAACAAATGTTACATACTACTAATTGTATTGTATTTTTATAATTATATCTATTTTTATGTGCTAAAAGCTACTTCTACTAAAGTATCTTTTTATTTTTATTTATTTATTTTATGTTTGTTACTTTGAATGTTTTACTAGAAACATTTTTCAGTAGTGGGCATTTTAGCGAAGACGAACGTGGGCCTGCATTTTAGTGCCGGTGATGGGATTCGAACCCATGCCCACCGAGGTCCAAATTCGAGCGCTATACCGGATAAGACCACCTTGGCAGACCGTTAGACCACCCCTAAGCTAATAACCATAATAATAATAATAATAATAATAATAATAATAA
>JAKXYG010001283.1:0-80000 GCA_025895645.1 Cardicola forsteri
TATATATATATATATATATATATATATATATATATATATATATATATACAGGAGCTAAAATAGAACCTATCAAAATTAACATATTGAAATTGATTGAGTTTCCTTACATCACTTAAGCATATTGGGCATATCAACATTTTATTAAAATAGCCCTTAAACATTACTTTAGCACACTTAGATATCAGAAATTGTAAATGGGGTATTTTGGAAATTATAATTAAATATTTGACATAAAATTAATGAATATTTGGTTATTTTTGTTTATAGTAATAACAAATCCACCCAGAAAAGATCTGAGATGGTACCAATTTAGCCATTCTCAAGCCTGCATAAAGGAGGTTTTGAGTGTACGTTTTGTAACCTGGTTTCTGTAAAAAGACATCCATATTGTTCTAACATCAAACAAGAGGACACCATTCCGGAAAACATCAGCAAAGAAGTGATAGCACAATATGGTTGAGTGAAAGCCGAAACGAGATTCAGTCTTCGATTAGACAAAGAAAATTACTTGGTCAATTTCTACGTTTACCAGCAAGAACGGTTTCGAAATGGATTATGGAAAAAGGAAGGTTGAGATAGACTACAGATAACTTGGCTAAAAATTATTCGAAATGATTTAATTAAAATGAATGTCTCATGGGGAATTGAGCAAACATTTTGGCAAAATGTTCGAACACGTCGTCCCATGTTCCTTTTAAATTATGTCATATTATTGCTTTTGCTGTTACTGTTACCTTGTTGCAATATACTTATCTTAAAGAAAAAAAGTTTTGGATTTTTACTCAAATGAAAACACCATATTAATTATCAAATGTAATATGTGGATAAATATAACCGAACCTTGCCATATAGGCTATTAAATATGTGCAGTACGGCAGCACCCACGATGGTAAAAATCCTAGTAGAAGAAATCGCTTACTTGCTAAACTGGTAGTAACGTGGCAGCATTCAAAGACACCGATCAATTAGTATTTATCAGGTTTACTATAAATAATAAATTTACAGAGTCTATTTCAATTACCCGTGGGCCAGTGGTTAAAGCATTGGCCTGACACCAGATAGGACGTTAGTTCCAGTGTATGTGTGTGTATGTGAAAAGTATAAATTGCAAATAATTACAAACAAGAATAAAACAGCTGTACAATATTCCTAATTAAAGAGAATCTTGCAATTCTAATAATTAATCCTTAAAAACCCATAAAGATATATATATATATATATATATAACCCAAAAAACTCCAGTATTACTATTAAGGATTTGTATTCTCTTTAACAGTTGACGTCATATTGTATGCTAATAATTTTCCTCAACCATTTAATATTTAGTGTATAATTTAAATTACTAATTATATACATCAACAAAATTATACTTTTGTTTTCCACATAATAATATTATTGTATATTGCGTAACAAAACTGGGTTTTCCTTTTAATTAATATGACACGAATTGGATAACTCTGTTAACTGTAGAATAATAGAAGTGACCAACTCCTACTTTGCGTGTCTACATGTGGCACATAGCAATAAAGGTTACTTGTAGGTAAATTTGTGCCAAAAACGCATTCGCGGAGGTCATTTTTTCAATTTATTTTTAAAATATTAAAAATCCCACATTTTATTTAAATAAACAAAGTTTTACTTAAAGCACATTAAGATGTTTTAACACTGGATAAAATATAATTACTAAAACCCTCATTCAATTTTATTAAGATGTAACTAATTGTAATAAAGTTTTAACTTTTTAAAAAAACTGAAAATTTTTATAAAAATATTTTTTTAAAATTAATCTTTTTAAATAATTGTTTTAGTTGTAAACTGGAAAAAAATACACCAAAAACACTTTTGAAATAAAGTTATGAATAATAAGTAAAATACTACTTGATCATGCATATACTTAAAACATTGCGGTCAAAAAGTTGATACAAACATGAATATGTAATGAGGTTGTGTTACAAAATATTGTGTAAGGTAAAAGTTCAGAACATGGTTACCTGTCAATTAGTTTACTTTAAATCTTTAAAAATATTATAAAATCAATTGTTTAAAAATTTACACAAATCACAACAATTGATTATACAAAATTATTCACATTATTTTTTTAATATTTAGAGAATAAAAGCTGTTTCTAATAAATAAAATTAAAATAATGTTCATACAATTATTGTGTACATTATTTTTATTATTATTATTATTATTATACAAAACCCTTTTGCTTTAAAAATAAGCATGGGACAATAAGACAACAATTACAGTAAAACAACAACAAAGTCTCGTTAGTATTGAACCTTCTGCAAATCGAAGATTGAGCTTCCTTTCGGCTTTCACTCAACACTATCATCTGTTTAACTCTGTCATCCAGATACGTGCAATCACTTCTTTGCCATTGTTTGCCAAAATGGAGTCCTTGTGTATTGCTTCCGTAGCAGTATAAATTTTTTTACAGAGGTCAGGTTGCTAACCTTGCGCTCAAACCCTCCTCCTTTATCCAGACTTGGGACTGACTAGATTGAATCATTTCTGGTCCAAAATAGGCAAAGTTGTGTACATTACAGTAGATAAATAATAATCATTACTTGAATGCTTAACAAAAAACAATTTTTAAAAGTCATACTGATAACAGTGCATTCAAAAGTTCCGCTTTTCTCAATCGGACTTAGGACCGGCTATAAAATAATAATAATAATAATAATAATGTTACAATTCCATTGACTCCATTAAACACCATAACGTTGGTTGTACAGCCACGTAAATGAAAAAAACATTACTGTCTTTCAAAATGACTTTAACATTCAGACGTTGCTATAGATATCACTCAAAGAAATTTAGTGCTTAATATTGTTATTAAAAAAAATGAATTACACTTCAAATCAATTTAAAAATAATTCTTACATTTAGCAATAGATATCTATAATCTAAAACAAAATTATTATTTAGGTTTAAATAAATAAGCACAATAATACGTCATATACACGTCATATACACGTCATATATACGTCACATATACAGTTTATTTAACCTACAAAATAAATAACAATTAATAAAAGTATTTTATAAATACAAATTTAACCTATAATAAAACTAATTCAAAATATCGTTTAAAAAGGATTAAAAGTAATGCTAGATTTATTGTACGTAAATGTAAGAATTAATTTACAAATTAAAAAACACAAATAAAATTTTTAAATTTTAATAATAAATATTAAAACAATGGAAAAATATGTAAAAATTATCTTTTATAACTTATTAATAAAATAAAGTATAAAATACATATAAATTAGTAAAATAATTAAATTATTTAATATAAATTCATTTAATAGGAAATGTAAAAAATGTAATGCACAATTAAATGAATCATTAGTTTAATAATTTTAAGCCTATTAAGTTTAATGCTATTGTTCAGATAAAGTAAACACAAAGTAATTAAATAGAAATAATAATAAAATTACATTATTTTCTTTATTTACATTTATCATTTAACATACAAATGGAATAAAAACCTAAAATTTATCAAAATATTCAAAATAGCATAATATTCAATACTAATTTATTTATTCACATAAAACCTCTGCGCTCAATTGAGTAGCTCTATATACCTTTTAATGCAAATACAATTAATTAAATCAAATTAAATTTTGCATAATTACAGTCACACAACATAAAAACAAAAGTAATGTTTAGTAACTTTAAATAATTGTAAATCAAAATGTTTAATAAAAATATATTCCTTAAAACAAAACTTTATACTGTAAAATCGTAGTTGTTACGGATCCTTAAAATAAAATACTAATAAATAAAAAAAATTAAAATTATTTATAATACTTTTTGCTAGATTAGTGACTGTCATTTAAAATATATTATTTTGTTTACACAATCAAATAATAATGCAGTTGTTGTAAGAAAAATAAACACATGCATTACAAATATATATGTAAATTTATCTGGTAAATATACCTGTTATAAACAAACAAAAAATCTAAACGTAAATAATAATGTTAACATTTTTGATAAACAATATAAAAATAATAATTTCTACAGCAAAATATTAACTTACAAAACCAAATGCAGTAGTTCCCCAAAACGTAAATAAAAATATTAAAATCCAGGTAATTAAATATGGAAACAAAATAATTCCTGAATGAAAAAACCATACAGGGAAGTCATATCCATCAAGAATACCATTGCTCCGCATTAACACAAAGTTACTGTTTTAAATATATATATATATATATATATATATATATATATATATATATATATATATATATATATATATATCACTTAATTAAATAAAAGTTAGAATTGACAAGTCTAAATGGGTTTTAATTATTCGTCCATATTAAATAAAAAATGCACAAAATTATTAATATAATTATTTCATTAATATATACTACTATAATATATTAGCAAGAACAACTCAAAACTTTAATAGTTCAAATAAATGAAGAAATATGAAATCATTAATTATGAAAAATTATACGTTTATCATAACAAAAATTAAACAACATATTTGAACGTTAATTAACTTCCATTAAATCATTAATTAATAAAAAAATCTGTTAATTTTAACTAAATAATTTCAACATCTTTCGCTACAAAACTTCTTTTATAATATTTGATTAATAATTTAAAGCATACGTTAAAAATTTTTCTTCTGGCAATGGACTAGCATAAACTTTTTGATAATTACTATAAAATATAATTTAAATTTTTTACGTACTCAAGACAATTACCCTCACTCCATGTATCAGTACATGAACTCCATATATATGTACCACCAACACAATATCTTCCATCACAGTTATAAAAAGTGAAGAATATATAACTTAGAAAATGTGTAATAAAAAAAGATCCTATTAATATCTTTATAAAATTAATAAATAAAACAGAAACAAAAAGACCTAAAACATGTTAGTTCAAATTCTATAAACTTACAATTTCCTAAAGGAAAATACCACTCAAATATTGCAAGCAATGATTTTTTATCATGAGCACACAATCTGGACTGTAAATAACACATTGGAAAAACATATAAAAAATAAAATAAAATATAAATTAATAAAGACCACCCTGAACCTAAATAAAAATCAATAGGCAATTTGGAGAATGACGTTATAGACATAAAACACGAACTTAATAAAAATAAGTGCACGACATTCCATAATTTTGACTTCATTTCAACATTTCCATCAAATATTTAGTTTAAATTTTAATGTATTTATTTTTATACAAAAAATTTTAACATCTACCCATTACATACGGTATGTAATAACAATAAACTTAAAAGCGTTAAAGGTTAAACAGATTATTTTTACTGGTAACAAACAAATACAAATTATAAAATAGTGACAATAATTACGTTATTAAAATAATTTAATAAAAATTTAGTAAATATTATAATATAAATAAATGTAATATTAATTTATTTAGAAATATATTAAAAATAAGATTTTTATATAATTTATTTTATAGTTTAAATAATAGAAAAAAAAATTTTAACTTAAATAAAATTTATAACCTTAAAACAATATTATTTTATTAAATATATACTGTAAATTATGCACTTATGATAAATTCGAATTCTTAAAAAAAATTTTTTTTAATTTATGAGATTCTACTGAACACTTATGACTACTTAGTTAATTATGATTAAAAATATTAATGACATTTTTGATATCCATAAATTGAATTTGCTTAAAATAAACGCTCTAGTTTGTACGGTAATGGTGAATTAATAATACTTTAAAATAACTAAATAAACGTTGTTTCTAGTTAGTTTGGTTTTTGCTATTATATATTCAGGATTCAAGATTTTTCACGAGTTGAGTAGGCCAAAACGCCTTTTAGTACTTGGTTCTCAAATTGTCTCAAATTTTTGGGGAAAAAAATAAAATAGATGGTGAGGTAAAGGGGGATTAGTCACAGAAAAAATATTTGAAATCAAGATAAAATCAAGGTGGATAGTGGAAGTTAACAATTATAGAAAACGAGTAAAAATTATAAATATGCAAAAATTATAATAAAACAAGTTACGTATTACAATGCAAAAACACTGCAATAATCTTTAAAAAAGGATGAATATCGCTCCAATGGACGTGTAGCGTGCCGCGCGCCTCACCTCGCGAGCCTACACAAAATTTATAGATTAACAGTCACAAGTTACAAGTTGGTTTACAAGTTGAGAAACAACAATCTTTTTTTATCCTCGGTTTAAATGTATTACCATGAATATATTAAGAGAAACAAAAATTAAACAAAAATATAAAATAAATAAAGCATTAATGTACCTATTATTGTTTTTTATTGACAAATATTATGTAAAATTACAGAATATCATAGAGATCTTAAAAAGTGCTAAATAACAACACAGATTGAGCGTTGACGACTTTTGAAGGTAAACTGTTTCAAGTATTGATAATTTTCTAGAAAAAATAATTGAGTGTTAACTTGGAATGTTATAACCCCTAAAAGAACACCTGGTAGCTTTACTAACAAACAATTATATAAAAATACAGAGAGCATAAAGGTTATAAAAAATCTTAAATAACAACACAGACTGAGCGTTGACCCCTAAGAGAATTTTAGTTAACGTAAAGAAAGGACAGAGAGATCAGGATTATACACCGGAATAAGATCATCCCGTATAAGAGAAACAATTTGAGAGTATAGCCTATTTTGATAAGACAGATGTTTTATAGATTTAGGCAAGTTAGAGATAGTCCTTTGCACCATTTGGAGACTTGATATGTTTGATTTTAAAATTGGAGTAATAATCTGAGCATAGTATTTCAGGTGCAATTTAATATAAAACATATAAGGCAAACAAACACATCCCTGGGACAAGCTACCTAGATTCCTCTTAAAGAATTTAGTTAACCGATGGTATGTTTGAATTGCTCTTGTGTGATGTTTTGTAAATTTGAGTGTAGAGTCAACAAGTACACCTAAATCCTTATTAGACTTATCCGATTTTATCAATTGGACGTCAGGATGGAGCATTGTAAAGTATTCCGAGACGGTTTACCAAAATACTTAGCTAAATTGAGGAGGAGAACATCTTTAGCCGCTCAGCTACAGATGTGGGAGATATCAACCTGTAATAGTTCAGGATTAGAACCCAGATCTTAACATTATCTACATAAAGCAAAATATTAGAATAAACTACTGAAGGTAAATTGTTAATAAAAATAATAAACAATAAAAATCCCATTACCAACCCTTGGAACACACCTGAACTGATATGGCATAAATGGGATAGATTTTTCCAAGTCGGACCCTAAAAAAGCGATTGGAAAGAAAATTTAAGATTTTGCAAAGTCGAACTAAATGGCATTGACTGATAAATTTATATCCAATATGCTAGTAATGCTATTCATATAAGTTGTCAAAATAGTATGATAAAATCTGTGAGGCATAAAAGCATATTGGGTTGAACTAATTATCTTAAATTTAGTGATAAAATTTAGTTACTTAGTCCTAATTAACCTCTCCTTGCTTTTACTTTCGGTTAATAAAAAATTAATCGATATATAGTTGTCTGCAATATATTTAGTACCCGATTTGTATATTAACCCGATAAACACCAACTTCCAGATGAGTGGAAGATGGATAAAGTTTGAGGAAAAAGATATGCTTTGAGTTAAGTAATGTGCAAGTATTCCAGTACATTCTTTAAATATTTTAGAATAAATTCCGTCCGCACTACAAGAGGAGCCGAACAAATTTTGACTATTAATAATCTATTATCTACTCATTATCCTTTATTCAGGGTCTTATTTTGTTACTCATGCTTACACATGAGTTATTCACATTTGATGCATACTGTTATATTAGCATATTATTAACTATAGTACGTTTCCTAAATAATATCATGTTTCTTCACGCATATCATCATACACGTGACTATTGAATATACATTAATTTTGAGTTTTTTTTCAGTTTATGTAAATTAATCTTATTTCATTTTCTAACTCATTTTACATACTGTTAATTGTATGGTATTTTTATGTGCTAAAGGCTACTTCTGCTAAAGTATCTAAGCCAATAACCATAGTAATACAATAAAAAAATAAGAAGAAGAAGAACTACTTGAGCATTTAGGATAAAAGGACTTATTAGGTGGTATGAGCCCTGGCATTAGCATGAGAATCTTTTAGACAATTGAAATAGGGTTAATAATAATCTCTGAAACTATTGCAAACTCGAAGTCATGTCAATACCAAAGCGTTGTTGTTTTTTTAGATATAGTAAAGAAGTTTCAAAAGCTCTTCTGTCCAAATAAACTTAAACAAAATACTCTTTTTGATTTTATCTTTTTTTAGAAGTTTATAAACAACAGAATCTCTTTGCGACTTAATTAGTCTAAAGCATTGGTTCCTGGTCGAGATATAATTATAGTAGAAGCAAAGAAACTTGGTAGATTTTTAAAAATAGAAAAACTTGTTTTGTTTCTGAATTAAAAAGACAATTTTTCTTGGGGGACTTAGGTTTGGTGTAGGAGGGAATCTGAAATGGGACGAACCTATTGATACCTTTCTTGACTAATTTTAAAAAGTGTAAATAAGCCTGTTTTAAGTTATCGTCGTGTAAAGAGTTCCAGTTAACTGATGTGACAAAATTTTCCGAAATTAGATTTCCTAAAATCAGATATTTGTCCAATTTATTCTTAAAGCTACAAGAAGGCAGAAATAAATTCTTTATAGTTTGTGACACTAGTTTTAATGCCTTTAACTATAAGATTGCAATCACGCTTTGTATCCTCACCATGTTGCTTAGTAATAACTAAAATCTTTTCCTAAATTCTTCAAACCGATTTGACTGCAAAAAAAGAGGGGTTAAAATTAATTACTTGGCTTTTTAAGGGGTTAATTTAAGCTATTGTTGTATTGGTAAGTTGAGAAATGAAAAAATTAATCACCTCGATTTTAACTTGGTATTCAAAAATCTTAGAAACCATAGCTAATAAAGTTGACAAGATTTTTTCGGGGAAATACTCTTAGTTTCTGAGTATGTTTCTGGGAGTACATTCTATTCATTGTCATTAGCAAGATGCGGTGCAGCAAATAAATTTCGCACATACATTTTATGCATTTATGGTCAAATAGACAATTAGCAAGCTGCGAATAGTGTACCGAAAATAATCTCGAGCAAACTTTGCAAAACCAATTACAGCAAAGTGCACAAAAGATGCCAATTTTTACAATATTTTTGCAGCGTTGTAAACCAAATTTAGAAAAAATAATTAAAAACTAGATGTAAAATAATTGGAATAAAACAAAAATATTCTCATTAGAAATAGGTTAGTAATATTCATTTAAAGGACAAAGTAGTGCTTAGTGTTATCATACAATTCACAAGTTTACTCACTGTAAGCCACTAGGACACCAATAACACCACAAATAGTAAACATATATATATATATATATATATATATATATATATATATATACTCCGCCTAGTTTGGATTAGAAATGATTCAATCTAGCCAGTCCCAAGCCTAGATAAAGGAGGAGGGTTTGAGCGCAAGGTTAGCAACCTGGCTTCTGTAAAAATTTATACTGCTGCGGAAACAATGAAAGATGACGTCATTACGGCGAACAACAACGTTTCTGGATGACAAAGTTACCAGATGACAAGGTTGAGTGAAAGCCGAAAGAAAGCGCAATCTTCGATTTGCAGAATATTTAATGCCAACGAGACTTTGTTATTGTTGTTGTTATTTTGCTGTAATTGTTGTCTTATTGCCCCATGCTTATTCTTAAAGCAAAAAGGTTTTGTATAATATATAATAATATATATATATATATATATAAAGAGAACCGATTAATATATAACGTCCGCGTATTTATTAAATACTTATCAAATGCCTTACTATATACTGAGTATATAAATAATAACATGACAATTAGTCAAACATTTTTTTAATATAACAATGCTAATTATTAATATTTTTAAATTATTTTATGTAAGTATGATTTTCTACCATGAATATGTAATTAAATTTTTATATTATTTAAATTCATATTACTTAATATTAAAATTATAATTCCTGTTTTGCATAATTTCAACTAATATTTTAAATTTTAAATTAAATAATAAAAATAAATAAATAAATATTTATTATTAAACGGAAAATAAATAAACTTTTTAAAAGTAATTAATTTTTTATAATAAAATTTTATAATTTAAACTTTTATATAAAAATAAAAATATGCATTAAAAATACATTATATTATATTATATTATTTGTTAAATTTTACACGTTAAAAAATAATTCATAATTTTTATTTTCTTATTTGTTTTTTTATATCACCGTCAAATATAAATGAAATTATTAAATAATGCACATTTTAAATTTTGTTACAGTTAGTTGTTTGTTTTAATATATTTAATATGTAGTTATAACATTATTTTTAATTTGGAAATAAATAATAAATTAAATATTAGTGGATTAAAATGTTTTAAGTATAAACACAATATTTTTTAAACATTATTTTTATACAAATTATTTGTTTATAAAACTTAATAAATTAATTAGAATTTTATAATTTTGCAAAAATTATAATTGTATATTTAATTTTTTTTAATTATAACTACCTAGTTATTTTCTATACGTGATTATATTTATTAGTTTTTAAAAACAAACAAACATTAATTATATAATTTTTAAATTGTATTTATGTGTTGGTTTGTTTTCTGTAGTTTGCATAATTATGCTTATTTAATTATGTTTTAACGTATATAAATAAAAGCTAATTTTAATTTGCTTGTAGTTAATTGTTATAATTTATATAATAATAATTATTATTATTATTAGTAATTATTAGTAATAATAATAACAATAGTTATTTATAATATACACAAACCACTAATTAAATATTAATAATTTAAGAGTAATGAAACTAATTATTATACAATGTTTGCGTACTCGTCATGTGAATATATATTTTATAATGCAAATAATAATAATAATTTATCTATTGCTTTAAATTTTAATAATTTTTGCATAAAATGCATTTTTTATTATTTATTAATTACTTTGTTTACAGATTTAAACTATTAAAAACATTTTAATGTATGTCTTGTTCACAAATTGGTTCAGAATTTAAAAGAGAAAATTTTTTATTAATTTATCCAGTTCCATCTAAATTTTATACTTGGAAGGTAAACATTTATTAAATTAAATTATATATATATATATATATATATATATATATATATATATATATGCATAAAAAATTCTAAAATTAATTAAATATTATTATTTTATTATTTTTAAGTAAGATATTAAATAATTATGTACAATATTAATTATTATCTATCATACTTTTTAGTATATTATAAAACGATTTTTAATTAAAACACTTGTATTATATAAAATATTTGTTCCTTTAAAATATTTTATTTTATTTGTTGCTAATTTATTTGTAAACACAATATTTTTGTTTATTTAATGTTAATAATGTAACAAATAATATTTTGTATTATAAAAAATTAATTTTGTTAAATAGTTTATATTATTTATATGAATAACATTACTGTTATTTTACACTACTCTAATTGATGCTTAGTTATGTTAACTATTTTTTGACTAAAATACCTTTTATATATAATTTTTGTAATTTTATATTTTTATTTAAACAAAAATTAGTTTTAAAATTTAATTTAAATGTTTTTTATAATATGTATTAATTTAAAAATAAGTAAAACAACTTTGATTATATTTTTAAACTAATAAATAAAATAATTTTAAGTGTATGCTTATACTGTATAATTCTCATAAATAATAAGTGTTTAGTAACAGTTAGTAATAAATAATACAGTTCTAAAATAATTGTTTACATAAATTGTAATAAAAATTAACTAATAAAAGAAAATTGACGTTATTTAATATTTAAAAAACATTATCAATTAAAAATAACTATAAAAAACTAAATAATTTATTTTTATTATTAATTAAAAATAATAAAATAAAAAAATTGTTTTTTCTTTTAACACTAAAATGTTTGTATATTAAAAGTAGATTTTTATTTAAATTTTATTAAACTTTTTATTTAATGTTTTTTGTTGTTGTAATTTTATTAATAATTTTCTTATTGTTTTAATTTTCGTTATAATTTTTAAAAACAGCCAGGTTGCTAACATTTCGCTGTAACCTTCTTATTATTAACTAAATTTTAAACAGGTTACCGTACAGTTAGCAAATAATTAAAGTTTAGAAATTAATAATAGTATAACTTCTTTATTAAATAATAATAATAATAATAATAATAATAATAATTGTTATTATTAATTAAACAAAGGTTACAAACGTAATATGTTAAAAGTAAATTATGTGCTAACGTAACAAAAGTAACTAAAACACTAGACTTGTTAGTAATAAAACAAACTTTAATTTAAATTGCTTAAAATTACAATTGCTTAAAAATTGTTATATATATACATATATATATATATATATATATATATATATATATATATATATATATATATATATATAATGTTACGAATTGTTTAAAAAATTTTGTTTATTAAGTAATTATGATTTTAAAGTTTTAAATAAAAATTTTACATAACTTAAAATACATAAAAAGCATAAATTATAAATAATTTAATCAATTTTGATTAACAGACCATTATTATTATTTTAGAATTTTAATTTAAGTTAAAATTTTGTATTTTATTTAAAAAAATATTAACTAATGTTGAATAATTATATTTTAATTACTTAAAATTTTGCACAATTTATAAATTAATATCAGATAAATTTAATCTAATTTTATTATTTGTTCAAACATGTTTTAATTATACATTAAGTTTTGCAATATAATGATTTAAATAATTTGCAAAACTATTTTTATACAAATAAAAATTATGCAAAAAATAGTAATATAAACAAACGTATATTTTAAAACAAAAAAATTAATTTCTGTTATAATTACGAATTAAATGTAACGTTTTTTTTGCAGTATTCATGTTGTAATTATGAACAAACTCAATACATTTATCGCACTACGTTTGTTGGATTATGGTTTATTTTACTAATTTTGGATTATATTTGGATTATTTTATTAAATGGTGTACAATCCAATGATGTAATATCCCCATGCTTGGATGCTTCACAATGGGCCTGTTTATCATATTTTTTAACTTATTTATTTTTAACAATTTATACGATTATTTGGTATAAAAAAAGTAAAAAAGATAATAATCAAGGTAAAAATATAAAATATTAAAAATTTTAAACATTAGCTTATAATTATTTGTTTTAATTTTCACTTTAAAATATTATTAAAAATTTTTAAAATAATATTAAATTTTAAAATGCTACAAATGTACAAAACAATTTTTTTATCAATAATTAAAAATTAAACAAAATAAAAGTTATTAAAAAAATTAATTAAAAAATTTTGCAAACAAAACAATAGCATTTAAACCATATTTTTATACTCATCTATAAATTTTTGCATAAACGTATCATAGATGATTTCTGTAATAGAAAAGTTATTATGTGTTACTACTTTTAATTAGAAAAAAAACATTTTATAAATTATATTATTAATATACTTATTATTGTTTAAAATAAAATAATAAAAATTATATAATTTAAAATTTAAATTATGGTATAAAATTTTATATACAAATTTAATAAATACATAATACAGGTTCCTTTAAGTTGATCAATAAAATAATGTTTAAATCAATATAAATGTGTAAAAATGGCATGATTGATAAAAATTGTCAAACATTAAAATGATCTAAAATAATAAAAAACTTTATAACGGGGTTGTCTATTAATAGAGCAATTGACTTGAACCTGAGTAGGCATGAATTCGATTTCCACTATGGCTGCATGTTTGACTTGGCTAAAATGTCTACTGCTAAAAAAGCATTTAAAGTAGTAAAAAACGTTTTCATTTAAAAAACATTTTTTAACATCAACATGTAGCATGGCATAAGAATAATCAAACCGGTATAGCAAAAGTGCTTAAACTGATCAATTTAATAAAAAATAACTAATACTGGTACTAGATGCAAATGTTATCTAAATAAAACAATAAACACAAAAAAACTCTTTTTATTATCTTAGAAAGCTTATTTCACATAATTGCATCATCTTATTTTATTTTATTTTTAAATATTTTTACTACTCTAAACGTTTTGCGTAAAACATTTTTGGGCGGTAAAAGTTTTTGAAAAACCGAACGTGCCGGGTACTAGATACCAAATCAATACCCATCCAAGTTTGTTTTGAGCGTTGTACCGCTGAACAGTTTCATTTAAAACGTTGCTGTTTCTGATTAGTTTTCATTCCTAAATTTTGTATCAAATCTATCCAAAACATTATATCAATTAGATAATTTTGGCATAATTTTTGTACTGCTAGATATCTTTCCTGTTGAACACGTTTTTCCTTTATCCAGACTTAGGATTGGCTACATTGGTTTATTGCTGATACACAATTTTATTTACTAATACTCAAAATTATATTACATGTTGATATTTACTAATACTCAAAATTATATTACATGTTGATAATGCATAATTTTATAAGAAATAGCTTCAAAATAGTTATATCGATTTAATTTAGTAAATTAATTGAAATATATATGATTATAATATATGATTATATGATTAGAATAAAATTGAGTAAATTTAGGAAGTGTATATTAAGTTAAGTAAATATAAATAATTTCAGTGTAAATATTTATATTTATATATAATATTAATATTTGTATACAATTAAATAAAGTTAAGTTGTTTTCTTATTGTAAAAATGTTTTGTTTTTTGTTTTTTATTCGTACCGCCCTTATACAGTCAAAATACCTTATCGTGTTGTCTGGTTTTTTTATACATGTACCTCAAATGCTGTTTATGTAACTTTATTTCTATTTTGGACTTTAAACACTTCCAAACCACGTAAGTTTTGGTATATATATATATATATATATATATATATATATATATATATATATATATATATATTTAATAAGCAGTGGTATCGTATATCTTGTTGTATAAATTAAATTACTATAGAAACTGAATTTAAATAAAGGTTTATAAATAATAGAAAATATTAAAACTTGCATTTAATTGGTTCCTAATTTTATTGATTCATATTACTATAATTTTTGGATTTATTTGTCATTATACTTTACTTGTATTGTTATAAACAGACTACATATATAAAGTAATGTTACAATAAATAACATAATGTCAATACTAGCGATTTGAATGCTTTTTTTGGGTGTATTAATTTTTTGTCATAAGTAACAGCTATTTTACTGTATTTCATAAAAGAAAAGATTTTAGAATTAAGTTTGTAAAATTTTTTTTTTACAATTGTATTTCTGGCACGAGTAAATTTTATTTTAGCCGGGGTGGTCTAGCGGTACAGCGCTCGAATTCGGACCTCGGTGGACATGGGTTCAATCCCATTGCCGGCACTAAAATGCGGGCCCACGTTTGGCTTCGCCAATTGTCCACTGCTGAAAGATGTTTCTTGTAAAACATTGAAAGTAGAAAACATAAAATTAAAATTAAAAATAAATAAAAATAAAATTATTTTGTGCTCCAATTCCTTTTTTTTAAATCGGTGTTTTTAGTCAATTTTCTCCATTTGGTTTAGTATCCAATCAATTATAAGGACTAAAAAGATTTGGATGACCTTCCTATCCGAAACCCTCCATATTTAACCATGCTTGGGACGGGCTAAATCGGTTCATTTCTGATCCTCTTTAGGTGTATTTAATTTTATACTAATTACCGGTATTTGCTATATAATTATTACTTTATATTTTTAAAGCATTGGCTTCCCTTTATAATTCCAAATAAAAATATGACAAGACGTAATCTGTCAGATGAACTGATTTCGTATATCTTTATTAGTTACAAACATAATATTTTTGTATATATATATATATATATATATATATATATATATATATATATAAACATAAACAATATAATAATAATGATTATTGGTAAATATTTAAATGTTTCTTTTTGTGTGTATGTTGTATTTACTACAAAACTAACATGTGTTTTATTGAATTAAGAAAAAACCAATTAGCATATTGAGTTAAGTACGTTAATTTACAAACAATTTATAAACTGCACGTGATTGATTATTATTTCACCTGTGTATTGTATTCATTTGCATAAAGTCAATAGCACTTTACACACAGCATAGGGATTGACGTTTGAGCATATCTCAATTGGCCTTGAGTAAGTACACAATGACTAAAATGTATAAACATTTGATTTAAGTATAAAATCTACTAATAAAAAAATAGTCGTATTGCACCTTTAAAATATTTTTAAAACAAACGTTTTCATTTATAAAAAGGCTGCAAAATAAGATCTAATTAATATCAAAAGTATGTTAACTATATATATATAGTACCGGGGTGGTCTAGCGGTACAGCGCTCAAATTCGGACCTCGGTGGGCATGGGTTCGAATCCCATCACCGGCACTAAAATGCGGGCTCACGTTCGGCTTTGCTAAAATGTCCACTGCTGTTTATCGTAAAACATTCAAAGTAGCAAACATAAAATTAATAAATAAATAGTAGAGCCGAATGTGGACCCACATTTAGTGTCTGTAGTGAGGAACGAAACCATATCTATCTTGATTTGAGTAGAGCGCTGTACCGCTATACCACTGCGATAATAATAATAATAATAATAATAATAATAATAATAATATAGTAAATTTTGCATAATGTCAGAAACTATAGTTTTGTACATCAAGACTGAATATTGTGATAAATCGTAATAAATAATGGGATAAATTATAAGATTTTTTTCAGGATAAAAATGCATGTGAGTAGTCTATAGAGTGGATATCATTGTTAGAAGCATAACTATAAACAAAGTGCCTATTTTCCCTATTAATAATATTAATATTTTGTGATAATATCGTTCGTTTTGATAAACTAATTGTAATTTGGGTTGTATATGTACATAATTTTGCCAAAAGATACCGGTTACAGCAAAAAAACCCAACAAAGTCCCATAATTCCAAACAAATATGGGACAATAAATTTTTTTCCATTTTGCCAAACGTTTTGAACTATTTATTTCAATAGTTGTTAGCCAAGTTTTCTGCGGTTCACTGCAATCTTTCATTTGTTGTCCATTTCAAAACCGTTGTTTCTGGTTTTTTGGGCAATAAACGTAATTTTCTCCGTCTAATTGTAATGTAGTGAACGAGAGTCAGTTCTTCTCATAATCTCATTATTTGAAAATAACCGATGTGTTTCTGTGGCTCAAATGGCCAGTGCATTGTACCTATATGTTACTTTTCCGTCACATGCTTCTGTTTTTATACAGCCTTTTGTTAATATTGTAATTATATTTACCTATACAATTTTTAATGCAATATAATTGAGTCACATTTGACAAACAAATGCATATTGTATAAAATTAAAATTTATTTGTCATATTTGTTTTCTATGTGCTATTTTTATTGATACATGGCAACAAATATATTAGAAAGGAATTAGCTCATAAATTGGAAAATAAGTCATTTTTTGACAGATAAAAGATAAAGTTGAACATTCATTTTTAAATTTTACATTAATGAAACGTTGTAATAAAAATGTAATATATAGTGTTAAGAGTATTATATATACACAAAAAATTGAGTCAGTAATAAGAGTTTTAGTTTCCGTACTAATGTATCTGGTTCCATCATCATCATCATCATCGGGGATAAAGATCCCCCACCGGTTATTACCACCCAGGGTAAGCCAAATTCCAAAACGTCTGCAAAAAACATCAACTTTTGCAATGTGCACTTAATGAACAACACTTGTGACGTTTGCTGACTTTGAATGTTTTTTACATTCCAAGTTAAACCCCTCCAGTGATATCTATTAACTGCAAATGGTAAGTAATCGGATGCCCAATTAAGTAATTTATTGGAACGAGGAAAAGCTTAGCATAAATAAAAAGACTGAGTTCGCGTACTACAATGTCCGTCCAAATTTTCCGTTGTTCGCTTGGCTTTCTATTCCGTCCAGTATTGGCTTCTATAGCTATTCTGGATGGATGAATGGTCAATGTATTTGATTCCAAAATTTTTAATATATATATAGTAGTAGTAGAACACAAATTTATACCCACTTAGTTTTGAATGTAGCACACTTTACTAACTCCGCACACTGGCAAACAAAAACAATTAAATGGTTCTGTTTAAGTAGCAATTAAAATACAACGTTAGTTATTTATTTCAAAATCCTTTAGCTTTGAAAAATATGGGACAACGCAAAATTGTACAATAAATGGTCGGCTTTGAAAATCGGAAATGCTATTCCAATCGTGTCAAGTCCTGTTATCGGCATGATGCTGATTTCATTTCTTTGCCATAGTGTAATAAAATCATGTCCTCTTACTGTTTCTTTAGCAATGTATTGTTATTAAATATTTACTTATCATTTATTCCATATTTTGTGCAAAACGGTTGTTATAAAATAACAGTGTAGTTAATGTCTGCAATCGCTTTGTAATTAAGCGGGCCAAAGAACACATTCCTAATGGGATCGATAAACAGTCCAACTCAAACGAACGTTTGTGCACTTCGTCAATATTGCGTCATTTAGTTCAAACAAAACACCGAGTTAATTTTAATGATTGCTTTCAAGTGCTGATAACTACCCAAAATGCTAATATGTTAAAAACACTTGAATTTGTTTACATTCACACACATTGAAACCCATTTTGTGTACACAAATACAATTTGTAACTTTATTAAATTTAGCTTAGACTTAACATAGACATATTGTATGCATATGTCTGTGCACTTATGAATGTTAAGTTAATTACATCATATATTATTTCTGTGACTAAAGAGAATATGTGAAATGAATTCATTTCATAGTTTACGTCTTTTAATATTTTTATTTGAAATTATAAAGGGAACCTAATGCTTTAAATATCGACAACTGTTTTTATTACAATTCAAAAAATCTAATTATTACAGTTTCAGAAGTGTGATATTGAATAAAACAAAATTTGTATTAGTTAGACAGACTTAGCGCAAATTAAAACATGAGTAATAATAATAATAATATTGCCATTATTGTTAATATTACTTATATTATTATTGTTATTATTACTATTATTATTATTATTATTATTATTATTATAAAAATTATAACACATACAATATGCATAGGTACGCCCAAAACTAATTCTAAGCCCATATTAATTAAGAAAAGAGCGTATAACTACCAGCCACACCTTCGTAAAAATTGGTTTTTGCCGCTACGAAGAAAAATGGGGACAAGTAGTTGGTAAAGTCCATGTTGCAAAAAATGTTTAAAAAATTTATCCACTGTTGTCAATCCCTATTTTTGAAAACAAAAGGCCATAAACTCACTACAAATTGAACTCAATAATGTGCATGCATCGTTCGATTCAATGGGAAAATTAAACAAAAATAGTCAATATAAATATGCATTATACAAGTTACGAATAATTCCGACAAACACTAGATTACTGTTTTAATTTTGCAAATAGTTTATTTTATTCATTGTTACTATTTGTGAATGTTTGACACGGGAAATGCGCATTTTTTAGCAGTGGAAAAAGTCGAATATAAACCCGCATTTTAGTGCTGGTGATGGAATTTGAACCCCAATGCCCACCGAGGTCCAAGTCGAGCGCTGTACCACTAGGCTACCTTAGCTAGTAATTTACTAATACTATATATATATATATATATATATATATATATATATATATATTATACAAAACCCTTTTGCTTTAAGAATAAGCATGGAGCAATAAGACAACAGTTACAGCAAAACAACAACAATAACAAAGTCTTGTTGGCATTAAATATTCTGCAACTCGAAGATTGCGCTTTTTTTTCGGCTTTTACTCAACCTTGTCATCTGGTAACTTTGCCATCCAGAAACGTTGTTGTTTGCCGGAATGACGTCATTTTTCATTGTTTCCGCAGCAGTATAAATTTTTACAAAGGCCAGGTTGCCAACCTTGCGCGCTCAAACCCTCCTCCTTTATCCAGGCTTGGGACTGGCTAGATTAAATCATTTCTAATCCAAACTAGGCGGAGTTATATATATATATATATATATATATATAAACGGTGACTATTTTTCTTTACATTTTGTTTAATCTAGTTGTTTTACAACTTTGAAAATTTTGTTTTTTTAAAACATTTTTATAATTATATGTATTATTTAATAATTTTTTTTAATTGATTTTGAATGTTGAACAAAAAACATTTTCCGTCTATTGAATATTTTGTCTAACTAAAGACACTTACACATTTAACGTCACTGGTAGGATTTAGAAGTCAATTTGTAGCCATTCTTAAATCAAACGATGGAGTTATTACTATTAACATTAGAATACTATTAAGTAACCGCTAAAAGCAGTTGAGTAAGGTAAAATGACTTTTTAAGTGTACATAAAAATCGCCAGTTGTCAAAAAAAAAAACCTTGTCGTGTATACAATTTAAGTTGGAAGTTAAACAAGAAAATTGCATTTAAAAACGTGTAAACAATGTTTGGTTTTAAAAAATGCATTAGATACAGATAAATTATATATGACTGTCATTTAAAATATATTAAATTGTTTACACAACCAAATAATAATGCAGTTGTTGTAAGAAAAATAAACACATGCATTACAATATATATATGTGTAAATTTATCTGGTAAATATACCTGTTATAAACAAACAAAAAATCTAAACGTAAATAATAATGTTAAAATTTTTGATAAACAATATAAAAATAATAATTTCTACAGCAAAATATTAACTTACAAAACCAAATACAGTAGTTCTCCAAAACGTAAATAAAAATATTAAAAACCAAGCAATTAAATATGAAAACAACATAATTTCTGAATAAAAAACCATACAGGGAAATCATATCCATCAAAAATACCATTTCTCCCATTAACACCATTTCTCCGCATTAACACAAAGTTACTGTTTTAAATATATATATATATATATATATATATATATATATATATAATTTTTTAGCTTTGGAACAAATGTTAAAACACAGTATTCCAGGAATCCTCATTCTATTGGATCTTATTATTACCGGCATTCCAATATATCTGTGTCATTTTGTATATCCAATTATTGTGGATATGTGCTATTTAGCCGTGTCAACCCTAATTATTTACATCATTTATGCAACGAACAATTTTGTCGATACAATAACACCGACTGTTTGGATTGGAGGTCATCCTCTGTTGGCCAATGGAATGAGGGACTTTAAAGATGGATCGCGCATTTTTACAACTATTTTGGGAACGATATTTTTGCCCCTTATGGTTCACTGCTTTATGCTGACCATTACTACAGCTCGAGATTTTTTTATGGCGTGGTCCAATCCCAAACTTCAAGCCAATAATCATGGTGAAATGTATTTGCAATCGGAAAGGCAATAATTGTAAAAAAAAACAAGATTTGTGTTATTTCTTTGACTCAAGATTACGCTTATTTTTAATGTCGTTTTTTTCTTTTAGTTAATACATGCTTTTTGTCTATGAAATGCAGTTAAACAGTTGAAAAGTGTTGTATAATACATAATTATCTGTTAAGAACATTATCAATTACTATTTTATTGATTTCAATGGATTGAATGGTAGTGCACATTTAACAAACTTATAAATAACAGCATTCATTTAATTCCGATAATGGAATTCATACATATAGCCATTTAGTTACGAGTTTAGAGTTTCAATTTTACTTTTACCACCATTATTACAAATCTACAATAAAACAAATTAATTATTCTTTAAATAACCCTTTATTAACTGCTAGTTTGGAGTTTGTACATAGTCCTGTATAATACGAATAAGTTGAATAATGTTTGCGAAATTGCGAGATAAAACTGTTGTATGATGAATGAATCTAAAACTTGTTAATTGGGAATACTTAGTTTGTCTGCATAGATTATATTAAGAGAAAGTAAACCAACAAAAACCAGTGTTTATTCAGTCGCATTAAAACATCATTAATTCAATTTAATTATTCCAATTACAGTATTTAAAGGGGGGAGACTGATCCCTACTTAGCGCGTCCACAGGTGGCGGATAGTGGATTGACCTTTAGCAATAAAGGTTAGCTGTGAATAAAGCTGTGCCAAATAAACAGCTGTGGACCAAACGAAGACTCAGGCGTTAAGGTCGTTTATGCGTTGACAAGAAGGCGACAACGGTTATTGGTGTCACCCTGAGTATTATCACCAAGCGGTCCTATTTAGAGACAGCACTGCTTGCTCCGCTCGGAGAGGGGCCTAGAAAAGGTGGTTTAAAAATTGCTCGTCTTCTCACCGGGATGGCTGGCCGCGGCTAACTGGTCTATATACTCGCGGTCGAACTTATCTCAAAAATCAATTAAAGGCCGTGGTCAACAGGGCAGATACTGATGACCAAATTCAAAAAACACCATTCTCAAAGCTCAAACAAGGCAGAATGTAACCTGCGACGCTACTGCCTGCTCTGTGAATATTACTAGCGATAATGCACCCGATTATTTTAAATGGACAAGATGAAATAGCTCACGAATCGCAAAAATGTGATGTTTATTTATCCAAAGGAAAAACCAATAACTATAATAATCATTAATGTTTAATTAAATAGTTGTAACTAGAATATGTTAAAATTAAAGTTGTTTTTAATTTATTTAATTTATTAATCACACTTGCTACAAACTCCATACTCTTCAGTTTGTTACCATTAAGCTAAGCATAATTAAATTTATTGATTGTATAATTTAGTACGTGTACTATTTTTAACGATAAGCAGCAAATTCGGTTTGTATATATAATTATAATAAGTTTTAAAAAGTGAATAAAAGAAAGCAAAATAGTGAATTAACTTAAAAATAAAACTTTTATTTTTATTACGCAATTAAAGTTTACAAGGTTAAATATTTTTTAAACGATTTGTATGTTTTTAATTAATATTGAACTTGATTTAATGCATTCAAAATAACTGTGATTGGAATTTCTATGATGTATGCTATTTGCTGATGACATTTTCTTATGCGATAGAAAAGAAGAAAATTTGGAAAGACTGTTAGAACAATGGAGAAAGGCACTGGATGATCGAGGACTAAGAATTAACAAGAAAAAGATAGTGTACATGAGTACAACAAAAAAAATGGTACGAAAATCAAAATGCAACACCAAGAATTGTTGAGAGTGAGAAGGTTTAAATATCCTGGTTCATCGCTAGAATAAAATGGCGGTTTAAATGCAGAAATTGCCCAATGAATAAAAACAGGATGGTATAACTGGAGGAAACTTACATGCGTTCTGTATGACAAAAAAATAACAGCAAGGATAAAAGGTTAAATTTATAAAACTGCACTGAAATTGGCCCTAATGAACGGATTGGAAACGTGGAGTATTAAGAAAGCCCAAGAGAGAAAACTGAATTCAGTAGAAATGAAAATGCTTCGATGGTCGTTGGGAGTGTCCAAATTAGACACAATAGAACATGAAGTTGTTAGAAGAAAACTAAAAGTGATCGAAACTCATAAAAAAATTCAAGAGAAAAAGTTAAAGTGGTTTAGCTATATTCTACGTAAAGAATAAAACTACGTTGCAAGGAGAATAATGGCATTGGAAGTGAAAGGTAAAAGGAATCGTGACCGACCAAAGAAAAGATGGTTGGATTGTGTGGACAATGCGACTCCTCATAAAAGAGTGAAAGGCTGTAAAGAAAGAAGGAAGAGGAAAATAATTGTGATTGTAATTATTTAAAAAACAATAAGTATTTTAATTTATTTTTTTTAATATTACAAAATAAAATTTTGTTAAAGTTATATTTATTTTTTGCATTTATTGTATTCTAAGCACTTAGTAGACTAATTAATTGTTATTATTGCTTGAATCGTTTACGAAAAACATAATATAAAAATCAAACAAGAACCCACATTTATAGTGCCCAGATCCACTCAAGTCTATTGTTGTATTTCCAAAGCACTCTGTAATGTTTATACATTGTACATAAAATATACAATAAATAATTTATTTTATAATTAGGTAATTGCATTAAGTGTACAAATTATTATTATTATTATTGTTATTGTTATTTTAAAACATTTTTGCATTACTATAACAGTAACAGCAAGAAGAACATACAGAGCAATAAAATGATTCCATGTGTTTAAACATTTAATCAAAATTTAGGTTTGATTTCATGATACATTCATTACAATTAGATTTTTTCTAATGGTTCTTGGTCAAATGTTTTTGTAGACTATATTATTATATTATTATTATACAAAACCCTTTTGCTCTAAAAATAAGCATGGGGGCAATAAGACAACAATTACAACAAAGCAAAAACAACAAAGTTTTGTTGACATTGAAGATTCTGCAAATCGACGATTGAGCTTTCTTTCGGCTTTTACTCAGCCTTGTCATCTGTGTAACTCTGTCATCCAGATACGTGCGATTACTTCTTTGCCGTTGGTTGCCGGAATGGCATCCTCTTGATTGTTTCCGCAGCAGTATAAATTTTTCAGGGAAGCCAGATTGTTAATCTTGTGCGCTCAAACCTGTTCTGATCCAAACTACCCATATTTATTTTGCCATAATTTATTATTTAATCCAAAACCGTTTTTGCTGGTTTTCGGGCGGTCAACGTAACAATTAACTACGTAATTTTCTTCGTCTAATCAAAGATTTTGCAAATCGAAAATTAATCTTTTTTGGGTGGAAATTTAGTCAACTCTGTCATCTGAGTCGTGTTATTACCAATTTTTGCCGTTTTTGCCGTTTTTGCCCACATGGCATCCTTATATTGTTTGTTTAACAATATTGATTTTTTACAAAGATTAAGTAGTCAGCCGGACTTGAGTTGAAATAAATGAACAGATTTATAAATGCATAAAAAAATTTTTTTAATGTCCATAATTGTATCATTTATAAGAAACACAACAAAAACTGGCAAAAAATTGTCTAATTTATTTCATGTTTGAATTTATTCAATATATATATATATACATATATATATATATATATATAAAACTTCATATTATTGACTTTTTTAACTTTTACTCATATAAACATGTGCATTTCTTCACAAACAAAAATAGAAATATATATTTTTTATTTAGACTTATTCAGCACTAATCAGATAGCAATTATTAATTTTTAACAATTGTTTAATCACAATTTATAAATTTTCTTATTGCAAAAAGAAAAAGTATATTGTCTTTTAGGAGTGTTTAAAAACCAATTATTTCAAAATTAAATTTGTTAGCGCAGTATTTTCATTTTTTAAACTTTTGCTAAATAAATAATTACAAAAAATATTTGTCACCTATAAAATAATAATAATAATAATAATAATAACTACGATAATGATAATAATAATAACAGTAATAATAACAATAATGGTAATAATAATAATATAAGTAATAATTATAATAATTACAATAATAATAACAGTAATAATATTAATAATAATAGTATTATTAATAATAATATTAATATTAATAGCAATAATGATAATGATAGTAATAATAATAATAATAGTAATAATAATGATAATAATGGTAATAGTAATAATAATAATAATAATTTACGTTTATTACTTTGAATGTTTTATGAGAAACATCCTTCAGCAGTAAACATTTTAGCGAAGCCAAACGTGGGCCCGCATTTTAGTGCCGGTGATGGGATTCGAACCCATGCCCACCGAGGTCCGAATTCGAGCGCTGTACCGCTAGACCATAATAATAATAATAGTAATAATAATAACAATAATATTAATAAACTTTGTGAACGCAACAGAATACAAAAATAAAATTGTACTTTAGTATGTCGGACTGTTATATAATGTAAAAAGATTATTGTGCGTATCAAATATATTTTACGAGGTTATAGAGAATAGACAACTTTATTTAAATCAACAAGTAGACTACTAAAATAAAGGATATTTTCACCAACTTAACTCTACTGGCAGTAAGTCTGCCTAATAAGAGCGAGGATTTAAGCGCAAGATTAGCATTTTGGCTTTTGTAAACAGTTAATTTACTTGAGAGAAACAGCACAAGAAGACATCATTTTATGAAACCCAAGGCAAATAAGCGAAAGCAGTATAATGCCGACAACGGAGTTTGATGTAATAGAAATAGAATTTTACTATTTTATCTGCACAATTTTTAAAGCTAACCACTTAATAATCATATTTGAACAATATTGCGTCGTCTCATGTTTTACAGAGTGAAACGGTTTCGATATTAGTAAATAATTATCATTATTATTACGAATAAGAGTAGTATTTTAACGATGTGTTAACAACTATGCTAAACAACCGTAAGTAAAGGTGCAGTTGATAAATAAACTGCTCTCAAAATCAATGTAAAATAATCAATTTGTTTGTGTCCATATTTATTCATGTTAAGCACATATAAGTATACGAAAATATTGTTTTAAAGTATTTTATAAAAACGTATATTTTATACCAAAATCGTTATAAAATTCCAATTTAGTTCGAAAACAAGAATATTGACATTTAAAAGAAATTGAAAAACACAGCAAACTAGTTAGTTTAAAATAACATATTGTAAAACATAAATATATTTTTTCACGTTTTTAGGTGCTCCAATAGTACAGCGCTCAGCTTGGATCTGACTGGGCATTGGGGCGTTCGAATCCCACCACCGGCACTATAAGCAGGCTTCGCTAAAATGTCCACTGCTGAAAGATGCACATTTTTCGTTAAACAAGTCAAAGTAGTAAGCATTAAATTAGAAAAGTAATATTTATTGTTTTCCAGAATTTCCTCAAAGCGTTTGATGTGAAGGTTTCTACGTTTTTTGACCTTATGTTGTCCAATCTAATTTTTCTTTACATAATTTATTTTCTTAATTAAAATGTTTCATTTGGTAGATGATAAAAGCAACCAAGTGAAAAAGTTGCGAAAGAAGGAGCCAATAAGAGTCAGATAACCTTTTGTGTGAGTGTGTGATTACTCGTCAGTTAGGGATAGAAAAGTTTCAAAATGTGTGACCAAATTTGCACGATGACGCAATACAAATTGTATAGTACTAGCTATATATTGATTTTTCCACCTTATATTTTTTCAAGGTCAAAAAATCACTTTTTGATACAAGAATGCACCAATTTAACTCACACTTACTTACAAAGGCTCACCAATAGAATTTTTTTTTTTAATTTTCCTATTGTTGGTTTTATTATCTACCAAAATTACAATTATATTAAGGTTTATGTTGCCTGGACGCAATTGTATACATTTAAAGCATTGGGTTCCCATTATAATTCCACACAAAAATAATAGAAGACGTAAACTGTGAGATAAATTCATTTTGTATATTCTCTTCTGTCACAAACATATAAAGAATCAATGTATATACAATAAAATGCAGTCCACACAAATTTTTATCTTATATACAAGTCACATTTTCAAACCCTGACCACAGACACATGCACCAACGTGCCACAGATCTCCAGTGCTCAATGTTGACCAATAAGAATTTTTCCGAAAATGGTGGCGTAGATGATGTGCCCATAAGTATATGTACATATATGATGTAATTAACTCAGTATTAGTAACTACACATATATACACATACGCAACATGCATTTGTTAAGTCTACGCTAAATTTAATGAAGTTACAAATTGTTTTTGTGCACACAAAATGGGTTTTAATGTGTGTGAATGTAAACAGATTCAAGTGTTTTTACCATATTAGCGTTTTGAGTAGTTATCAACACTTTAAAGCAATCATTAAAGTTTACTCGGTGTTTTGTTTGAACCAAGTGACGCAATATTGACGAAGTGCACAGACGTTCATTTGAGTTAGACTCTTTTTTAAATCAAATTGGCAATTTTTTTTGTTCGAAATTGTATAAATGTAATGTTTAGTTTAGTCAAGGATTTTGCAACTGATTTGACTGAAAATACACTAATTTTAAAAGTATAATACAAATGATAGATATGACCTATGGATACACCCTTTCAAAATTATCCTAGCAACCGTACGCCTTATTGAACCAAGTCATCACAGCGATAAATAAATAATAAAATAAAATATTTTACTTATACTGCTAAGATGATACTTAAGGATTGTTTTTGTATAACTTAGATGTGCTTACAACAAATACATAATGCGCGAATTGATTATTTTACATTGTCTGTTCATCGACTGTACTGTACAAATGCAAATAAATTATTGACACTCATTTCACTTAACGCTGTCAGTTTATAAGGAGATTATAATGTATTATTAACTGCTATATTACGTTATAATTAAGAGTAAATACATTTAAAATTGTAACTTTCTACTTACTATTAATGTTCCATTCTGTTTTTAATTGATAAAAATTTATTTAATTAATTTTTTGAAAAAAATATTTTACAATTTTGGCAGCATTTGAAGATATTGGGCGATTAGATTAACCTGTAGCTCAGTGGTTTAAGGCGCTAGTCTGACACCAAATGGGCGTGGGTTCAAGTTCATGTGTGTGTGTGTGTGTGTGTGTAAAACTTGAAAAGTGTGCGCTGATGATGATTCTACATAAGGATGAAACAGCTCCTAGTTGACTCAAAAACCCAGTAAATTTATTATTCAAGTGAATCTGACAATTCTAATATAACAGAAACGTTTCTTATAGTCAACAGTGACAATCGTCTATACTATTGGTATTGCATTATTGTGCATCATTGATCACACATTTAAAAACTTTTCTATCCCCAACTTAGGATTAAAAGTTATCTACCTCATGCTGATTCCTTTTTTCGCCCCTTTTTTCGTTGGATGGTTTTATTATCTATCGCCTCTGACGCTTTACACTACGTGATTCTTATTGGTTTAATTTTATTAGTCGAAAATATTTGAGTGTTTATGTGCTAGAAAATGTTGTTTCCCAAACATGTTGGCAACAAAATATCTAAAATATAGATTTTAAATTATTTGTTTTTGGAATATTTAGAGTACGTACTTCTAAATACATATATGCATTGTTAACATTATTATCGCAAATATTATTTTCTAGCTTCAATTAATTCATCTTGTTTGATTTTTTTAATGTGTACGATTGGTAATGCCTTAAACATCACTTACCAATTATTTATCTTGGATAGATACGGGGTTGTGTAGATTTACCACCACGTTTGATTAAATCCAGACATTTTTTGCTGCTTTTAGCTATAGTTACACTGTTAGAGTTTTTACCGGTTCCATGTCTGATAAGAAGAAGGAGGAAGGTTTAAGCAAGGAATTACAACCTGGATTCTTTTATTAAACTACGATCAAAAAGCGGAAAACATGATTCAGACGCCAAGGTTGAGCAAAAATCCGAAAAAAAAATTGAATTTTCGTCATGCACAAGAATTTAATGTACAGTTATATGGAACAATCTTGCGTTGCCACATGCTCTTTGGGAGCAAAAGCGTATTAAAATAAACCAATAAATAAGACGCTTAATTTTAACCGTTAATTAAATTTTATATTATTATTATAAATTTACTTTGTATATATAAATATCAACTATAGATGCAAACATAATTTTTTAACAAATACAAAAAACAAACATTATTGATTAAATTAAAATGTAAAAGTATTGTACTTAATTGTTTTTATATACAAATAAATAAACCTTACACGGTGCAAATAAACATCATACACAAAGTTGAGCAGCAATGATAATTGGAAATTGGTCGATTGTATTAAGTTGGATTTTGTTTTCAATATAGTGAGTGCATATATAAGACATACATGTTGACCCAAGAAAAGTTAACTCTAAATAATGGTTACTTTTACATAATTTGACAATATTTAAACATTTTTTAAAACTTAAAACACATTTATGTATATAACTCAGCCTAGATTGGGTCAGAAATGATTCAGTCTAGCCAGTCCGCATCAATAATTATTCCTACTGCAATATATGGAAGTGAAACGTGGAAGCGAACAGACAAGATTGATAAGATGGTGAATGTTTTTCATCGTCGGTGTCTTAAAAGTATTTTAAAGATTATCTGGCATGATTACATTTTAAATAATAAGATCATGAGAAGAACTGATTCTTGTTTACATGACATCATTAAAAATTAGACGAATAAAATTACTTGGTCAAGTTTTACGGTTAGTGCCCGAAAGATCAGCAAGAACGGTTTTGGAATGGACGATTGCAAATGGCAGAAAAGGTTGGATAAGAACTATTAGAAAAGATCTAATTGAGTTGAATGTTTTATGGAATTAAACAAAACGTTTGGCAAAATGTTCAAATACGTAGAAACATTTTTGTTGTCTCAAATTCTTTTTTAATTATGGGACTTTGTTGTTGTTTTGTTTTTTTGCTGTAATTGTTGTTTTACTGTCCCATGCAAAATGGTTTTGCAGTAATAATAAATAAATTAATAATCTTGTAAGTTCAAATTAAAATTCCCGATTAAAATAATTTTGTTGCACACAGTTATCTAGACTAGCGTCAAACAATAATAAACTTCTAATTTTCATTAAAATTAATATTTTTGTTTGATCTTGAAAATTCTCTTATTTTTGTTATCTGTTTTTGCTTTGTTAAATAAATACCAACGATAGATAAGATTACCACCAGTTTAATGATAATAAACATTGTATTATAAAAAAAATTTAAACGTTTTTCAACTATTTGAATTGACAAAAACTAAAAATATCTAATATTGTAAAAAAACAATTTGTAGGATTATACGTACATTAAATTTAATTGCACATATATGTGTATATACAGCTAACTCTTGTTGCATATTTCAGATAGTTTAATGTTCAAATTAATATTTATTTCTGGATAGATTAATAAGTCTGACGTTATTACAGACTGGTAATTTTGTGAAATGAAAAAATTAATGTTTTTAAGCATACTATCTATTTTCTTTTCACAAAAAGATTTCGACGTATATTTGAAAAGCAACGTATTTAAACATGTGTTATAATTGTATCTACAATGCTACTTAATGCAACTTTATAGTAGTATAATGTTATCATATAAAATTTCGAAGTAAGCCTTTATAACAATAATAATAATATAAGTGTATTAAGCATTAAATCAATATTGCTTTGTATTTTAAAACAAATTGATCTGCTTAAAATGACAGAATAACCTGGTTTAATTTTATTATAACTTTAAGAGATGTACGTTTCAATTGATTTAAAAAGAATAAAAGGATGCTAAAATAAAGGGGTATAAGTGTACAAAAACAATGCACAAATTAATGAACGTAAAGTTGAAAACGTTATAAATTTAATATTAAATATAATTTACGTGTTTTTATACAAGTATTTAAAATAAACGGCCATAATATATTGCTTTATCATTGTAAGGTGAAAAACGGAGGTTGATAGGTATTGTTTTGGGTATACAATAAATCATCGCCTTTGATTTAATGTTTATTTTACAATGGTTAATATATATATAAATACTACAACACGTGTATCTAAATTTAACATATTTAAAGTTGATAAGTTTATTGTTTTTGTGCGGATAAATCTTTCGCCTTTTACCAAAGATTTCCGTGCAGAGGCACAAAACAAACTGATAATTTAAGTTGTGTGCGTGTGAAGTATAGAGGCCTTGATCGTTATAAAATTTACCATTTTATTTTTTTGTAGATTTTAAAAAAGATTAAAATTCTTAGATCTCATTAGTGTTTTTTAACTACTCAACATCGTGAGTTGATGAAATGCTACTGTATAATACCATATCATCAACACATTCAAATAAACCGAAAGTAGACGATATTTTTAGAGGATCGATATAGAGTGGAAAAAGAAAAGAAGATAATACGGCTCTTGTAATCCATCATTGCTGTTACCCTTTAGAGTGAAAATTTTAGAACAGCATTTTGTGTACTATTTCCGATTCTAATAACCATTTAACAATATGATTGGGTGAGTTTAGATCGATCGAACGTTCTATTAGTTTCTTCTTTGATAGACTGTCAAATGCAGATTTATAATCTAAAAATAGGCAACCAATGAAGCAAAGTACTTAATAGTTGTTTTACTTCTAAGTGACTAAATACACTTACAAATATTTATGTAAAAAGTTGAATTAGTATAAAAACATATTTAAAAAGCTACTTCTGCCAAAACGGAATTAATAAATCTAATTTACGCGTTTTTATAATAAATTATTAATTTGTGTGTTTAAATTCATCAATTAAAAATACATTTTAATACTTACTGAACAAATATGTGACTCAATATTTTGTATTCATTTATTCATTAGTTACCTCTTCATTACTTCTATATTTGTACATCATATAAAACAATTGACTTTAATAGCCTAATAAGCATAATAAACTTTGAAAAATAGCAAAGTTTCTTGGTTAATAGACTACATCCTTATAATGACTCTACTGTTTATAAAAATGGATAAAACCGCCTGAGGTTATCTCAGAATTATCTGTTTTATCCCATCAGTTACGTGTAATTTATAATCATATATATAAAGTTAATATCTAATTGTCCTTAGTGTACGCTTAGAGTCATTTTTATAGCAAAAATTCATGTAATATTATTGTGCAGTTTGTCCCTGCTGATTTACTGTACCTATAGTCCAAGATATGGAATCGTCAGATATATCACTTTCATTGCAATTTAAGATTCTATAGGCCTTACCTAAATCCTCAAGATTAATAGCATTCCAAATTAATTGAACAAATGCAGATAATGCATTAGAATTATTTTGTTGCTAAAATTAAAAAAAGCCGGGGTGATCTAGCGGTACAGCGCTCGAATTCGGACCTCGGTGGACATGGGTTCGAATCCCACCACCGGCACTAAAATGCGGGCCCACGTTTGGCTTCGCTAATTGTCTACTGCTGAAAGATGTTTCTTGTACAAACATTCAAAGTAGCAAACATTAAAAAAATAAAAATAAAAATTTTTGTAGTATTTGTAAGCAATAAATATGCTTTCCAATGTATATATATATATATATATATATATATATATCTTAGACATGTTTAGTAAAAAGCTCTAACTTGAACGAGTGTAGGTATAAGTGCGCCCCCGTTAGGCTTTATTACATTTTTCATTTTTTAAAAAATGTTATGTGCAAAATAATTGAAGTAGTAAACAATTAAATAAATATAAAGTTTATATAAATATATATTTAAAAAGCATCATCTAATTTTGTCTTTGTTTTTAAACATTTTTATTTATTATCATTTTTTCATTAATTCAGGTAGTATTATGTGCCAATTCTCCATCGTTATTTTCACCTGAGCTTGTCACCTCTGCAGGTATTTGTGGTGGGAGGGACGGCACGTTTTCCAAATAATCCAACTTGTAACGCAAACAAACAAAAACAAAAAAGACGCACAAATACATGACAGCATCGACCACAAATACGCATCCACTGAAGTAGGGCAGGGTAAAGGCATATATTGCTGTAAACAAACTGCCCCCAAACAAATTAGCCATAGTTTCCAAGGAGGAAATGAGTGCAAAACTGGCTCCAACATTTTCTTCATGTACCAATTTGCTAATTAACGACCGAATTCCTGAACCAATAAAACCATTAAAAGCGTCCATTACAGCAGTAGCAAAAATGATGTACGTGTTGCTTGTCAGGCCAATTACAAGCAAACGAATAATTTTCAACAACAAGCTTGTCAAAATGAGAGTTGTATCTTTGGGACTAAAGTGTTTGTCAATATAGGGCAAAATGACAATTAAAACGAATGCCATACATCCGTAATAGCACGTCATATAATAACCATAATGGTTGGCACTTAAATCAAATGGTTTTGCTGTTAGGTAGAGCAATATGACATCTTGTTCAACTGTTTTCGTCATATGAACAAACAAGGCAGAAGCCAATAAAATAAAAAAATAATTTCTTTTGGAATTTTCTGAATTTTTAAACAGAGGTAAGTAGGAATTTTTAAATATTTTCCATGGCAATGTCAAACAATTGATTATGGCATTGCTTGACTTTTCTTCATAAAAATCAATATTGTTTGCATCGTTATCTGCATTATTCGATTCAATCGTTTCTTCTGCACAGTTGCCGTTCACTTTAGGCACAAATATTAGTAGTACAATAACCAGCAATACATTACTGCATGTTAAAAAAATCAGTGTAATTGAATAACTTGAAAATTGATAAAATATAGCTAACAAAAATGTTCCAACACACCCACCGACATAATTGACTCCCAGCAATCGGCCGAGCATTTTGGTACGATCGCGCGCCGTACTAAATTCGACAATATAATTATTTGCACCCATGGTAACTGCATTGGTTTTGCCCGATGTACCATAGATTCCAGCTCCCAACAAAATTAAAGCAATTGCATCTGGAATAGGTTGTATTGTAGGCCACAACGAACTGGCAAACAAGCCACATGCAATTGATGCACCAATGCTGGGAATAAGCATAACATATTTGTTTCCAATTTTATTCAAACACGATCCAAATAGTATGCATGCAATTGTGGCTGGAACATTGAGCAATAACCGATAGATGAATAAATATCCGCTAGCTAGTCGTTGTATTAGAATTTCTGTTGAACTAATATGTTCGGATGTTGAGTTGAGAAATCCGTTTATTGATGCATTTTCTTTTAATTGGTTGGACGTTGATTTAGTTTTGTAGCACATTTGACGATGTTTGTTGACATTTGCTATGCCAATGCATGTTGTTTCGTAAATGTGAATTTTGGTTGATAGTTGAAGCAATGATTCGGTAGTTTTGTAAATGAAATAACAGGAAATTATAAAATTGATAAAATAATTGGCGTTAATTTTAAAGCATGAATGAGACAGTTTAGTCATTTTTAAAAATGGAATTGAGGCACGGAGTTGACTGCAATATTTGAGTTGATTTAATAATTTTATCCAATGGAAAAATGGAATGATCTGTGTTAACTTTAATTGGTTTGTAGATTTAGTAACTAATTGACTTTAAGCTCGAATAGATGCGTATGGCTCATATAAAATGGTTATTGCATAAAACATGTTATAATTTTTTTAAAATATATATATATATATACCCCTTGAATAAATTAGTGTTTAAAAGTTTTAAAAATTAATCTAAATTAATATGTTATCTTTTAATGCTTTTCTGTAGAAGTAATTATTAAGAATTTAAAATAATGTCTTTAATAATTAATTCATATTTACTTAGAAATATTTATTTAAAAATGCTGAGTTGATCAAAAAAGCATATTTTAAAAAGAACACCTATATAAACGGAATAACTAAATGCAATTTATACTTTTTTAAATAATAATTAATAAATTTTTAATTAATGTGCTTGAAATCATTATTCCAAAATACATTTTAATACCTTAAGTATATGTTTCTACAACAAAATTTACGTTGTTATTACATAATAATAAAAATTTTAATTAAAATTATAAAAATTAATTTATATTAAAAAAATTAATGAATTAATTATTTTTCAATATTTAAATTTTTAATAAATAATTTTTACAGTATGCTCAGAAGTTATCACAGTAGTCAAAAATTTGAAATAATTTAAAAACCGATTTTTTACGTTATATTTGAAAACGTTGCTTTAGTTCTTACTTTAAAATATTGATTTGTTGTTAAATTTGAGTAAAAAATTAATATTTGTATATAAATTAAAAGTAAAATGCAGTGTATTTTGTTAAAACAACTTAAAAATTACATTAATGTTTTTAATAATATTTTGGGTATTTTCTTAAAAATATTAAAAACTTATTTTTTGCGCTGTATTTTTAGATAGTCGATAAACAATTTATTTTTAAAAATATTTTAATATAAAGAATTTTAAAACAATTTATTTTCCAAAAAAATATTAAATTATTTCTAATAATTTAAGCACAAAGTCGATTTTTATTTTCCGTTTCAAAATTTGGAATTTTGTTAAAAGGCTTCTTATTTCCGCGCACATAATACTTATGGTTAAAACAGCTCAGCGTCGTTATTTGTCTACCCATAATTATGAATTAGCTCAAAGTTTTTATAAAGGGCACAAAAGTTAAAACAAATGCCGAATGCATGAAAATAAATGTTTCGACTGTGTACAACAATTTGAACAATAAAACATGCCCCAGAACACCTACAGTTGGTAGAAAATGTTCAACAACCAAACAAGATGATTAGTTTATAATTATGCAGCTTAAAAAACAGAACAATGAATGTAAAACAAATAAAAAATCAATACTTAGAAGATTTTTTCTTATTCAATTGTAAAAAGGAGATTGAAATCTGAAGGCTTTATTCTTAAAGCGGCTGTTATGATACCTCCACTTAGTCGTGCCCAATATACTTTACAGATGAGTGTGTAATATCCTACGAACCATGGACTGAACATTCAAAGGTTATTTATAGTCCAAATTTCCCACTCAACCACACTTGTACTGCTATAAAAGTTGCACATCCTTCATGTGTCAAAGGATATTTTGCAATTAAGTACGATCAATCTCCAAAATGGATGCGTACTAATGGCAATTTAAACAGCGCTGAATTCGTACAAATATTTAGAGATTTGTTTCATAGTGAGCTGTTTAGAAATGCTACAGGATAATAACAATTATTCAAAACGATGCTCCTGTGCATACTTTAAAAGTGGTAATGTGTATTTTAAAATAACTTACAATTTACTATACGTTTTTCTTATTTAGACCACAAAAGCTGTGAAAAGCAAAAAGCTTACTTTTATTCAACTTTCTCCATACAATCCAGACCGCAATGTAATTGAAAACTTTTTTAGTATTTTAAAACGTGAGGTGAAGCGCATGGAAACTGACGTATCATTGGAAGCGAAAATTAATCATGTAAAAAATTACATTTCGAAGGACTATATTGGTACGTTGATAGATTCCTACCCTAAGTGGCAGGTAGAGGTTGAACAAAAGCGTGGATATCACTTAAATTACTAACATTATTAAGTTTGTTATCTTTATTTTGTATATTTATTATTATTTTATTTATGGTTATTGGCTCAGATACTTCAGTAGATGTAGCTTTCAGCACACAAAAAATATGTACAATTATAAAAATACAATAGTATTAGCAAATAAGTAAAGTAAGGTTAAATTACATAGGCTAAAAAAGAAAAAAAAACTCAAAATTAACGTATATTCAAAGTCATGTTCAATATGATATGCGAAAAGAGGCATGGTATTATTTAGGGGACACTATGGTTAATAGTGTGCAAATATGTCAGTATACATAAAATGATTCATGACTCATGAGTGAGCATGGCTAATAAAATAATACTCTGGATGAAGGATAATAAATGGTCACAATAGTAATTGGTCAGATCAAAAAAAACATACTCATGATTTGGATAGGCTAATGTAAAGGTCACTTTGAACTTTGTTGGGATTGGATAAGTAACCTTGCTAAATACGGCAGACATGAATTTAAGTACATATTGGTTCTGCATTTAACGTGTATCTGTGATCTTCTTGTCATTCCCGATGCAAATGATTTGCTGAAATCACGATAAAGTGGATGATTGGAGTTGTTGGAAATACGACTGATTAACTAAAAACATTCCTTGAAGGGTCGATGAATTATTTCATAAAGAATGTCATTGTAAGGAGTACCTGATAATCGGCTAATAATGGTAATACATTTTTTTAACTTCATAAAATCCTTTCTTTTTAGTCCCGGAAATATTACAAGGGAGCATTATAATATTATTGGATAAAATGTATCTTTAAAATACGTATTAATAACATGTTGGCAAACACGCAGTTTCCTTAAACGTCTTATGTAGTAACATAAACCTCGAGTTTTTGTGAACAAATAGTCAATGTGATCAGACCAGTTATTCAGTAAAACACCGAGATATTGAAAACTATCACAAGTGTCAATCTCCACATTTTTAATACAAACCTTTGGATAAAGTTGAGTCAGTTGTGTTGAAGGTTTGTGTGAGCTAAAATTGATTACTTTGCATTTTGTAGGATTTAATTTTAGACTATGTTTTGTTGACCAATCAACTAATTCATCAATTGACTGCAGGAAATGTACATTATCTTCGGTTGAAGAGATGGATTCACATAACGCCATGTCATCCGCATATTTGAAAAGTACAGCAGGCTTTTTTGGAAGGAGATAAGGCCGCACCCAGTGGAACACCTTTGTTATTTTGAATTAAAGTGGATTTTTTTTTACACCCAATTTGGGTGTATTGTGTTCTGTTTTCGAAATAATTGAAAAGCCATTTGATTGTGTGATTAGGAGCATTGAGTTCAATAAGACGCTTAAGCAGTTTGCTTCAGAATATGCTGTCGAATGCGGCTTTATAATCAACAAACAAACAGCTGACGAAGCCTTTTTTGTTGTCTAGTGCTTTTGCAACGTAGTTAATCAAGCTGGCTACACAATCTAGTGTAGAACTATTTTGCTTGTACGCAAATTGACATGGATCACTACTTACTTTGAATGTATCACTTAGTTCATTTAAAATCAATTTTTCAGTCCACTTCAAGAGTACTGATGTGCATGAAATTGGTCAAAAATCTTCTACTTTTTTTAATTGTTTGTTTTTTGGAACTGGGACAATTTTGGAAGTTCTCCACAATTCTGCTATTCTACCTTTGTTCATAGAACTGGTTAAAATTTGTATCAGTGGAGAGTATATTGAGGACAAGCATAGTTTTAGCATTTGCATACTAAGCCCGTCTGGACCTGATGACGTTGTGGAATTGGAGCTTTTTATGATCTTTTTAAGATCATGTATAGATATGGGAACATCAGGTCCGTCATTGATGTTTACATTATTTAGCTGAACCAGTTCTACATCACTGCTGTGAACAAAATGTGCATTAAGGAAGTTCACATCAAGTGAGGTAGTAACAGCCTTTGTTTTTCCAAATATGTTGTTAATATTGTTCCAAATGTTTTTCAAATTGTTATAGGGGAAAAAGTAAAGTTATTGGTAAATTTTTAAATAAAACTAATCTCGTTTTTTTATTTCAAGGCTTAAATGTTTTACTGAGGAGCGGTCGTTAGCTTTGTATGCTACCTCCTTTTGCCTGCGTAGCCTTTTTAGCTTCCTCGATGTTATGTCGGTGGGTGTTACAAGTATTTTAACTTTTGGACAAAACTTTTAAAATGATTCTTAACAGTGTAACAAAACTGTTTGTGGCGGTGTTCAAGTCATTATGACTTTTTATAGTAATACAGTGTTGCTCAAGAGATATCTTCCTCTCCTTTATATTTTGTTGTGATAAGTCTCGAGCAAACATATATGATTTTGATATAGGTTAAATGAAGTACGTTTACTTCTTCCTAAAATAAATTGTAGGAAGTGCTCGAATAATTGAATGGTCCGACGAAGCCAATGGACCAAGTGATTTGGTTTTGTAGAATTGGGGAGCATTAGTAAAAACGCAATACAACCTAGAGATGTCACAAACAGTTATTAAGTAATTAAGAATATTTTGAAAAACAATTTCACACCTGGAGCGACTTGCTAATGGTGGGATATACGTATTAATAACATCAATACTTTATGTATTTTAGTAGATAAAACTATTTTTTAAAACCAATTATCTGTGTTTACTTTTAAGTTTTTGTGGTGATGGTATTGTGCTTTATTGCTAAAACGAATGTTATTGTGTATTTTTTTGCCAATAATATTAAATCTATATATATTGGTAAAGTATTATATAAGGTACTTATTAACAAGCGTTAGATATGTCTAAGATAAGTAACAAGTGCTACATATATTTCAATATCATAGTAGGTCAACATTGGAATTACTGTCTGTCATTTGTATCAAAATCTGCAGGAATATCTTATTGAATGACATTGTAATAAACATTTTAAATCCTGTATGCAATCCCGTATACATTACATACAGCTTTAAGCAAATCTAAAGCTACTGGAAAAACAAGAATAAATTACCTGCACATGAAAGCCAAAACTAATCAATACAAAAACTCATGTTTACCATACTTATCCAGAATCAAACAAAATTAAACTTCTAAGAAACCTATCAATGTAAGAATCATTCCACCCACGCATTTATTTGAACTAATTTGGACATCCTACAGCATAATGTAAATGTGCCTTGTAATGATTCATTAAAAATATAGTAATTTTGATTTTTTTTTAATAACTTGTTTACTGTATTGACTATATTCATATCCATTAACATATGACATTCTATTTCATTTTGTTTCCACTATTTGTCCTACTATTTTTTAAATTTTTGTTATTTTCTATATTGATGGTGAAAATGTATTGTACGCTGAAAGTACCTCCAGTGAGATATTAAAGCATAATAATAATAATAATAATAATAATAATAATAATAATAATAATAATAATAATAATAATAATAATATGATAATAATAATAATAATAACAATAATAATAATAATAGTAGCAATAGTAATAATAATAATAGTAATAATAATAATAATAGTAATATTAATAATAATAATAATAGTAATAATAATAATAACAATAGTACAAGTAATATTAATAATAATAGTGCGAATAGTAATAAAAATAGTACTAGTAATAATAACTCCACCTAGTTTGGAATAGAAATGATTCATTCTAGCCAGTACCAAGCCTGGGTAAAGGAGGAGGATTTGAGCGCAAGGTTGGCAACCTGGCCTATGTAAAAAATGTATACTGCTGCGGAAACAATGAAAGATGACGCCATTCCGGCAAACAACAACGTTTCTAGATGGCAAAGTTACCAGATGACAAGATTGAGTAAAAGCCGAAAAGAAAGCGCAATCTTTGATTTGCAGAATATTTAATGCCAACAAGACTTTGTTATTGTTGTTGTTGTTGTTTTGCTGTAACTGTTGTCTTATTGCCCCATGCTTATTCTTAAACCAAAAAGGTTTTGTGTGATAAAATAATACAATACTAGTAATAATAATAATAATAATAATAATAGTACTAGTAATAATAATTATAGTAATAGTACAAGTAATATTAATAATAATGGTGAGAATAGTAATAATAATAATAATCGTAATAGCAATAATAATAATAGTACTAGTAATAATAATAATAATAATAATAGTACCGGTAATAATAATATTAATAATAATAATATTAATAATAATAATAGTAATAGTAATAATAACAATAGTACTAGTAATGTTAATAATAATAGTGAGAATAGTAATAATAATAATAATTGTAATACCAATAATAATAATAGTACTAGTAATAATAATAATAATAATAATAATACTAGTAATAATAATAGCAATAATAATAATAGTAATAGTAATAATGATAATAGTAATAGTAATAATAACAATAGTACTAGTAATATTAATAATAATAGTGAGAATAGTAATAATAATAATAATCGTAATAGAAATAATAATAATAATAATAATAGTACTAGTAATATTAATAATAATAGTAAGAATAGTAATAATAACAATAATCGTAATAGCAATAATAATAATAGTACTAGTAATCATAATAATAATAATAATAATAATAGTACTAGTAGTAATAATAGCAATAGTAATAATAGTAATAGTAATAATGATAATAGTAATAGTAATAATAACAATAGTACTAGTAATATTAATAATAATAATGAGAATAGTAATAATAATAATAATCGTAATAGAAATAATAATAATAATAATAATAGTACTAGTAATAGTAATAATAACAATAGTACTAGTAATATTAATAATAATAGTGAGAATAGTAATAATAACAATAATCGTAATAGCAATAATAATAATAATAGTACTAATAGTAATAATAGTAATAATGATAATAAACATAGTACTTGTAATATTAATTATAATAGTAATAATAATAATAATAATAGTAAGAGTAATAGTAATAATAGTACTAGTAATAATAATAATAATAATAATAGTAATACTAATAGTAATAATAACAATAGTACTAGTAATATTAATAATAATAGTGAGAATAGTAATAATAATAATCGTAATAGCAATAGTAATAATAATAGTACTAGTAATAATAATAATAGTAATAATAATAATAATAGTAAGAGTAATAATAATAATAATAGTACTAGTAATACTAATAATAGTAGTAATAATAATAGTAATAGCAATAATAATACTATTGATAATATAATTAATATTATTATGCAAAATGTATAGATTTATTAATTCAAACATACTGCATTCACTAGATTCAAAATAAAGGTATGATTAATTCTTTTCTGTATTTCCAAAGCTTGATGATATTGGAACTGCATCTGTGACTCAACACGCTTATCAATTGCCACTTAATGTCGTTGAATCTATGCGACATTTGACGATATTTAAATTGAACGTGCACAAAAACATGTATTGAATGAATGCTACTAATAAACTTGAAGACTTGTGTAATGTTTACAAAGTTTCAATATCCAATAATGTTGATATTCCTCTCTGTCACAACTTTGTAACGAATCCTGGACTATATGCACCCAAATGAACAGTGGTTTATTTGTGTTTCTGTCTTGGCGGTAGGTGTAAAGATACACCCAAGGTATTTATAAGGTATGTGCAAATATATGTAATGATAAGGATATACTAACCTAAAAAATTTTAAGAATACATGATGTTATTTTGTTAGCAGTTTTTGAAACAGACATATAATTTAATAACCGCAATTTTTTATTACTTTTCTACGTTTGTGGTATTTCCTTCTCATGTGAAATGTTGAAGATGATAGTTTTTAAAACTTCCATATTTTTTATTCATTCATTTATTTATTAGTTTGATGACGACGTTACCTCTTCATTACTTCTATATTTATACACTATATAGAACAATCGACTTTAAAAGCCTAATAAGCATAATAAACGTAGAAAAATATCAACATTTATTGGTTAATAAACAGCATCCTTGTGATGACTCCACTGTTCGTAAAAATTGACAAAACTGCCTGAATTTTTGTCAGAGTTATTGACTTTAACTCATGGACTACATATAATCCAAATACATATATCTAAAGTTAATTTCTAATCATTTTAAAGATATACTTGGGTCTATGTGACATTTTACAATATTTAAGTTAAACGCGCACAAGAAAAACATTAATTAGTAAACATTCATTGGATAAACGCTAGTGATCCTAACTGTCACTTCTACGCGGCACATTTTGGATCAGGTATACATAAGTAACTAGAATAACACAGTATAAGGACGTTTCTGTATTGACGGTAGGTACAAACATACACTCTAGGTATTTAAAGGGTTTTTAATATATACGTATGTATGTGCAAACAGTTAACCGGGGTGGTCTAGCGGTACAACGCTCGATTTGGACTTCGGTGGGTATGGGTTCCAATCTCATCACCGGCACTAAAATGCAGGTCCACGCGTTCGGCTTTGCTAAAATGTCCACTGTTGAAAGATATTTCGCGTAAAACATTTTAAATAGAAAACACAAAATAATAATAATAATAATAAAATAAACAATTCCGATATATTATCTTCTTAGCATTTATTTATTAGTTTGATAACGAAGTTGCCTCCTCATTACTTCTATATTTGTACACCATATAAAACAATCAACTTTGATAGCCTAATAGGCATAATAAACGTAAAAAATAACAAAGTTTCTCGATTAATAGACAGCATCCTTGTAATGACTCCACAATTCGCAAAGATTGACAAAACCGCATGAGGTTTCGTCTGATTTATCACCTTTAATCTATCGGCTACATGTAATTTATATATAATTATCTAAAGTTTATTTCTAATCATTCTAAAAATATACTTGGACCTATCTGTCAGTGAAAAAATTGAGTCATATAGGCTAGGTGCTTTCACGCATCTAGTCGAAGATGTGCTTCGTGGAGGAACAGGCCATTATATCACTAATATTGGAAATTAAAATTTTAGAAGTCTTACTCATATCTTCAATATTAATAGAATCCCGAATAAATTGAAAAAAATGCAGATAATACAGTAGAATTATATCCATACCAAATTATTATTACTGCATCAAACTAGTTCGTTCGAAGTAGGCCACAGCTTTTTCATACAGTTGAGATTCAACGTATTATCATTCACCAAACTATTCAATAACGTTGAAATTGTATGGAAAGTATGTCACTGAGCATATTATAAATAACAAATAGGATTAATTATAAATATACAACACTCACAACAATTACCGCAAAAAAGTGATTATTTAGCTAAAACCTCTCTAGCAACTACATAGCATACCAAGTATGGTAATAGATTATATGTAAGCTCTTTTTATATTAAGGATATAAAACCCCTAAAAATAGAGTACATTACGATTGCGTTTATTTAAGAAAAAAATATAAATTTGTTCCATTTTCTATTGTGAATGGCACGAAAACGTATTATTACTAGTACAACTCTCACAACAATTACTGCAAAAAAGTGATTATTTAGCTAAAACCTCTCTAGCAACTACATAGCATACAAGAGAAACGTCACTTCGATTATAAATTATACAATACTATAATAATTGAAAAAAATCTATAATTGTATATACATATATATTATAAGTTAAAAAATTGTATAAAATATCAACTGGTGCAAAATCGAAAATAGAGTAAAATGATTAACATAATTTATAATAACTAATAATAAAAATACTGATTACATGCAATTTTTTTAGTTACCAAATTAATAAAGATATTAAAAAGTTCAAGAAAATCAATAATCTATGTGATCGCCTTTTTAAGCAATCTGATCTAGGCGTTTTGGAATGCTGTCGATGAGAGTGTTGATATATTCTTCTATCAGCTCATATTGAACAACAAACCGAATACGTTCACATAAATCCTCAATTTTGGTATGCTTTTTGATGTTGCGCTTTAGCATACTGAAAAATTTTCAATAGCATTGACATCCGGGCTGTTAGGTGGTAAACAATAGCTGAATAAACGTATTCCTAATGCTGCAAACATTTATAAATTTAGCGTTCTAAGCAATAAAATGCTGACTTCCAGTTATTTGACAATGTTTATCGTTCAATATAGTGAACATGCTCCTCGGGCATAATTGACAGGACCGCAAATCTTATAATTGGGTTGGTTGCTTTTAAAATGAACATGGGGCAATAAGATAACAATTACAACGAAAAACAACAACAACAAGGTCCCATAATTAAAAAAAAACTTGAGACAACAAAAGGTATTTGAAAATTCTGCCAAACGTTTTGCTTGATCCCATAAAACATTCAACTCAATTAAATCATCCAGAATAATTATTAGCCAAGATTTTTGTGGTCTACCAACCCTTATTTTACATTTTTAATCATCCATTCCAAAACCGTTCTTTCTGGTCTTTCGGGAGGTAAACGTAAAATTTGACCAAGTAATTTTCTTTGTTTAATTGTAATGATGTCATGTAGCAAACGAGAATCATTATTTGAAATGTGATCACGCCAGACAGTCTTTAAAATACTTTTAAGACACTGGCAATAAAAAACATTCACCATCTTATCAATCTTGTCCGTACGTTTCTACGTTTCACTCTCATATATTGCCGTAGGAATGTTTACTGATGCGTGCAAACGAAGTTTTGTCTTCAGGTTGACGAAAAAACATAACAATGTTTATCGTTGGGGCTTTAGCCCAAAAATATAACTGCGTTGGTTCCACCAAGCCTTCTGACATTGAGTAAGAGTACATTTTAAGCATACAAGAGTTTGTTTATGTTTGAAAATAACGATATTGATTATTGTTATAGAAAATATAGTAACAGAAAATTAGACGTCAATATTCAGAAAAGAATTTTGAAAATGTTTATTTTTTATGGGGTTTAAAAATTAAATTTTGTAATATTGAATGTTGTATAATTTTATGTTTATTTATATTTTAATTTTTCTTTATATTATATATAATTTTATATATAATTTTATTTTTAGAATATATATGCTAGATGATTAAACTAACCATAGAAGAAATTTTGTTTTTAATTTCATTGGTCAGCCTTCGTGAGTAAGTGTGAGTCAAATTGGTGCATTCTTCTATCAAAAGGGGATTTCTTGACTTTAAAAATGTACATAAGGTGGAAAAATCAATATTTAGCTACGATTTCTATTGCGTCATCGTGCAAATTTGGTCACACATTTAGAAATTCTCTTGTCTCTAACTTACAAATAATTACACGCTCACAACAGGTTATCTAACTCCGATTGGGTCCTTTTTCGCAACTTTTTCCTTTGGTTGGTTACGTGTGCATTCAAACGTTAAATAAAAGTCTAAAAATATTATTTTTATTTTGAAACTACTAGTAAGTAGTATATATTGCAAATAAACATTTATAGTACATATTCCAATTAAATGACAAAATATTTTATTAAGAGTGTGTGGTAAACAATAATGGTTAAAATTTTTGTAAACAGTGGTCAGTACTATGTCTGGTGTCCTAGCCGTACAGTGCTCGACTTGAACCTGGTAGACATGGGTTCGAATCCCACCACCCGTACTAACTGCAGACCCACGTTCGGCTTCGTTAAAATGTCTACTGCTGAAAGCTGTATCTCGTAAAACATCTAAAGTGGCAATGATAATAAATAAATAAAATAAGAGAAATAATGCATATGATCAACAGCACGGTGTTTGAAAAATCAATAATTGTTAACAAATAGCAAGCTGTCGGCATCTATATATATGTGTAGATATGCGGTGTGTACAATGATATGCCTATAAATATTTCTAAACCCTACTTATAAACCACCAAATGAACCAAACCGACTAAACTTGACAATAAAACGTAATCAAGATAAGTGAGTAGCCAATATTAGCTGAATGATTTCTAGTACACTAAATAAATAGTCTGTGAAAATGTAACAACAACAGCCTAACTAAATAAACTACGTGTTTGACACATATTCTGACAAATCATCAATGTATATCGGTAGAAGACGACTTAAAACTGAATTCATTAACATCAACTGCACATAGTTAAAAATATTCAATTGTTGTTATGGACATATACACAATAAGATACGAAACAAATCAAAATTTAACCCACTATAATACTTTAGGGTATTTGTTATTTATTCTAGATATATTTAACATTTATTAATACATGCTTTATATAATATTTTGCTAATATCTATAAAAAATTATTTGCAAAACATAATTTCCAATCATAGATTAAAGGATTTTTTATCATTTATTAAAACTTAAAACAAAAACGAATATAATTTGCTTAAAAGTTAATGTTGTTGATTAAATTACATAAATATATCAAAAGACATTTACACACTCTATAATGTAAACAATTCGAATAGCATTTACTATCTTCTACAACTCTTACGAACCGCTTTCATTTTGAGTTTATTAAGGTATTGGTAAAATCTTTCAAAACTCGATTTTTTATAATATAAATAATATTCTATATAAGTAATACTTTATTTTATCACTTGTTATCCTACACTTTAAAAATAAAAATATAATTAATAATAATTGTTCCGTAATTTTTTATATCACAATTCATTTATAATAGAATAATTATTAGATTATTTAAAAATATAGTGTAATTTTTTACGTAAATATATAAAGATTTATTTCAATTTAAAAATTATTATTTTTTAAATTAGAAATTTAATAAAATTAAAAATTTTTAATTTATAATCTTTGTTAACAAATTAGAATTTTTAAATTTTTTATGTTTTTTAATTTCATGTTTGTTACTTTAAATGTTTTATGAGAAACATTTTTCAGTAGTGGACATTTTAGCAAAACCGAACGTGGGCCCACATTTTAGTGCCGGTGGTGGGATTCAAACCCATGCCTACCGAGGTCCAAATTTGAGCGCTGTACCTGCTAAACCACCCCGGTATTATTGTTGTTAAATGCTATATATATATATATATATAATGTTGACTAATATGAAAATAATTCAAGTAGCATTCGCTATCTTTTATAACTGCTACCAACCGCTTTGAATTTGAGTATATTAAGATGTTGGATTAACACATTAATTACTACAAGTTAAATCAAGCAATAGATTAGACGATGTTAATTATATTAGCGTTTCGTACTTTTTCCTGACACAACAATGATTTGTAAATAATCATTTGGTTACAAAAACTAAGTGATGTGCAAATTGAACTTTTAATAAAATTTACTTTCGGTTGTTAGAAAGAAATTCCACTTTCGACAAGTGGTGTAATACATAGAGATTAAGTATAATGAACGTATCAAATGGTACCTTAAATATTGAAATATTTGTTTAATCTATAGAGGATGTTTTTTATTATGAAATGCAGGACATTCTCATGGGGATGATGCTTTATGTCATACGTACAAAAGGGTAGCATTATGTCAATCTAGATTCACTTTATTTGTTTTATATTTACGTTTAACTATTAAAAAAAGCAGAAACCAAAAAATATTATATTTTATTATCGTTTAAGTGTTCAGACGTTAATGTTATCAAATGTTTTTTTAGTTTGCTGTAGCATATTAAACTGTATATATCAAGTATATAAATCAAAGAATGATCACAGATTATAAAATATTTTGTACTTCACAATTAAAGCAATTCATTGATAATTGAAACAATTCCATACGCCATGTATATTTTTATACTTGACGTTATATATTATAGTAATAATTTTACCTATTATTGAATTGTCATTCTATACCTATAACTCGCCTAGTTTGGATCAGAAATGATTTAATCTAGCCAGTCCCAAGCCTGGATAAAGGAGGAGGGTTTGAGCGCAGGGTTAGCAACCTGGCCTCTGTAAAAAATTCATACTGCTACGGAAACAATAAAAGGACGCCATTCCGGAAAACAACAGCAAAGAAGTAATCGCACGTATCTCGATGACAGAGTTACACAAATGACAGGGTTGAGTGAAAGCCGAAAAGAAGCTCAATCTTCGATTTCTCATGTTCTCTTTGAATTACAAGACTGATGTTAATTTTTGCTGTAATTGTTATCTTATTGCCCCATGCTTTTTTTTTTTAAAGCAAAAGGGTTTTGTAATCTATACCTATATATGTTTTTCCAAAACACTACTCATAAACTGTCAAATACATTATAGTAACTGAATTTGATATAGAAAATCATTGAGTGTCGGTTGGAGAATTAAATAATGAATTAATTGGTAAAACTGTAACAACGATAACCTAACTAAATAAACAATTGTTTCTTTACCTTGAATGTTTAACAGATGATTTTGACAATTCGTAAATGTAAATCGATAAAAGACTACTCAAAACATGAATAAATTAGCATCAACAAAACATAGTCAAATATTCAATGGATGTTAAATGTTGTATATATATATATATATATATATATATATATTTAAAAGCATTAATGTAACCAAGTATGGTAATAGATTATATGTAAGCTCTTTTTATATTAAGGATATAAAACCCCTAAAAATAGAGTACATTACGATTGCGTTTATTTAAGAAAAATATAAATTTGTTCCATTTTCTATTGTGAATGGCAAGAAAACGTATTATTACTAGTAACTCTCACAACAATTACTGCAAAAAAGTGATTATTTAGCTAAAACCTCTCTAGCAACTACATAGCATACAAGAGAAACGTCACATCGATTATAAAATATACAATACTATATAATAATCGAAAAAAACTATAATTATATATACATATATATTATAAGTAAAAAAATTGTATAAAATATCAACTGGTGCAAAATCGAAAATGGAGTAAAATGATATATAAAGACAACTAATAACAAAAATACGGATTACATGCAATTTTTTAGTTACCAAATAATTAAAGACATTAAAAAGTTCAAAAAATTTAATAATCTATGTGATCGCCATTCTTTTAAACAACCTGATTCAGGCGTTTTAGAATGCTGTCGATAAGAGTGTTGATGTATTCTTGTTTTATCTCCTATTGAACAACAAACCGAATACGTTCACATAAATCCTCAACTTCAGTATGCTTATTGATGTTGCGCTTTAGCATACTAAAAAATTTTCAATAACATTGATATCCGGGCTGTTAGGTGTCAATTGAGTGAAAGATAGCTTTTTTCAATTTTAGCCCCTCTACTCTCTAAATGTAAATATAAAGCAAACATAGTGAACTTAAATAAATATGACGTTACTTTTTTGAACGTATGACATAGAGCAATGTCCTGAAAAACAGTAGCAACCTTTGTGCAAGTGTGTTGCATATCATAATGAAAAACATCCTTCATAACTAAAATAATTTTTTTACTATTTAGGGTACCAGATATAATTCTCCATTTGATAGGTTGATTATACTTAATACCAAACCAACACATTACTTGTTGAGGGTGGGCTTTTTTAACAACCGGGAGTGGATGTTTTTAAAAACTCGATTCACACAACACTTTGTTTTTAAAGCCAAATGGTTCGTCCCGAATCATTGTTTTATCGGCAAAAGTATACGGAACGCCAATAACAAAGGTGTCGTTCACTCCATAGTTTACAAAAAGCTAATCTATCATCCTTCTGTTTTTTGGTATTAAATGGCTTAGCCTTTGGTAATTTTAGAGTTAAACCAGATTCAATAACTCTGTTTCTTATTGTGTAATAAGTAAAATTGTTTAAACTATTTCTTTTGGTTTCTGAAATAGGTTTATTATAATTTTTTTAATTCCATAACGATTTTTTGATTATCTATAGTAGTCGTTACATGTTTTCTTCCAATATTATCATAATGTCGTAGTTTTTGACCGTTAATAATCGTTAATAATTGTTGATAGGTTAACTCTGTATAAATCTACCAATCTTTTGTGTGAAATTCCTTTATTTTTTAATTCTTTAATGACACGATATTCATTTTCGGTAAGATGAAAACATTTTTTATCACTACTGTCCATTTCACAAACAATGCAATCAGAAAGCAAAATTAGCGGGTGAGCGGAATCTCAAGTTAAATGTAAATAATAAATTATTCGATTTGTTTTTAAATTTTTGTTTAAAATAAAAAAATTATTATTATTTTTATTTATATAGATTAGAATAATTAGCTGTTTATTTTAATAATTACTATAACATCACAATCAGGGCAGATTTGAATTTTCGTTTAACATCAATTTTAAGGATTAGTTATTGTTTATTTTTAATGAAATTAAGGACCCAAAATAATAATAGGCTAATTATTATAAAAATGATATAATTTTAACTTATTATCCACGTTAATATAGAAGTAGCTTTTAAAATATGCCATTTTGGTCGACTCAGCCTTTTTAAATAAATATTTCTAAATATATATAAATGAACTATTAAGTAATTGACATTATTTTTAATTCTCAATATTTATTTTTACGAAAAAATTGGACATAACAAATTAATTTAAATTTAATACTGTTGTAATTTTTTGCGTTAATTTTTGAAATGACTGTATTATAACTATTATAACTATTATTGTTATTATTATTCTTATTACTATTACTATAACTAATATTTTTATAAAATAATAATAATTATTATTATTATTATTATTATTATTATTATTGTTATAACTATTATTATAAAAAATACTTAGACTTAATATTTTTTTGAATTTTTGATTATTTTTTATTTGGTTTTTATTAATAATTTATAATTAGAAATTTTTTATTTTTCTGCAGCTAATAGAACCTAAACCCATGCCCACATATCCACAAATTTTTTAATCACTATTAGTATGATAATAATAATAATAATAATTATTATTATTATTATTATTATTATTATTATTATTATTATTACTATTATTATTAATATTATTGTTATCAATATTATTATTATTATTATTATTATTATTATTATTATTATTATTATTATTATTATTATTATTATTATTATTATTATTATTACTATTATTATTAATATTATTGTTATCAATATTATTATTATTATTATTATTATTATTATCACTTTAATTTTTAACCATTACAAAATAGATTTTATAATTTATTACAATTGTTTTAATTTTATAAAAGTAAAAGGAAAAAATACTTAGCTTTATAATTGTAATCATGTATTGATATTCTTAAATTAATATTGTTAAAACATTTAAACACTCGGCTATTTTAGTTTTTAAGCATACTATGTATTTTCTTTACTCAAAAAGATTTCGACGTATATTTGAAAAGCAACGTATTTAAACATGCGTTATAATTGTATCTACTTAATGCAACTTAATAGTAGTATAATGTTATCGGTAGATGATAAAACCAACCAAGGGAAAAAGTTGCGAAAGAAGGAGCCAAGAGTCAGATAACCTTTTGTGTGAGTGTGTGATTACTCGGCAGTTAGATGGGATAGTTTCAAAAACGTGTGACCAAATTTGCACGATGACGCAATACAAATCGTATAATGCTATGTAAATATTGATTTTTCCACCTTATATGCATTTTCATAGTTAAAGAATTTTCTTTTGATAGAAGAATGCACCAACGTGACTCACACTCACTCACGGAGGTTGACCAAAAGAATTTTTTTTTAATTTTTTCCATGGTTGGTTTTATCATCTACCATGTTATCACATAAAATTTTGAAGTAAACCTATATAACAATTGACGATATGCTTAATATAAGTGTATTAAGCATTAAATTAATATTGCTTTGTATTTTAAAACAAACTGATCTGCTTAAAATGACAGAATAACCTAGTTTACATTTATTATAACTTTAGAAGATGTACGTTTCAATTAATTTAAAAAAATAAAACAATACTAAAATAAAGGCTATAAGTATATAATATATATATATTCTTACAGCGCAATTAAGGTCGTATTATTTTTTAATTAAAGTTTATTTCCGGATTGCATATGATGTAAAATATATTTAATATTTAATTCATTATTTATTTAAAGTTGTTTTGAGTTAAAACAAACGGCTAAAAATTATTCAATATTATCGACACCCATGTAAACATATTTAACAAATGCGAATTACATCATTTTTATATTAATCGATTTGTTAGTAATTTATGTGAAAAGGTTGTTCAAATTTATATTTATCAAACTAGGAATGCATGTTTTAATTATTTTATTTAATAATAATTATTATAATATTATATTGCTCCTCTGTAATATTTCCGGGACTAAAATAAAGAATTTTATAAAGTTAAAAAAATGTATTACCATCTTTAGCCGATTATCAGATACTCCTTACAATGACATTCTTAATGAAATAATTTATCGACACTTCAAGAATGTTTTCAATTTATCAGTCATATGGCCAACAACTCCTTCATCTATGGTATTGTTTTATTAGCCATGCTCACTCATGAGTCATTCGCATTTCATGTATACTATTATATTTGCACATTATTAATCATAGTACGTCTCCTAAATAATACCATGCCTCTTTACGCATATCATATTGAACATGACTTTTGAATATACATTGATTTTGAGGTTTTTTTTAGCTTATGTAATTTAATCTTACTTTACTTATTTATTTATTTATCTTTGGACTGATGTTACATACTGCTAATCGTATTGTATTTTTATAATTGTACATATTTTTGTGTGCTGAAAGCTACTTCTACTGAAGTATCTAAGCCAATAACCATAAATAAAATAATAAATAAATAAATAATAATATTAATTAAAACCAACATGAAACAAAAAAGAAAATAATACATAAATAAAACAACATATATGCATATTTAAAAGAATTAAAAGACAAAACAATAAGAATTTTAGTTAAAAACGCAGAGCTGTAATTTTGCTGTATTTATTTTAACTACTTTAAATGCTTTACGGGAAATTATTGTTTAGCATTGAACATTTTTGCCAAATGTGGGCCCGCATTTTAGTGCCAGTACTGGAAATCGAACCCTTACTCACGCAGTTCCAAGTCGAGCACTCTACCGCCCACCCAAAACAGTCAAAATGTAATCGTTTTTAAAATTGTAAAATATAATTTACTATAATTCAATTATTTGCTAATAGGATGCAGAAGCATCACAAACATTTTGTGACTTCAAACAATAAACGTTGAGCGGTTTATAAAAACTGTTAAAAAGTCATATTTAGGTATTTAACATGATTCAGTTAAACACAGATTAAAAAACTAAAAAACTGCAACATTGAAACAAAGTATAATGTAACACCAACTTTAACTTCAGTTGTTAGAAAATAGCCAGTATTTGGCAAGCTTTTATTAATTTATTATAACTTATTTGTTTTTATAGTAAAATGTACTAACTATTTATTCAATGATGTTTTTAGATAAAAATTCGGTACACTTATACAAAAGTCACTGTTATTATATAATACATTAAACTTTTTTAGAATAGACGATTGAAAATGATAAAAAAAGGTTGGGGTAGACTACAAAAAAACTATTTGAAAAAATGTAATTGAAATGAATGTTTTGCAGAATCAAACAAAACGTTTGAATTGAAAACATATTGTTGTTTTATGTTCTTTTTGAATTATTGGATTGTGTTGTTTGTTCTTTAGCCATAATTGTTATCTTATTACCCCATGCTTATTTTTAAAGCAAAGGGTTTTGTAACAATAATAACAACAATAATAAACTTTAAAACGATCCACAATCTTTCATCGATTCAAAATTTACAAGTTAAAATAGGAACGTATAATCGTTTCTGGACTGCTATTCATTTATTCTTTTTTTATTACATTTTTGTAGATACCTTTTTGGATGTTTTTATAATATTTGACATTACATTTTATGTTAACTTTACCGTATCTCCCGTTTCAAATCTGTTTTAAAATTGAGGAAAATGTCAACGCAATGTTTTCAACTTATGGTCTGTAAAAAATTAGCTGTTCTAAAGTAACAACAAGGAGACAGTATTTTATTAAGTTGTATTTATAAATGTCAATTAGTTGATAATTAGCGGTTTAATAGAGTTATTAATATAAAATATGACTTTAGTTATTATTATGTTTGCAAATATAAAATAAAAATAAAATAAAAAAATAATTTGAGTTACTAAATATTGTTTTGTCAATTATCTAATAATAATAATAATAAATAACATTTTTGAGTTACTAAATATTAGTATTGTCAGATTCACTTTTATAATAAAATTACTAGGTTTTCAAGTCAACCAGTAGCATTGTACAGCTGTTTCATCCTTATTTGAAATCATCAGCAGCGCATACTTTTCAAGTTTTACACACATAAACTTGAACTAAATATTGTAATAATAATAATAATAATAATAATAATAATAATAATAATAATAATAATAATAATAATAATAATAAATAACACCTCTTTGTTACGCAATCAGTTAGGTCAAATCTTATGGTACGCTCTTGGTTAGGTCTACAGTGCAATTTTATTCTAAAACCCATTTTTTCCCGCTTTTTACCAGCAAATAACAAAATATTTGTCAATTATGATTTATAACCAAAGTTTATTGAGTTACATAATAATATTCTGGACAAGCAAAACGAGAATTTGTCAATGTTTTTACAAAAATATTACATAATTTTTTTTTAAATAACGATATTTTAAAAAGTTTTTTAACAATATATTGTAGATTCATATATTTTTTCAACAATAAATATTAATTTTTAATTCAATTTTAAATGCAAATCAATATTATATTACGTGCATGACTTTACCAATTATAATTACATTTTTAATATTAATAAATAAAGACATGATTTAGGCAAAAACGTAAAAAATTATTTATTGTAAAATAATTAATTAATATTTTTCATATATTATTGTTTTTCAAATCTTAGTTTATACATTTTTTGATTATTTATTTTATTTTTACAACTTTAAATGTTTTGCAAAAAATGTGGGTATTATAACGAAGCCTAGCAACGGCCCGTATTTAGTGCTATTAGTGGAGATCGAATTCATACCTACCCTGGGTACATGTTGACCACTGTATCTTTCAATCATCTGGGCAATTAAAACATTAATTTTTTGCGTTTGACAAACATGAAATTAGAGTAGTAAAAATTATATTTTATTAATATTTAGCACTTGAATCGATAATTTATTAAATCATTTAAATAATATGCAAGTTCTATTAAACAATTCCAATTATACAGCCATGGATATTAATGTACAATTTATCCACAATTTCTATAATTGTAAAACAATTATTTTTTATTACATGTAAAACAGAATACGGAGCATTTTATAGTATTTTCTTACTATTATTAATATTTAACATTAATGTTTTCTCAGTTTAAATAAGTCAAACCTATAGTTAGTGATAAGTTATACTAAAAAATAGATTATATATATATAGTGCCTAACTATGCAAATGCAAAATTGTATGCAAATGTAATACATCACAGTATTCACTGCATTTTCGTTTATCTTTGAAATATTTAGCTTTTTGAAAAGTTATTTACAAAAGCAATTTTTATAAATATGTACAAATCGTTCTTTTTTCCAATAAAGCAACGCCACTTTTTATTAAAAAATTAAAAAAATTCAAATAATTTAATCCAAAAAAATATATATTGAGAAGAATACATAGATAAATAATATATAAAATCAAAGTATATCACCCTATTAATATAATCGTGTAAAATAATAATTTTTATTACATAAACGATTTTATCTCAATATTATTTTTCGATCGGATAAACTATTGTTTGCAAAGCTAAAAAGAATTTATTAGTAGATAAACACTCAACAGAGTCAAACAGTGGTTATTATTTGGAGTTGATAATAAAACTCGATATCGTATCTACCTAGTTTTCTGTCAAGCGTTCTTTCCATTTCTGCCATTCCGGTATATTTAACAACGGTTTGATCAAATGGGTTGCATTTAATTTGTTTTCATGCATTTATTATAATATTAAATATTTATTAAATGTACTTTGCCCAATATTATACACGAACTACTAAACTTAACGTAAAATGTATGTTACAATTTAGCTAACATGTTTAAATGTTTTTTTTTTTAATCCCTACAATAATTCTTACAAGAAAACTGTAATTTGCCTTAAATTTAATAACAACTCATTAGCATAATCAATAAAAATTCCTAGCTCTTAACAAATAATAAAAATATAAAAAGATTAAAAAATGAACATTTATTTTAATAGAAAAAGTGCAAATGTTGCATCACACTGTTTGTAGTCAACTATCGAACGTAAATTGTTAGCTGTTTTAACAAATTATTGCCAAAGATAATTTTTATAACTGAGAAACACAAGGCGTACAATAAAACGTCTGAATAATAACTAATACTTGACAGGATAAAAATATTTAAACCTTATTTTAAAGCATACTAAAAGTAATGATCTAGAGGTACAGCGCTCGAATATAGACCTCAGTAGGCATGGGTTCGAATCCCACCACCGACCCACTAAAATGCGGGCCCACGTTTGGCTTTGTTAAAAATGTCCACTGCTGAAAGATGCTTCTTGTAAAAGATTCAAAGTAATATATATAAATATATATATATATATATATATATATATATATATATATATATATATATATATATAGTTATTATATAAAGTACTTTATAAAAACGTATGGCTTATTCTCTAGATAACACAAAAGAACTGAATAGGCGTTTTTCAAAAATTAAAAAAATCAAGTTCTAACCGTTGAGTTTGTTTAAACTTTTCCTGGATCAGGTGTTAAAGCATTGGCCTTATACCAGATAAGGCTTGGATTTAAGTATGCATGCGACTTGAAAGGAATGTGGATTGATGATAATTCGAAGCAGGGATAAAACATTCTTACAGTGCTCCAGTTGACTGAAACCAAATGGATTTATTGTTCAAATGAATTTGACAATTCTGGAGTTTTCACTTTTAAAAACCTTTGGTAAACAAAATATATATTGTAAACCAAACTGCATTAAATTTAATTGAACATTCACAAAAGTGTGTTTTTAGTTATAAAATTTAATAAATAAGACATTTTTTATAGTAAAGTTTTCACATTTTTTGATTTAATAATTTATATATATATATATATATATATATATATATATATATACATATATTTAAATATATTAAAGTTGTATTATATATAGGAAATCATCATTTCAAATAATTGAACAATATTCAATAAGGAAATCATCAATCAAATAATTGAACAATATGAGATTTCAAATAAACATTGTTTATTTATTTGATAATAAATTTTACGTTAAAAACAATGTTGTGTAAATTAACATTTTTTCTTGAAAAAATAAATAAATAAAAATTTAAAGATTTAAAATTAGTTATGGTTTATTGTATTTTTGAAATAATATATATGTTTATTTTTGTTATATTGAGGTTGTTAAATTGAGGGGATAATAATGATCTTGAGGATTTGAGTTGGGATGCTAATGATCCTGAGGATTTGAGTAATGCTTATAAAGTCTCAATTTCCAATGATGGTGATATTCCTGACTGTTAGTCCTCCACGTGGTGCATCCTGGACTAGGTGCTAACAGGCATGTAGACTAATAACAGCAGGGTCCGAGTGCACAGCGGTATAACTGGGCTTCCACTACGGCGGTGGGTGCGAACATACACCCAGGATACTTAAAAGGTATCTAAATGTATACGTATATTATATGTAGCCCTTGGGCTAAGGGAGATAACCCTGACAAAAAATCAAGCGGCCTCGTCAATCTTTGCGAACAGTGGCGACGTCACAAGGATGCCGTCTACCAGCCAAAAACTTTGTTATTCTTCCACGTTTGTCTACGCTTGTCAAGCCATTGAAATCGATCGTTCTACATGTCGTATAAATATGGGAAATAATGAAGAGGTGACCACGTCACCAACCAAAATGAATTATATTGAGGTATATATTATTTTTGGTAAATCAATCAAAGTTAGTGTATTTTACAAATTATTATTATTATTATTATTATTATTATTATTATTATTATTATTATACACAAACCTTTTGCTTTAAAAATAAGCATGGGGTAATAAGACAACAATTACAGCAAAACAACAACAAAGTCTCGTTGAAGATTCTGCAAATCGAACATTGAGCTTCCTTTCGGTTTTCACTCAACCTTGTCATTTGTGTAACTCTGTCATCCAGATACATGTAATTACTTGTTTGCCGTTGTTTGCCAGAATGGCGTCCTCTTGTATTGTTTCAGTAGCCGTATAATTTTTTTACAAATGACAGGTTGCTAACCTTGCGCACTCAAATCCTCCACCTTTATCCAGGCTCGGGACTGGCTAGATTGAGTCATTTCTGATCCAAACTAGGCGGAGGCAATTATTATTACTATTATTATTATTGTTATTGTTATTACTATTATTATTATTATTATTATTATTGTTATTACTATTATTATTATTATTATTATTATTATTATTATTATTATTATTATTATTATTATTATTATTATTATTATTATTATTATATTATTATTATTGTTATTACTATTACTATTATTGTTATTATTATTATTATTGTTATTACTACTATTATTACTATTATTATTATTATTATTATTATTAACATTATTATTGCTTTTATTACTACTATTATTACTGTTATTATTATTATTACTAAAACTATTATTATTGCTAGTCTTATTATTTCTATTATTATTACTGTTATTATTATAATCATTATTGTTATTACTATTGTTATTATTATTGTTATTGATATTGATATTATTATTCTTATTACTGTTATTACTATTATTATTAACATTAATGTTATTATTATTATTATTATTATTATTATTATTATTATTATTAGGCGGAGTTGTATTTTTAAATATTGTTTCATTAATTATTTCCGTATTATTATTATAATTATTACTGCTACTTTTATTACTGTTATTAGTATTATTATTATTATTATTATTATTAAAAACAACAATCTCAAATATTTTGTAAAAATTTATTTAGAATTACTTAATGCATGAAAATAAAATTCTAATACTGACCTACATTAAACGCTGGTAGAAAAATTTACAACTATTGTCCTTTAAATCTAAGTCCTAATTAAATATTTTAAAGTATTTTATACACAATTTTTATTATTTGTTTGATAAGTACCATGTTGAAAAAATCAGTAGAAAAAGTAATACCACACAAGTAAAACTAACAATCTTGTAGTTAAAATCGTTTTATTAAAAAAACAACTGTGTAAAAAAATTTTATTGTTGACAGAAAAAAAAACAGTTGAATAGCCTGAAGACGGTTATTTTTTGCAAAATTGACTTATTTATTTATTTTACAACTTTGAATGTTCTGCGGGAAAGGCATTTTAGCAGCTGTGGACTTTTTAGCCAAGCTAAATGTAGGTACTGGAATCCATGCTCACACAGGTTCTAGTTGATCGCTATATCACTAGACCACCCCAGTATATTTTTCTGCAAATAAAAAATCGCTTGAAATCACACGCATAATGTAACTTTACTTTTTAATGTTCATTATTTCAAATATTTGCTCAAGAAACGCATCTTTTGGCAGTAGACATGTTAACAAAAGCAAAAGTGGACACGCATTTGATGGGCCGGTGATGGGATTCGAACCCCGATGCCCACCGAAGTCGAGCGCTGGACCGCTAGACCACGCCGTTACAACATCATTTTATTTATTAAAAAAATATTTTTTAAACAATGATGGTATGTAGTTATAAACCTATTTTGTTACTGTTTCTATCTGAAAAGATCTTAGTTACTTTATAAATATATTTCATAATAAAACTAAAAATTATATTTCAAAAATGTACTTTTTCCAATGTTTTAAAACCGGAATGTTTGCCCTCTAACAATGTGCTAAGAATGTTTATATTAAACAAAGTTCCTTGAATTATTATTAACGTTGGTATATAGAAAAGTGCTAATAAACACTTGGTTAGTATAAAAATCAAATTTATTATTTGTTCTGTTCGTTCATGTGACTGGTTATCTATCTATTCAAGTTGCATATTGTAAATTGCCAAAATCAACAAATATTACCAAAAAACCCACTTTCTTAATTGTCAACTAAACCAACATAATCAATAATATCAACATTGGAACATTTCGTTTTCAAAAGACAAATCAATTGATTAAATATATTTTTTCTCGGTTTTGTAATACAGGCTTTTCATATTGTAATTAAAAATATGTATTTGGCAAAATATAACTATGGTTTATTTGTAATTAACACAAGAGGGTTTTATAACACACACACACACACACACGCATACATGTATAAATTCTATTGCAGTAGATCATTAGTCTAGTTTAACCTACGAACAACAACTTATTGCTAAGAAAATAACAAAAGGAATCTATTCCATAAAAGTTCGATAAAGGAGTAAAAGTATAATCCTAATAGAAAATCTAAGATATGTTAAAAATTTTATACAAGATTACATAGAACAATTTTGTTACTTGCTACAATTCGGAACGCGCAAAGATTGATTAAAAAAAACAAAGAAAGAGTTGTAAACATTTGTGTTAAATATATATATATATTGAAATGGTTTTCTTCAGCGTAATTCAATTTATTGTAACTCAACCAAACAAGTTATAATATTACCATAATTAGTTCTTATATTATATTATTATATGATACAAAACCCTATTGCTCTAAAAATAAGCATGGGGCAATAAGACAACAATTACAGCAAAACAACAACAACAACAAAGTCTCGTTGAAGATTTGGCAAGTCGAACATTGAGCTTTTTTTTGGTTTTTACTCAACCTTGTCATTTGTGTAACTCTATCATCCAGATACATGCGATTACTTGTTTGCCGTTGTTTGCCAGAATGGCGTCCTCTTGTATTGTTTTCGTAGCAGTATACATTTTTTACAAAGGCCAACTTGTTAATCTTGCGCATTCAAACCCTCCACCTTTATCCAGGCTTGGGACTGGCTAGATTGAATCATTTCTGATTCAAACTAGGCGGAGTTATTTGTAATATTATATTAATTGTAATATTATTCTCAAATGTATGTACGGATTTATTAGACACTTTTGTAGCCACGTTACGGCATCATTTGTTAATTTAAGCAATCTAGCCATTGGATTTAACTTTTAAATTTATTATTTTATTCCCGTTTGTTTGTTTGTTTGCACAAATGATGTAATATATTGTCATGTATCTCTTAATGCAAAATGTGTTTTAAAACATTGCCTGAAGACGTAAACACCGATGTTAATTTCTGATTTATTCGTACATTACCGATTTATGCGTAGAAAATTAATTATTTAGTTTTATTTTAATACAATATATATTTTATTATTTATGTATTTTGGCTATTTTGTGGGAAAAATTGTTTTCTATCTGGACACTTGCAAAAGCCAACGGGGATTCGTATTTTTAGAACTCAGACTTATTTTCTAGTTGGTATTATGTTTGATACTATGCTGGAGAGCACTCGATTTGAACCTGGGTAAGCATGGGTTCGAATCCTACCACAAAATGCTGGGCCACGTTCGGCTTCGTTACAGTGTATACTGTTAAAAGATGTTTCTCGTAAAACATTTAAAGTAGTGGAAATATTTTTATTAAAGCATTGCACAAATAAATTTACATTTATAGAAAAATATAATTCTATTAATAAAGATTAAATTTAGGTTTTTAAATATCAAAATGTACAAATAACAATGGAAGAGCAACAAAATAATTAAGTACAAGTTAATTTAGTTTAAATGAAAATTTAAAACATAGTTTATGTTAAACTACAATACGGTTTGTATTTTGTAAAAATCTCGGTGACACTGGAACTAATGTCCACTCATCTACAAGTTTAGTGTAATTAATTGTCTTTACTATTTTCGTCACAGTATTTCTTTATTATTTTATTTATTTCTAAATAAAGACTTAATTTCACCAGAGTGGTCTATCGGTACAGCACTCGAATTTGGACCTCGGTGGTCATCGGGGTTCGAATCCCACCACCGGCCCACTAAAATGCGGACCCACGCGTTCGGCTTCGCTAAAATGTCCACTGCTAAAAGATGCGCTTCTCGTAAAATATTCAAATTAACAAACATAAAATAAATAAAAATAAATAAATAAAATAATATGTATAATTTAAAAAATTATACATATATATACTTACTTTAAAATAAACAAATAAATTTTTTATGCCCTATAAACATTAAAATTAAATTTACATGTTGTAACGATCAAAACAACAAAATGTGTTAAATTAGTAATGAAACAAATAAATAACTTTTAAAAATTACTTAGTTGTAGCTAATTTATGCAAAACAGATAGTGAATAGTATCGAATAATTTTAACCAAATATTTATTAATAAATGTAAGTTAAGCATTTCTAAAAATTATGTTTTTATACTTATGTAAAAAGAAAAACATATATTTTATACTGCTTAAATTAAAAAATATTTTTATTTGTAAAAAAAGCAAAACACAAAACATTATGCAAATATATTTTCTAATTTACTGGAGTGATTGAGCGGTACAGAGTTCAATTTGGACCTGGGTGGGCATGGGTTCGAATCCCACCAGTGGCCCCACTAAATGTGGGCCTACGTTCGGCTTTGCTAAAATATCTACTGCTGAAGGACATGTTTCTTATAAAATATTTAAAAAATGTATATATATATATATATATATATATATATATATATATATATATATATATATATATATATATATATATATGTCTTATATATAAATTCTGTTTCACACAGTTTAAAACAGCTTCATAATTGGCTAAACTGTACATTTTGTCCAACTGCTGCAGGATTAAAAGTGGTTAAAGTGTTAGACTTGAAACCCGGCAGTTGTCACTGTCAATAGTGCTTTTAATCTTGACTGGTTTTCTAAATGTTTATGAAACATATGTTTGGTCATTAATTATTTAAACAATAAAAATGAATGTAATAATGTATTTTTTGACGAGTTATTTACACTGATAAAAAGAGCAACAATGGGCTACTTTGTAAATTTTATGTTTTGTTGATAGTTGATGGATACAGTTTTACATTTGTTAAAACCAGATGTAGAAACGACAAAGTATGTTTGGAGACTGAAATTAAATATACCAGTTATATTGTTAAATATGCACCAAAATGTGACTTTATTTTTTAGAGTAAAAAAAATAATGGACTTTACTGTAGCCGATCCCAAGTCCGGATTAAAACGCAAAGTTAGCTATTTAGCCTCTTTAAAGTGGCATTAATAAAGTAACAACAGCAGAACACTATTCTATAAAAGCACAATTTCAATAGACATGATTTATTAAAGTTGAAATAAAATCTCAATCTTTACAATGTACAATCTTTAATAACAAAAATGTCATCTAAATTTATGTATGTTTTTTAAAACAAAAATATTTTTAAATAGACAAACAATAATAAAATAATACTTTCATGTAATGCCTAAATATGTAATGCCCATTAATTCTACGTTATGTATAAAATAAAATTATTTAAATGTAATTTAATTAGTCTTTTTATTAAAATTTAAAATAATTTATTATGTAAAATCTTTAAAACTACATAATTCAACTATTCTTAATTAATGACTACCTTTGAAAATTAATTTTAAACATTTTTAATATGCGTATTTACTAAAACTACAAATTTGTAACAAACGGAGTTAAAAAATGCAAATTTTACGAACAAATAAAAAACTTTTTATAAATGCAGTTGGCAAATTAAACCAATTTGGTGTTTACAATAATTATTCAAATTGTATCTAAAATTGGTTTCTGTCAGTAGCGTCAATTTTTGTCAGTTTTTTTTACCGTCAAATCTGTTTTTACACCAACTAACCATCTCCTTTTCAGTAAAAAATTTTTTTACTTTTACATTTATTAACAATATTTACCTTTAACATTGGGTTTTTAAGAGATTATATGTTTTTAGAAATGTTATATGGTATTATCAGATTCACTTGTATAATAAATTTACTAGGTTTTCAAGTTAACCAGGAGCACTGTACAGCTGTTTCACATCCTTATTTGGAATCATCAGCAGCGCATACATTTCAAGTTTTACACACACATGAACTTGAACCCACGCCCTATTTGGTGTCAGGCCAGCGCCTTAAACCACTGAGCTACGAGTGGATGACCTTCGACCTGTAAAATTATTATTTATAGTAAATCCTGATCGAATTCTAATTGCCCAGTGTCCTAAATGCTGCTACGTTACTACCGGTTTAGCAAATGAGAGAACCCTTTCACTATGACTTTACCATATAGGTCCTTGCATACTACCAGGTTTAATAGCCTATATAGTACGGTTCGGTTACATTTAACAATTTATTATACAAGTGAATCTGACAATACTAATATAATATCTACCTTGTCAAATAATTTTTTTGCTTTATAGTATGTAACTGTATCATCCTAACTGATGTATTAAATTTTCTGAAAAACGGTTTTTTAGTTTGTTTAATATTAACAATCTTAACAATTGTCAAGGTATCTTTATTTCTATTCAGTTCATCTTTTTATGGGTTGTTTTAATATTTCAGGTCTTAATAATTTTGCCTTTTGTCCTTGCTTCTATTTCTTCATTACACAATATTCTCGTACGTTTTTTCTATTTATTCCATTCTACTTGTGTTGTTTAAGCAATATGTGCATTCAAATTTCTATTTTTTACTGACAATTCTTGGTTTTTTAATTTAATTTTAGCTCCATCATTTACTTTTGGCGTACGGATTTAAATTGTCTTTTACTTGTTATTTTTAGACATTGATCTTTTAGTGCCTTTTTTCACACTAACGGCTATCAAACAGGAAAACGTTTTTGTTATTAGAAAATATTAAAATGTCTTATTTATTAATGCAGATACAATTTTTAAAAAAATTATTGTATTGAATAATTACAAAATAAATAACATCAGACAATTTTAAAACAAAAATTAGTTTTCATAAGCTCCATAATCGTTTTAACAGAAATATTAAAAACTAAAAATATTAACAAAATATTCCACATTTTGATTGGCACCAAATAAAAAATTTGTGCCGGGGTGGTCTAGCGGTACAGCGCTCGAATTTTGACCTCGGTGGTCATCGGGGTTCGAATCCCACTACCAGTACGAAAATGCGGGTCTACGCGTTTGGCCTTGCTAAAATGTCCACTGTTAAAAGATGCGTGTTTCCCGTAAAACATCCAAAGTAATAAATATAAAATAAATAAATAAAAATAAAAATATCACAAATAAAAAAGTAGAACGTTAATTAAAAAACTTTAATTTAACAATGCTATCGGTTTTTACTAAAAATTATTTATTTATTTTTAAAATTAAATACTAATTGATATTCTTATAAAACATAAATTAAGTGTATTTTGTTAAAACAATACCAAAATATTATTGCATGTTTTCTAAATTTTCTAAATTATTTGTACCAAAATAAGAGCAGTTTCCTTTCTTGTTTTAATAAAATATAATTAATAAGAATTCAGTTATTTGCTAGTAAAGAGTAGAAAAATTAATCTTGTAGCTTTTTAATTATAGAAAGTTTTGTTCTGTTTTTTACTGTATAAAGAAAACAGCAAAATTATAAAATTAAGCAGTATTTTATTAATAAATATTTGGTTAAAATTGTCTGAAACTATTCACTGTCTGTTTTGCATAAATTAGCTACAACTTAAGCAATTTTAAAATTATAAAAAAGTTATTTATTTATTTTATTACTAATTTAACACATTTGTTGTTTGATCGTTACAACATGTGAATTTGATTTTTAATGTTTTTAGGGCATAAAAAATTTATTTGTTTATTTTAAAGTAAGTATATATATATAATTTTTTAAATTATACATATTATTTTATTTATTTATTTTTATTTATTTTATGTTTGTAATTTGAATGTTTTACGAAAACATGTCCTTCAGCAGTAGATATTTAGCAAAGCCGAACGCAGGCCCACATTTAGTGGGCCACTGGTGGATTCGAACCCATGCCACAGGTCCAAATTGAACTCTGTACCGCTCAATCACTCCAGTAAATTAGAAAAATATATTTGCATAATGTTTTGTGTTTTGTTTTTTTACAAATAAAAATTTTTTTTTTAATTTAAGCAGTATAAAATATATGTTTTCTTTTACACATAAGTATAAAAACATAATTTTTAAAATGTTTAACCTTACATTTATTAATAAATATTTGGTTAAGTTGTCTGAAACTTTCACTATTTGTTTTGCATAAATTAGCTACAACTTAAGTAATTTTTAAAAGTTATTTATTTGTTTCATTACTAATTTAACACATTTGTTGTTTTGATCGTTACAACATGTAGAATTTGATTTTAATGTTTATAGGGCATAAAAAATTTATTTGTTTATTTTAAAGTAAGTATATATATATAATTTTTGAAATTATACATATTATTTTATTTATTTATTTTTATTTATTTTATGTTTGTTAATTTGAATATTTTACGAGAAGCGCATCTTTTAGCAGTGGACATTTTAGCGAAGCCGAACGCGTGGGTCCGCATTTTAGTGGGCCGGTGGTGGGATTCGAACCCCGATGACCACCGAGGTCCAAATTCGAGTGCTGTACCGATAGACCACTCTGGTGAAATTAAGTCTTTATTTAGAAATAAATAAAATAATAAAGAAATACTGTGACGAAAATAGTAAAGACAATTAATTACACTAAACTTGTAGATGAGTGGACATTAGTTCCAGTGTCACCGAGATTTTTACAAAATACAAACCGTATTGTAGTTTAACATAAACTATGTTTTAAATTTAATTGTAACTAATGGAACGTTGACTTAAAAGGATTAAAGTTTGACATATTAAAATAAGGTATTGTGTAAAAAAACAAGACAATAACATTCTATAAAACTACAGCAAATAAATGTAAACATAATTCCGATAGAAGGGCGTATTGAAATACGAATCCACCTTAGTCTTCTACGTACACGATTTTTAATGTTAAAATTTAATGTACACTTTTAAACAATAATTTATTTTATTCCATACTTACAAAGCAAAACGTTGTAAAAATATTATCAAATAATTATATGTTTTAATTAAATTTTTGTCCAATATTTATAATTGTACAGTTAAAAAATTATAAAAGAAAATGAATTTTGCAATTAAAATAAGATCAGATTTTTAATATTTTATAAAATAGCAATATAAATCAATGTGTATTTTAGAATTAAAAAAATACATTTTTATTATAATTGCAAATTACATGTAACGTTTTTTTCTGCACTGTACAAGTTGCAATTGCGAACAAACTCAATACATTTATTGCACTACGTTTGTTGGATTATGGTTTATTCTACTAATACAACTAATTTTATCCCCAACACCGGCACTCAATATAAACATCCGTTCGACTTTACTCAATTGTTCATTTGCTAATAATCTTTTGCATACAACAATTCAATGAGTAACCATTAAAAAAATACAAATTTTACAAAAAATATATCTAAAAAAACAATATTATTTTGTCACTGTTTTAAATCATGTTTAATAACTGGCATCTACTACTCATTCAACTAGTTTTATATGGCAGTTCTCTATTTTTAATTTCATTTAACCTTGTTACTTCCAAAGGTATTTGTGATGTAGCAGAAAACGTGTTTTCCAAATGATTCAATTTATAACGCAAACAAACAAATACAAAAAAGACGCACAAATGCATGACAGCATCGACCACAAATATGCATCCACTGAAGTAGGGAAGGGTAAGGGCATATATTGCTGTAAACAAACTGCCCCCAAACAAATTGGCCATAGTTTCCAAGCAGGAAATGAGTGCAAAACTGGCTCCAACATCTTTGCCAATTACCAGTTTGCTAATTAACGACCGAATTCCTGAACTAATAAAACCGGCAAACGAGCCAATTACAGCAGTGCCAAAAACGACATATGTGTTACTTGTCAATCCAGTGGCGAACAAACGAATAATCTTCAACAACAAGCCTATCAAAATAAGTGTTGTGTCTTTGGGACCAAAGTATTTGTCAATACATGGCAAGATGACAATTAAAACGAATGCCATACATCCGTAATAGCACGTCAAATAATAACCATAATATTTGGCACTCAGCTCAAATGGTTTTGTTGTTAGGTAGAGAAAGATGACATCTTGTTCGCCTGATTTTGTCATTTGAACAAATAGGACAGAAGCCAATAAAATAATAAAATAATTTCTGTTAAAATTTTCCGAATTTCTAAACAAAGGAAAGTAGGAATTTTTAAATATTTTACATGGCAATGTCAAACAATTGATTATGGCATTGCTTGATTTTTCTTCATAAAAATCAATATTGTTTGCATTGTTTTCTGCATTATTCGATACAACCGTTTCTTCTGCACATTTGCCGCTCACTTTAGGTACAAATATTAGTAGAACAATAACTAGCAACACGTTACTGCATGTTGAAAAAATCAGTATAATTAAATAACTTGAAAATTGATAAAATATTGCTAACAACAATGCTCCAATACTCAAACCGACGCAATTAACTCCCAACAATCGGCCGAGCATTTTGGTACGATCGCGCGCCGTACTAAATTCGACAATATAATTATTTGCACTCATCGTAACGGCACTGCTTTTGCCGCATATTCCATAAATTCCAGCTCCCAACAAAATTAAAGCAATTGCATCTGGAATAGGTTGTATTGTAGGCCACAACGAACTGGCAAACAAGCCACATGCAATTGATGCACCAATGCTGGGAATAAGCATAACATATTTGTTTCCAATTTTATTCAAACACGATCCAAATAGTATGCATGCAATTGTGGCTGGAACATTGAGCAATAACCGATAGATGAATAAATATCCGCTAGCTAGTCGTTGTATTAGAATTTCTGTTAAACTAATATGTTTGGATGTTGAGTTGAGAAATCCGTTTATTGATGCATTGTGGTTGGGATTTTTCAATCGAATAGTTATTAGATTTGTTTTGTAACACATTTGACGATATTTGCTGATATTTGCTATGCCAATGCATGCTGTTTCGTAAATGTGGACTTTGGTTGCTGTTTGAAGCAGTGATTCGGTAGTTTTGTAAATGAAAAAACACAAAATGACCAAATTGATAAAATAATTGGCGTCAATTTTACAGCATAAATGAGACAGTTTAGCCATTTTGAAGAATGGAATTGAGACATTGAGTTGACTGCAATATTTAAATGAGTTTAAGAATTCCAACCAATGGAAAAATTGGAAGTATTTATAATACTTTTGATTGGTCCGTAGACTTAATAACGAATAAACTATAAGCTTGAATGGATGCGCATTGCTAACATAAAATAGTTGCCAAATAGAACAGGCTATAAATTGTTTTAGGTATATGTATCGTGTTATATGACAATCGGAAAACGTTTAATATGTAAATAAACATTTATATTTTAATGATTTTTCAAATAAATATATACATGTATAATTAATAAGAAGTAATGTAAAATGTTCTATATTTAATTCCATTCATGTATAAATATCATTTATATTATCTTGCGCATAATATTACCAGGACTAAAAAGAAATGATTTTATAAAGTTAAAAATGTATTACCATCATTAGCTAATCATCAGATATTCCTCACAATGATATTCTTAATGAAATAATCCATCGACATTTCGAGGATTGAAAGCATTGCGTTCGCTTAATAATTCCAAACAAAACCTGTAAAATGTAAACTGTGGTATGAATTCATTTCGTATATTCTCTTCAATTACAAACATATAAAGAATCAGTATATATACATAAAAATACATAATGTAATATGATGTAATTAACTCTACATGCCTATATTAACTCCAAACTAAATTTAATAAAGTTACAAATTGTTTTTGTGCACAAAAAAGGCGTTTTAATGTGTAAATGTAAACAGATTCAAGTGTTTTAAACATATTAGCAGCTTGAGTAGTAATGTACAATCATTAAAGTTAACTCGGTGTTTTGTTTAAACTAAATGACGCAATATTGACAAAGTGCACGAACGTTTATTTGAGTTGGACTCTTTATCGATCCACTTGGGAATGTGTTTATTGGCCCTTCAACTAAGCGACGAGTTGTCACCGCAAATACAGGTGAACTGGTAGATACAATGGGGGAGAGGGGTGGAGAACATTGTTTTAGCTGATTTTACGTTGGGCAAAGGCAGACCTGTTGTGGTACACAACATTCCCAATTGAGTCAAGGGGTATGTTCCTTTGATTGCACTTTTAAGCCTTATCTTTAGGAGGGTCATGAAATCATCTCCTTTAAAAGGCAGTTTTATAAAAGAATTATTTCCAATTTATTAATCGTATCTCCAACATCACCAATCATCTACTTTATCGTGGTTTCAGCAAATCAATTGTATTGGGAAAGACGAGAAGATTACATATCCACGCCAAGTGCAGAACAAATGTGGATTTAAATTTATGTTTATCGTATTTAGCAAGATTGCCATCTAATCCCAATAAAATTAAAAGTGACCTTTACATAAATCTATCTAAATCATGGGTTATTTTGGTCTGTCCAATTACTGTTGTCCGTAATCTGCCCATTCTATTTTGTGACCATTTATCTAAATTATTGTTTTATTATTTATACTCACAGATGAGTTATTCACATTTTATGTATACAGCTATATTAGTATACTATTAAATACAGTAAGTTTGCAAAGTAATATCATGTCTTTTCACGCATATCATAATGCACCTGACTTTTGAAAATTACAATTTGATTGCATTAGACTAAGTAACCTAATCTTATTTTATATTCTGACTGATGTTACACACTGCTAATTGTATTGTATTTTTATGATTGCACCTATTTTTGTGTAATAAAAGCTATTTCTACTGAAGTATCTAATCCAATAGCTATAATAATAATAATAATAATAATAATAATAATAATAGTAATAATAATAATAATATTAATAATAATAACAATAATAATAATAATAATATAATAGTAATAATGATAATAATTATAGTAATAATAATAATAATAATAATAATAATAATATAGTAATAATGATAATAATGATAGTAATAATAATAATAATAATAATAATAATAATAATAATAATAATATAATAGTAATAATGATAATAATAATTGTAATAATAATAATAATAGTATAATAGTAATAATGATAATAATAATAATAGTAATAATAATAATAACAACAATAATAATAATAATAATAATATATAATAATAATAATAATAATAATAATAATAATAATAATAATAATAATAATAATAATAATATAATAGTAATAATGATAATAATAATTGTAATAATAATAATAATAGTATAATAGTAATAATGATAATAATAATAATAATAATAATAATAATAACAACAATAATAATAATAGTAATAATAATGATGATAATAATAATAATGATGATAATAATAATAATAATAATAATAATAAGAAGAAGAAGAAGAAGAAGAAGAATAACAATAATAATAATAATAGTATTATAGTATTATAGTAATAATGATAATAATAAAAGTAATAATAATAATAATATGTACTATCAGCAATAAAGTTATATTTTGTAACCAACACATTGGATGCAATTTGCTAAGCTTTTAATCTTGTAATATCTATTTATGCAATTTACTTTTGATTTTTTTTAATATTTTCTCATATTTTTCAATTAATTTTTTTAATATTAGTCATTATTAATGTTGTTTCAATGAGGTTAGATCAACGTCTCCTAACTGGAATTTATTTATTTATTTAGATATAAATAAATTGGCAATCTAAAACATCATATTGTCAAAAAAAATTCAAATTTTTGCGGTTGAAAAAACCGAACATATAAGAAATGTATTTAAAAATTCAAAAATTTACAACAATTATTTTCCAATCTAAACAGTTAAAATAAAGTAGTTACAAAAAAAAGGTTTTTCATTTCGGTCAGTTTCTCTATCGATTACTTTTCTACTGCAACCCTTCCTTCTTTATTCAGATTTAGGACTACAGAGGCTAACATAGCACCTGCAAAATTAACACATTGAAATTGATTGACATTCCTTACATCACTTAAGCATATTAGGCACATCGACATGTTACTAAAATAATCTTTAAATATCACTTTAGCAATAACAATCATTAAAACAATTATAATTATTAAAAACTTAAAAAATAATTTACTTCAAGTATTGATAGCCCATATTATTTTAGCATAATTACTTTTTTGAAATATATATATATATCTCAAGTTAAAACAAAAAAAATTAAAATAAGAATTTATTGACAAGTACCATTTTAAACCCTGTTGTTAGATCGGTTTATTTCTGATCATCTCGTGTGAGGAGTTAGAAATGTAACATTTGATTTACTTACTAAAATGAAAGCAAAACAACATTATATATTTTAATTTCTAAATGTTAAGCCATTTTTTTAATTTAAAACACCAATAATATATTTTATAAATTTGAAATTATACCATTTTTAAGTTTTTGACATTCTTTGTGTAATAGTGAATAAAACTCTATCTAAATAATTTTTAAAAATCTTAGTAGGAGTACTATTAATGATAATAATAATAATAATAATAATAATAAAAGCATTAATGCCTGGGTAGTCTAGGGATACAGCGCTTGATTTGGACCTGTGTGAGTATGGGTTTGAATCTCACCATAGGCCCACGTTTGGCTTCGATAATATTTCCACTGTTGAAGGACATGTATCCCGTAAAAACATTTAGAGTAGTATAAATAAATAAATAAATAAGTAAATAAAAATAATAGTAATTTAATTATTACATGTGCATTTTAAATAGAGTTCTTTTTGTATGAAATCCACAGGTATTATATATATGTGCCGGGGTGGTCTAGCGGTACAGCGCTCGAATTCGGACCTCCGTGGGCATGGGTTCGAATCCCATCATCGGCACCAAAATGCGGGCCCACGTTCGGCTTCGCTAAAATGTCCACTGCTGAAAAATGTTTCTTGTAAAACATTTGAAGTAGAAAACATAAAATAAATAATATATATATATATATATATATATCGTTTGTTGTTAAGTGCAAATATTGGACACAAATTTGTTTTTACATTTTAGCACTTATTTGATCAATAGAATAAAATCTTAAACACACAGTGTGTTAATATTTAATATAGAAGATTACCTAACTTACTGATTTAATTAATTTTATGTTGAGACGAAATATCTTTACTTTAAGCAGAAAATATAATAAAACAGGTAATGGGATAACAAAATTGGTTCCAATTCCACGACTGTCACTAAATGTATATCCTTATTCCCAATTCAGCGAAACGTCTACTATTTCAAAAAACGTTTTTCCAAAAGTTTTTCGGGCTATGAATGGGAATAACATTTACACTTTTTGCAAAATATTTTACACAGAAGTGTAATTTTACAAATCAATCTTCTTCTTGTCTTTACTAACATTATATAATCCTTAGATTGGGAGCTGTACTGCTAGGCCATCCCGGCATAGTACAAACATAATTAAATAATTTGTAAAAGATATTATTAGATTGTTATTTTGCCAGATTTGTCTAGCGGTACACTGTTCGACTGGAATCTCATCGCCGGCACTAAATGATGGTCCACATTCGGCGGAAAGTGTAAAGTAGTAAATAATAATAGTAATAATAATAATTATTATTATTAGTGTAAATTGTTAAAATATTGAAAACTGTGTAAAAAAAACATTTAATTTGTGCAATGCCTTTAGTAAAATATTGTATGATTTAATACACACGTTGAAAATACGATAACTAAATTTTAATTATTTCTAGTTAAAAACATTTAAATTTTAAAACATTTAATTTATAAACAAAAATAATCAATTATAAAAATTTTAATTTTATTAAATTTCTAATTTAAAAAACAATAATTTTTAAAATGAAATAAATCTTTACATATTTGCGTAAAAATTTACACTATATTTTTAAATAATATAATAATTATTCTATTATAAATGAATTGTGATATAAAAAATTACGGAACAATTATTATTAATTATATTTTTAATTTTTTAAAGTGTAGGATAACAAGTGATAAAATAAAGTATTACTTATATAGAATATTATTTATATTATAAAAAATCGAGTTTTGAAAGATTTTACCAATACCTTAATAAACTCAAAATGAAAGCGGTTCGTAAGAGTTGTAGAAGATAGTAAATGCTATTCGAATTGTTTACATTATAGAGTGTGTAAATGTCTTTTGATATATTTATGTAATTTAATCAACAACATTAACTTTTAAGCAAATTATATTCGTTTTTGTTTTAAGTTTTAATAAATGATAAAAAATCCTTTAATCTATGATTGGAAATTATGTTTTGCAAATAATTTTTTATAGATATTAGCAAAATATTATATAAAGCATGTATTAATAAATGTTAAATATATCTAGAATAAATAACAAATACCCTAAAGTATTATAGTGGGTTAAATTTTGATTTGTTTCGTATCTTATTGTGTATATGTCCATAACAACAATTGAATATTTTTAACTATGTGCAGTTGATGTTAATGAATTCAGTTTTAAGTCGTCTTCTACCGATATGCATTTATGAATTGTCAGAATCATGTGTCAAACACGTATTTTATTTAGTTAGGCTGTTGTTGTTACATTTTTACAGACTATTTATTTAGTGTACTAGAAATCAATCAGCCAATATTGGCTAGTCACTTATCTTGATCACGTTTTATTGTCAAGTTCAGTCGGTTTGGTTCATTTGGTGGTTTATAAGTGGGGTTTAGTAATATTTATAGGCATATCATTGTACACACCGCATATCTACACATATATATAGTTGCCGACAGCTTGCTATTTGTTAACAATTATTGATTTTCAAACACCGTGCTGTTGATCATATGCATTATTTCTCTTATTATATTTATTTATTATCATTGCCACTTTAGATGTTTTACGAGATACAACTTTCAGCAGTAGACATTTTAACGAAGCCGAACGTGGGTCTGCAGTTAGTACGGGTGATGGAATTCGAACCCATGTCTACCAGGTTCAAGTCGAGCACTGTATGGCTAGGACACCAGACATAGTACTGACTGTAATTGACCTATTGTCAATATATTTATTTAAAGTGCTATTTTATTTTATTTTAAACCTTACACGAAATTGTTTTCTAATAAAAGTTAATAATTTATTGTTTGGTGTTAGTTTTGTTGACTGTGTGCAATAAGCTTGTTTTTATGTGCAATCAACCTTGTTTGCATAACAAAACACTCACTTTGAAAAAATATACGGTTTCTTAACAAAGTATTTTGTCATTTAATTGGAATATACAATTGAAATAAAACTTTTTAAATTTTAATTTATAATAAATACTACTTACTAGTAGTTTCAAAATAAAAACAGTATTTTCAGATTTCTATTGAACGTCAGAATGCGCACGTATATAAAAATGTTAATTTGAGGAAAATATGAAAATAATGTGCTCGAATAAAAACCTTTAGATTTTACATTTAGTGTAGTTGACAAAATTGGGCTGTTTTCACTTTTTGTTTTTATTTTAACAAATGACGTTTTCTACTTTTTTAACCATTAAAGAAACCTGGTCAATAACCTTGCTCTCTAACTATTCTCTTTTTTAAGCGGGAGTTGAAACCGGTTACGTTAAAGCCATATATATATATATATATATATATATATATATATAATTTTATTTTTAGTATAAAGAAAAATTGAAATGTGAATAGACATAGAATAATCAAAACAACAAAGTGTAGGTTATAATTAACATCTCAATATTGACATCTAATTGTCTGTTACTATTAACCCTGGCAGTATGCAAGGACCTAGTAAAAACCGGTAGTAACATAACAGCATTTGAGGACAGTAGGCAATTAGAATTGATCAAATTCACTATAAATAATAAATTCACAGGTCCAAAGTCATCCACCTGTAGTTCAATGGCTTAAGGCGCTGGCCTGACACTAGATAGGTTTAAGTTCGTGTATGTAAAACTTGGAAGATATACGCTGCTGATAATTCCAGATAAAGATAAAACAGCTATGCAGTGCTCCTAATTGACTTTAAAACCTAGTGAATTTATTATTCAAGTAAATCTGACAATTATAATATAACAATTCTAAAACAAATAATTCCTTAAAAAACCCATTGATAAATCATCAATCTCCCTATTTTCAAACATAAACAAATTTATGTATGCTTAAAATGTATCATTTATATATATATATATATATATATATATATATATATATATATATTCGGCAAGAAATAGTACTTTGTAAAATTCTACGTTTATAGTTTAAAATAAAAATTTAGAATTAGACAATGGAAGATAGAAAAAAGTCCTATAAGCATTAAAAAGGGTCATTAAGAACAATTTAGAAACATCAAAATGAGCTAAATATCTTGTGGGATTACAAAAATATGTTGGCAAAATGTTTAAATTTATCCCAACAATCGTGTTACTCTAAACAACCGAAATTTTCTTTTATTATAATTATAAATGTACATAATTTTATATATTATATATTTTAGATAGAAAAACAGCAAATCATAGTGTGTAAATGCTACAATAATCAATTGATAATCAATCAACACAACACAAATGTATTATTTATTAACTGTTGAGTTGCATTTGACATAAAGCTTCATTGTAATAGGCGCGTCGATGCAGAGCAATTTGCACCAACAAATCGTCGTGACTCGACCTCATTCCATTGAGCCGCATTAAATTTATCCACTGCACGTCTTCGTCCGTACCGTCTTCGACAAAAACCTACAATGTCGAAGGACAAACAAGTGACTAGCAATCAACGTTAGTCTAAAAACGATGTACTGTCAATATGTAGTTATTTACTTTTACTACCTTTTTTTTAAGGTAGCATGTCTTTTAGTAGAGGACAACTTAGCAACTAAGCCCGCACTTAGTGCCGATATTTAAGCCCCATCCAGGTCCAAGTCGAGCGCTGTACCGCTAAGTCACCCTGGCACAATTTCATTCACATTGTCGTTTGTTTTTAAGACCATAAGCAATAAAATTGTTTTTGTGTATTTCTTATCAATTTTTTGACAACCTCAAGACGTGTCATTTGATATATACGTTAAAACCGCAGGTAGTGCTTAAAGTATTCTATATATATATATATATATATATATATATATATATATATATATATATATATATATATATATATATATATATATATATATATAATACAAAACCCTTTTGCTTTAAAAATAAGTATGGGGCAATAAGACAACAATTACAGCAAAAACAATAACAACAACAAAGTCTTGTTGGTATTGAAGATTCTGCAAAAAGAAAATTGATCTTTATTTCGACTTTCACTCAAACCTGTCATCTGTGTAACTCTGTCATCCAGATACGTGCGATTACTTGTTTGCCGTTGGCTGCTAAAATGGCGTCCTCTTGTATTGTTTCCGTAGCAGTGTAAATTTTTTACAGAGGCCAGGTTGCTAACCTTGCGCGCTCAAACTCTCCTCCTTTATCCAGGCTTGGGACTGGCTAGATTAAATCATTTCCGCCTAGTTTGGACGAGAAATTCCTTATTAAACTTCATTTTACATTGCTGAGCTTGTTGGAAACAACTATCGCAATGTAATTATTGAAATCGAAGTTTTCCATAGTTGGGGTTTGGTCGATCTAAAAAGTCATTCTTTGTTAAATTTGTTTTAAATTAATTATTAATATTAATATCATTAAAAATAAAGTACTTCGTACCCGTATGAGGTCTTCAGAAAATGGCTTATCTTCATTTTGATGTACATTAAACAGCACTCCTTCAATCCACGCATGATCTGCATTTAAATGATCATTTACTAATCCCGAATACGCCTAATAATAAATATATAGTATGTGGTTTAGAAAATTAATTATAAATTGCACATATTTGATGTAATTAAATAATTAAAATAAAAAACATTTATACATATAACATTTTAAAACGTTAATTTGTATTGGTAATATATTGATCGTTAAGTCACATTGTTACGTAATGTAGTCACACGTAATTTATTCAAAAAAAGTCTTTAAATAATTTTTTCATACAATTTTTTTTCCTTATATGTAAGCCCTTGGAATGCTAAAAATCCTGAGGAGTTAAGCCATGCTTATAAAGTCCTAATTTTCAATAATTATGATATTTCTGACTGTTCATTCTCCACGTAGTGCATTCTTAACTAGGTGTCCATACGCATTTAGAGTAATAACAGCAGGAACTGAATGCATAGTGATATAATTATTCTTCCGATTTGACGAATGGGTGCAAGCATATATATTTAAAATACATCTTAAATATTTGACGTCATTTGTTGTTGTTGTTGTATTTTGTCAGAAATTTTACACTTTTGATGATAATAACTGGGATTCGAGCTTGTACCACATTGGCCGCAAGTGCCTTGAAAGAAAATTGCGCTCACTCCATGCTGCCGAATCAACGCGAGTTTATCACTTGGGCTAGTGATGAGCTGGCTTTACTTTTTTTTCCATTGTGTTTTATTGTCAGCATTGCCACATGGGACGCTAATGATTGTGATGCTGATATTCCTGGTTGTCAACTCTACGTGGCGCATCTTGTACCAGGTTTACCCAGGCACTTAGGCTATCAAAATAGGGACCAAGTGCACAGCAGTATAACAGAACTTGTACTTTGGTGAGTGGATGTATGCAAGCATATAGCAAGGGTATTTAAAAGTTATATTAATACCATATGTAGCTCTTGGGCTAAGGGAGACGACCCTGACAAAATATTAGGTAGTCTGGTCAATTCTTGCAAACAATGGCGCCGTCGTATAAATGCTGTTATTCTTCTACGTTTGTTGCGATAATAAACCATCAAAGTCGATCGTTAAATATTATGTACAAATAAAGAAATAATGAAGAGGTGACAACGTCACCAATCAACTACTGTAGATGAACAAGCTACTGTCAAAATACAGTATAATTCGTTCTCTTTTGGGACAATATTTAATCATATGAAACACATCTAATTTGTACTAAAACGTTCGATAAACAGTAATATTTTATAAAATTCCAATTTAGCTTACAAACAAAAATATTGACGTTTTAAAGATAGTTGAAAAACAACCAAATTAGTTGATTAGAAATAATTTATATTATAAAATATGTACACAAATATAAAAATAGATAATGAAAGCTACATATTTGTAATATTTTAGGTAATATTCATTGATCTCTAGAATGTTCTTAAAGTGTTTAATGTAAGGTTCTCTGTATATTGTAACCCGGTGTTGTGGAATTTGATTTTGCA